>WOVY01003679.1:0-565000 GCA_013436015.1 Rhipicephalus annulatus | reverse complement strand
GACGGCGCCTCGGGGGAAAATCGATGGACTGCTAAACGAAGGAAGTTCCGCGGTGAATTCGCGCCGCCACTCAACTATACCCGTGACGGGTACCGCTCTGAGAACGATATTCGCGATTTCATATGTCCTCTGAGCTTCACTGCGAACGTTTCGTAAGCTGCCCGGCGACCCCCGGGCGTGATGTGATTGCCTAGTAAGAGGATTCTACTGCAAGCAAGACCACGTTAGGCGCCTACCACCAGTAAAAAGAGATTTGAGACGATCGTTTAGCGTGCGGAGATAGGTTGCGCAACACGCTGCATTTCTCGGGAGGCTTTCTTTCATTTACAACTTTCTCCTTAGGAAACGCTACGGATTTCAAAAATGGATCTAGGGAAATGTTGTTAGTGACACGCAAGAAAGAAAAAAAAACGCCAGGCCGGCGCGGCACAGTGAAAGCTAGAAGCCTTTTCTAAACATTTCAGAGCCTTTTCTAAACATTCGTTGGGTAACTACTGCAAGCACACTTGCTTGGTACCCACTAGGGTATTGATAACAAGCTTTTGGGTAGTAGGTCCAGATTTGTTATGACATTTGCAATGTCATAACAAATTTGGGAAAGCCAGCCATCAGAGAAGTGAAATCGGTGATTTCATATTTGGTCCAGTTCTCTCATATAAATGAGAGAACTGGACCAAATATGAAATCACCGATTTCTGTCTGAATAATCAGACAGATAACATAAAAAACACCCCGAGAGCATCAAATACGTTTCTGTATGCAGACGATGCTAACAATTTTTTTTCTGGGAAAAAGGCGCTGAGACGCTCTAAAGCAACAATCAAAAATTCGGTTCTCTAATTTTTACAAACGCACGAAGTGAAAGAAACAATTTTTAATGGTGAAAATAAGAGATTTATCCCATTTGACATTACCGTATTCATATCGCACCATTATTTGCCCAAAGTGTTAACAATAGGAGAAATGCTACTCAACAAGAAAACTGCAGTGAACGAATATACCACGATCTGATTATTTTCAGGCTCACCTGTAAGGAAACAACCCAACACCTGTGGAATATCAGTTACGATGAGGGTGAAATACGAACAGATTACGGTAACCAAAAGCAATCGTATACGAGCAATACGGATTTTTTGCTCATTTTTCTACTGATACTGGCGCAATACAGGTATAAAGGTCATTTGTAATATACAATCGATTGATAAATCTGTATTTTCAATGTGTTCAAGACTCATGTTGAACTTTCTGTTTACTTATTTACTTTTCGCTGTACACTCACCTTTGTCGTAGCAAGACGCTGTCTGAAGGAGTATTAGGACTTTTCTGTTTGTCCATCCGTCCGTCCGTCCGTCTGTCTGTCTGTCTGTCTATCTATCTGTCTGTCTGTCTGTCTGTCTCAATTATTGCCGGAATCATGTGTGTGGCATAATCAGAATTTTGCTTCCATTTTTTCCGTAAAGTGCTACGGACTGTGATTTTATTTTGCGTGCAAAATTTTGTTCATAAAATTATCGTGTAAATTAATACTACATTTTCTATTACGTTATTCTGTTCACTGTAACCAGAGATTTCGTGTTGTGTCAAGGAGTTTTGGATCCAAAGGTGCCTGATACCTACTTCATGTATTTGCACCCTTCGTTAAACTGTTGTTAAACAGTTTGACATCTTACCAAATGCTGTCTAAAGGAGCACTGGTGCAAATAGATAACATGCGGTGAGTATTCAAAGTACCCTTTTTCAGTGATATGAGGATTATTGAAGCTCGCTGTTGATGGTCAGATTCTCAGATATGGTAGACACGTACCATTTCTATGTCGCCCCAGTCGGCCGCGTTGCATCTCGGCTCACAGCATACACTCAGAGAGTGTTGAGAACGGATCTCTGTCTTCTATCAAGATCTGTGCCTTGTCTTGGGCGTGAGGGGCCCTGCGGGTCTGCTCTGCAACAGCTGTGGTTGTCACTCACAGACAGGCGGGCGCCCTGGCTCACTGGAGACAACTTTCCCGCGGACCCCACAGCCCACCCAGATGCCGAGATAACTTACTGAAGGGCTCTACATTGGATCTCCACAGACAGAACTGTTCTTTTTTTTTTTCTGTTTCGCTCACTTACGAGTAGCGAATTTCAGTAGCGTACTCTGAATTTATTTTTAGCACAGGCATCCCAGCATACTTTGTGTATGTTCGGGTGTGTGCTTGTATGGAGGTGTGTGTGTTTACGACACATGAAAAGTTTAAAAATTTTGAACGAGGGAGGATGTTGAACACCGAGCCTCCCCCCTGGCTAAACCAGTGGTAAACTTTATTTGTGTCCAATCTCAATTCTATCAGCACGATCAATTATGTAGGTTTCCTTTTTCGAACATTGTAAAAAGGTCCACATTGATTTCGTATTTCGAGATTCAGTTCATAACATTGATACGCAGTGGACTAACTAAATTTGTCTGTGTCCCTGTTCACGTTCCCCGAAAAAAAATGTCTTGAAAACGTGCGCTTAAAACTTTTCCCAGTCATTTAAGCATGGGCGCATCAAATAGCACTAACGGCATTTAGACGTAAGAGGGATGAAAAAATATCCTTTCTTTAACAACTTCAAGTGCCACTGTGCAAGTCGACATTTTCTAAACGGCATGTGTAAAAATTGCATGCCTTCCTATGAACCCAATTTTCTGTCGTATAAATAAAGATCGCTTAATAAATGAGTTTACCTCAAGTTATTACTTGTTTATGGCATGCAATAACTGAAAGACGTGGTCCAGAATTGCCTAAACCGTACGTGTAGTGGGGGTGAAATTCGAACGACATGAATTCGTCGGCCCATTAAAAAAATCACCGCCATATCCATGAAGTGGATAATGTTAGAGGATAGACCAGTCGGTTACGCCTCTGCCTAGTCAGTGCCTTTTTTATCCTCCTCGATAACTGTCCTTCCCTCTCTGCCCTTCCCCAGTGTAGGGTAGCCTACCCGGCTCAGCCCTGGATAACCTCCCCGCCTTTCTCCTCATTCTCTCTCTCTCCATATATATATATATATATATATATATATATATATATATATATATATATATATATATATATATATATATATATATATAAGGGAAAGAAGTGTATACCTAAGGGCTCGTTTTTCCGTGTTTTAACACAATATTAATGAGATATAACAGACAGTAATGCCAAGGAATGTACAGGGGAAGTTATTAAAACCAATGGAATGTAAATAAGAAGAAAGAAAAGTGGATGAAAAAATTACCAACTGTGAGCAGGAATCGAACCTACGACCTTCGAATTACGCGTTCGATGCTCGAACGCGCTCGAACGCGTTCGATGCTCGAACGCGCATCGAACGCGTAATTCGAAGGTCGTAGGTTCGATTCCTGCTCACAGTTGGTAATTTTTTCATCCACTTTTCTTTCTTCTTATTTACATTCCATTGGTTTTAATAACTTCCCCTGTACATTCCTTGGCATTACTGTCTGTTATATCTCATATATATATATATATATATATATATATATATATATGTTTGTATTGCCCCGCCGCGGTGGTCTAGTGGCTAAGGTACTCGGCTGCTGACCCGCAGGGCGCGGGTTCGAATCCCGGCTGCGGCGGCTGCATTTCCGATGGAGGCGGAAATGTTGTAGGCCCGTGTGCTCAGATTTGGGTGCACGTTAAAGAACCCCAGGTGGTCGAAATTTCCGGAGCCCTCCACTACGGCGTCTCTCATAATCATATAGTGGTTTTGGGACGTTAAACCCCACATATCAATCAAATATATGTTTGTGTGTATGTGTGTGTGTGTGTGTGGAGTGTGTGTGTGTGTATGTGTGTGTGTGCGCGCGCGTCTGTGTGTGTGCGTGAGAGAGAGAGAGAGAGAGAGAAGCTTGCTCGGAGGTGCACGGGGCGTTTCTTGGCGAGATCATTTCTGTAGAAGACTTGTTGACGAGCCGGTGCAGGATGTGTACGTCAAAGCCACCATTGTGGGGCCCGTTCCGCAGCCGCCACCGCACAGTGTTGGCCACGTCGATCGGCACGTTGACCACCTGCCCCTTTATGTCATACTGGCCGCCTTGAGTCAAATGCCTAACGCTCATAAATGGCAGACGTAGAGCTATCAGGCGTTATTCAACGGGGCTGAGAGCAGGTAGGTGACTTGGGAGGATATCGGTACCCGTGCATAACACTCATCGTAGGTAGGAACTTCTCACGCGCTGCAGTACCTACGAAGCGACGAGAACGGAGTGGACGTAGTCGCGGGGAGGCGAGCGCGCGGGCCATCGAAAGCCGACGGATGGATGGATAGATGCTATGAGCGTCCCCTTTATAACGAGGCGGTAATATCTGTGCCCCCTGGCTCGCAAGAAAAAATGACAGGAAAACTTATGTTGGCCTAATCTACTTCGATTAAATCGATCTGATTATGATAAAAAATTATGTTCCATCTCGACCTATTCAGGCAGAGTGACCTCTCTTTCCCACTATCTCTGTCTTTTATCTCTACTTTTCTGCCACCAATACTCTAATCGTCTTTACTTGCTTCTATCGCGGACGTGTTCAGCTTTCAATGTTTGTCCCTGAAACCCAAAGCCTCATGTGGACTTATATCGACACGTATACCTGAGTGGATATCACCGCATTCATTCAGAAAATCTTCCATCGTTTTCTTAGCTCCCCCTAAGCATTTACATTGTTCTTCCCCATTTATTTAATCTTGCTTTATGACTGCGTGTTGTAAGGCAACCAAACTTCTCTTCGAACAGTTAACACTTCCCCTTGAATTATCATAAAACCTCTAAACTCCTTATACCGTTCTTCCCCTTTCGGTAGTTACTGAGAGCCTCCTTGTTTTCCATCGCTGTCATCCAATAAGTCCTCTCCACCTCTGACACTTCGCTTAACGCTCTTTGTTGCCATGCCGCCCACTCTGTCAACCATATATTTACTGATGAGCCTCCTAGTCTTTTTCTCCACTTTGTGCCCACGCTCTTCAAATACAAATACACGAACACCTTCCCTGCCCATCGACTCTCCTTCATTTTCCTTAGCCTCTCTTCAAACTTCATTTTGCTTTGAGCTTCCCTTTTCAAAGCCTGCCCATCCCATATCGCCCTTTACAGCCTCATTCGTCGTCTTCCCGTGAGCGCTCAATGCGAGGCGTCCCACAGTCCTTTGATTTACATCCATCTCTTATTTTACCTCTGAATTCATGCACACCAAGAAGTTCCCAAATGTAAGCCCTGCAACCATTACGCCTTTACACAGACCTCCAACGACTTTGTACGTATATTGTACCCCATTACGTTTTGTGCTTCATTATTGGAGCATTCCTCGCTCCCTTTGCTGCCTATGTTTTTTCCTGTACCTCCATTTATCTGTCCCCTTCATTTATCTCTACTCCGAGGTACTTGTACTCGCTTACCCTTGGTAATTACGCTCGACGACTGATGATGATGATGATTTGCTGCTGTTCTCTTTTTAACGGGCGGGTGTACTTATAGTTGTATAGACACCCTATTTTTGGGTGGTGGCGCGCCATCTAGTGAGCATTGCTGGAATCATCGGAGAGGCTACCGGAGGGGGAACCTTGGGCGGTGACCGTAGAAGTGTACAATGACAACACTGGCGTGCATACACGCCGGCAGCCACCGGACACGGCGCGACCTTAAGTAGCAAGCTCCTAAATGTATCGAAAGGATGAATATATAAGTGAATATCCCTCTCTGCATGTCCCTGCTGCAAGCTTCTCGGAGATGGTGGAACTTCCAATCCCCCTGGAGATGGTCCAGTCGGGGGAGCAGAAGGACCAGATCAGAGAGGCGGTCCCTAAAGTATACGCTGTATCAGCCATGCTTTGAGCACCACCTGCAAAACCTTCCTAGTCAAACTCGCAATTTCTTCCCCAAATGTCAGCCGCACCTTTGCGTTCTCTCGTTCCCTGTGACGTTCCGTCGCGTCGCCACACCACTACGACGCCGTCGGAAGAGGGCCGCTGAAGAGGAAGCCTGGAGAACGTGGCTGTGACGTGGTCATCGAGCCGTGGATGAGGCGGCCGGCGACGCGCGCCAGTGACCGTCTCCGAGAGTGACAGCGCGTCTGCCTCGAAAGCGTCAGCAGCGCGCGTGGCTGCTGCTCGTTGGGGCGAAGGCGCGTGCCGCCGCCCGCGGGGTGCGTCCGGCCCCACCTAATGCGCCGCGGGTGCTCTGCCGACGCAAGCAGACGCGCAGTTTGCGTTACGTGCACTTGACAGGTGTCCGCCATGCAAGTAGCGAAATTCCACGGGGACAAAGCCGTCCCCGAAAAAAAACATTCACAAATTTCGGGCTCGCTTATACGGCGGATTCGACGAGTTCGACGAGGGAAAAGGCTTCGTCCGGAGGAAATATGTTAAACAAACAGGTCGAGCTGTCAGTAAAACAGATTTTTCCAAACTCGCCTATCTCGCGTTTTTTTTTTTTTTTGTAGTCGTACAGTAGTAGCACGCTAGCAAAAATATCAATCAAGTGAACACTTACGAAGCGTACCTACATGCGAGGTCCTTTTGGTACATAAACAGGAGAGGCGGTCCTGTATGCACAACGCAATCCATTGTTTAACAAATTTGCAGGTGCGTGCAGATTTTTCTAAATCAGTCATTCAGGCTACGAGGCTGATCCCCACATACTATGTAGACATGTTACCTGAATGACTGACACTGCCGGATTTCGCGTTCCACGTCTGGTATCACAGTGAAACTGCTGGAAATCTTCACTACATGTCCTTCTTCCTACTGGCGTAGACAACCTCGCTATAAACAGTGATTGGGCAACGGGAATCGACGTGGAAAAAGATAATGGGTGTTGCGCGAAAACTAGATTTCTTCGATCACACATGCTGCGCATCGTTTACCCTTTTCCTTTCATTAATATTATAGGGAAGCGTTCAGCACGATAAACGTGCGCCCAAATTCTCTTCTGTGGGACAAGCAAGTGAACGCATTCCCGTTGGCTATAGTGCACACTGACTGAGAGTCAATTGACTGTCCGTTTCAGCATGCATTTCCATCAGAACATACTAAATGACACGCGTACCTATCAGACTCGAAATCCACCCATCTAGCACCAACCATAAATTTAGGCTTCAACCTTTATCCACTTATCACACTTCAAAATATGTGTACTCGGTGGGCTTTTACACAGTATACTGTTTTCAGAACACCACCCTTGGTTAACCATTCTGCTACCTTTCCCATCTTTCGCTGTTGTCACATGCAAATACACACAGATGGCATCGCTCCACTTTAGGTGCTGGTTTGCCTTCATTTTTATACGTAATACTCTTTCCGAAAACCAATTATTGTTTTATAATTGCACATGACGGAAACCTTGTGTTTCATTTCGAAAGCAAAAGAGGGGTAGGGTGGGGCAAAATGAGACACAGAGCATAACGCCAAATTTTGACTTTGCCGACCTCTGCAGCTGTTACGGCAAGTACTTTTCTTCGTTTCTCTATTTAAGCGATAGGTGCTGGTAGTTGCCTACCTTTCTATGTGTAAAAGTTCATCATTGCTCAGAGCGTTCCTGTGGGAAATATTACGCGGCTGGTGTCGGTATCTTCATGACCCGTGAAAAGGGGGCGATATTCTGCTTGGCCAAATTTTTGGATCGATCCATGCATGAAGCTACTCCGACGTCAGCACAACAACTTCCGTATTTATTTTGTTACTTTATACAACTAGATGCATATCATCAAAAGTTTGGTTAATTTGGTGCACGGTGCTAAAGCGGACATTTTTTCTTTAATTCGGGCATGTGGGAAGGGCAAAACGCAAAAAAAAGCATCGAAATGCCTTAGAGATTGTCCTACAAAATTAATCACTTATTTATAGTAATCAAGTAATGAAGGCGGAAATGTTGTAGGCCCGTGTGCTCAGATTTGGGCGCACGTTAAAGAACCCCAGGTGGTCGAAATTTCCGGAGCCCTCCACTACGGCGTCTCTCATAATCGTGTGGTGGTTTTGGGACGTTAAACCCCACAAATCAATCAATCAAATCAATCAATAGTAATCAAGTACTATATTTTTGTTTAGGAGGCTTAGAAAGTACAAGACATCATTATATAGAGCTTCATGGGTGGAATACATGAAAAAGCAGTGACTGTGGTTGAGGGCAGAACCCATCTCCATTCGCGCTACATCGAGGCTGTTTCCCGTTACCAAGGATGCTCTAAGAGAAACTTGAAAGTTAGAAAGAATATCCAAATTTAGCTGTTCACAAACACGTCTTGGAATCGAATTTCAATGCGATTTTTTTACATGCCAATTTTTTTAAACAAGCGATAGAAAATCCGAAATTCATCGCCTCACGAAGCCCGGCTGACGAAGTTGAAAGCCACGAAATGACCGTGCAGTTCTGCATCAAAATGGCAAAACGAAGGGAAGAAGCGTCATAATATATCTGGACTCCAATCATTGAATAATCTAATGAGGGGCAAGCGCTCAACAAAAGGCACCATTAGCACAAGACTGGGGGCGCTTTATCTGCTCGGGGTTTCGGAGCACAACAGTACCGTGTTCAGCCTGAATTCTTTGCGAGAAGTGCAAACAGCGGGCTCATGAAGACTGCATGGGGGCCCACGGAGTGAATTTGAGGTGCTCGTACTGCAAAAGATCTGAAGGGATGAAACTTTTTCACGCTCTCTCGTTTTTGCCCGCAGGTCGGGGCGAAATGAGACATTTGATGCCTTTCTTATTTCTTTTTTAAACCACCCCTTCGAACTGTGGCAACATGGTCATATATATATATGCAGCCTATCTCGTTTCTGCGTTGACATTTACTGGTAAAGAGTGAAATAAAAAATAATATTCACTGTTGTCACATTTTGTCGCATTTTACTCTATCCCACCCCAATAGAACTTCGCACGTTCTACACGACGTATTTCATTGTACCTTTCAGTTTGGGGCACCGATCATTCCACCAACATGGGAATGACGGGAAGTACAAGCTTCGGATCGGATTATTATTTTTAGCATACTGTGCAGAACCATTTTGTTTTTTTTTTTATTTTTACAGTTTTGCTTTCATTTAACACGTATCAGGTGTGTCTTGCCGGAATGCGTGCGGTGTTCTCTGACGTGGATACCGGGGTGCGGCACAAAGTGACTCAGTCAGTGCTTTTGTTGTTGAAAGCACACCTGAAGCGCGCTTGGTCTCTCGGTTTGCGGTGACTTAGCGTCTTTGCAGGTGACAATATTTGTCTTAACATACATACAAACGTCCGCAGTAAGAAAAACAATCGCGCTCGACTCCAGGCCTCCGTAGGGCCTGTCAGCCGCAGGTCGCTCTATAGTGACGCGCCGCATTAGAGACGGGTGTTCGCTGTGCAAAGCTAGGAGACGACAGCTGCGCCGCGCGCGCTTCAGATGAAGCAATATGCCAGCGTAAAATATGTTAGAGGTGCATGGGCATTCAGCCGGCATCTGAGTCACCAAAGACGAATTGCTTGAATTCGCAGCATTCTCGGTAATAAACAGCAAACGCCTACCGTCTGCGAAAAAAAAAAAACTTTCCGGCACTCGCAGAAACAATACATGTGGTTCTCCTCTCAGGCACACGAAACTATTCGCGTGCTGCAGTTGGGATATTTCCATAAATGTTGGATGTCAAAGTTTGAGAGAAAAACATGCATGTTTGCTTTAACGATTCCGTTAATGCCAAACCTTGAACGTCATCGCAGAACGATGCATGTCTCGATGGTTGTAAACATCCTACGCTTCACTGTGACGGTCAATAAATTCGAAGTATGAAAGAATTAAGCGAATTTCAATCAAAAATAAATTCATATAACTGTGTTTAAGGATCTTCAAAGCATCACACGAGTCTCGAGAACGAAACTCATCCGTAGCAGATCCGAAAGCTTTACTTCAAATCATGGTGCCGCTCAAGGAGCACTCCCATTGGATAGCGCCATATTTTTCTATATAGTGTGTAATACGGGTTATGAAACTCTGTAATGATAGCCAACGGAGGGATACATAATGCGGTACAGATGTTTTATGAGCAGAAATATAGGGCCTCAGACAGGCACGCCGACATTTCAATCGGCGGACCTGCTTTTGCCAGAGGCGCCCTGTCGTCTATGGCATGTTAGTTTTAAAAGATAGGTTAATCGTTGACGTCATGTCACGTTGTTTCATTGCCGGTGCTTGTAATCTGTGAAGGAAGTGATGGGACAGGAAATGAGCAAGGCCATTTAGTGCCTGTGAGCATCGCATCGCAATGGGAGAATGAAAGTTTTAATAATTAAAAAGGGAAGAAGAAACGATAAAATTGACTAAATGTGACTGGGATATAGAATGTAAAAAACTAGGAGGTATAGGAACAAGAACAGATATGCGAGAAAGGAATTCTGAAAGGAAGAAGAGCGAGGAGATAGCGGGAATGGTTCGACAGACTTGATCAGCTAACTGCCCAACCATTCACACTCTTTTTCTCTTACTCATTTTTTTTAGATTTAATATATTTTCTTTCATTGCCTTTTTCGATTTCTCGACTTACGTGTCTCATCGGTTACATACCGCAGTTGCACTCTGATCGTTGTTTTCCTTCATTCTCGTTAAAGCTCCTACTGCCTGATTTACCTTATTCATGTTCATACAACCTCTGTAGCGCAGTGTAGTTGGTCTGTGGTGCGTCAGAATCCCACCGGCGGAAAGGGCGAGTCCACTTTAATTTCTTTCCATTTGGGTGAGAATAATTACATGATAGTTAGGAAAAACACAAAATAAGGTTCCCTGTGCTTTTCATGGCTCCATTGTCTCTCGATTTCATTAGATTCATATAGTACACAAGACGAGCCCCTCGGAAAATTCTCTACCAGCGGTGTGGGGACCGTATCACAGAGTACCAGGAGGCATAAGAGGCATACAGAAATTATAAGGATAAGAGTTTTTCTTTTCAATAAATGGGAGAAAAACAAGCATCTTCATTGCAAAAGACAAAACAAATCTGATTTTCAGAGTCACATGACCACCGCAAATCGGATTTCTTCGTAACCAGGCCAAGCCGGCGAAAAGAAAAAAAAAAGCGCGAGTTTCTATTATTAAATAATTGTAAGCTTTTTTGTATTTTGCTTCATAACTCAGCTCATGTGGTTTTTTCCTACATTAGCGACAGGTGAGATTGTTATCTAGTCTCACATGTCCAGCATCCTGTATTCACGAGATGAAAAGCAGTCTGTACAATGCAGCTATAGTCTTCTATAGCTGTTTTGTCTTTGTTGGTTAGTAGGGACTAAACAAGTATAGGAGAAAAGAAGAAAGTTGGCTGCTTCGTTTCCGTCTCCACTTTCCGACTGCGAACCATTTTTATGATGAATCAAAATGAAAGATTGCGCTCGGTTCGGGCTGCTTGGCAGCACGCCAAACATGCACATCAACGAGGCCATATATAAGATGCAAGCAAGAACGCTGTCGTAAAGTATAGCAACTTGTTGTACGGCCTCTGATATACATGGAACAAGCAGGAAGGTGTACCGACGCGTACTTTCGAGAACACGGGGTGTCGTATTCAGAAAATATTGTTTCAGGAAGTGAGTCCGGATGTGGCCTGCGTGCTTGAACTTTAACTGTACCGTACAAAAATAAAAAAATGCGTACGGAGTGAAAAATGGGAGCATATGCGGTAATCGTTTACGAGAAGCAAATGACGTGTAAGCGTACCACCATTGTCGTTTGGAGTCCAAGAAGAATGTCAAAAGTAAGTGGACGCTGGTTACATCAATGCAATTCTTGTGCGGTTTTCTTTTCAGAAGAGTGATTGTAACATTACAGCCTGCGTCGAAGTCATGACCGTATGAAAAGAAGAACATTAGATTATCTCTCCAAAGAGAACCTTGATGGGATGTGAAACAGCAGCGTTGCGCACGGATGACGTCATGGGTTGAACGGTGCTAACGCGGGTGCTGCGGTGAGCGCCGGAAAATTCGTTTGGAACGATGGCTAGCGCAGGCGTTATAGCTGACACGTACAGCCATGTTTTAATGCGTACGTTAGGCGTGCGTCAGATTTATTGCGCGCGAACCGACGAGTCGACGGTGTAGCGAGCGGTGGTCGCTGCAGGTGCTACGGGCGAACGGACAAGGCGGCAGTGGCGGGCGCCGCAGCGAGCGCATTGCAGGCAAGGGAGAGAGTGACGTCAGCGCGCACTGCGAAGAGAGCGTTACGTCCACGTGCAGCAGTGGTGCCACCTACTTGGCACCGCGCCAACACCTGCGGTGCGCGCCGCGTTGTACGGAGGGACAGCGTTACATGGGCTAGTCAAAGAGCTGTTTTTATTCATTTATTAATTCATAATACCTCAAAGGTCCCACTAGGGACACTACATGAGGGGTGGGCAAACAGAAAAACTGGCGGGTCAGGTTATATTTTATGACTTGAAAGATGATCTTCAACGGCAACCTCGAATTGAGCAATGTCAGTGATGAGGGCGATATGTGAAGGAAGGGCATTCCATTCTCCGGCATTCAGAAAAAATGAATGTTGATGGGTGGTCGTGTGTACACGTGACTGATACACAGCATTTCGGTCAGAGTGACGAGAGGAACGATGGGCAGGAATGATGATTTCATTTTCTGGAGGCAGGGAATGGAAAAACCTAAAAATAAGATTATATGAGCAGGCTTGCGGCGAAAAGAAAGTGAGGGGATGCATAGCTGGAATTTTAGGGCGGATAGACTTGTTCTGTGGGAGTGATCAGAGAGAATGAACCTCGCAGCACGGCTCTGGTCCAATTAAGAGGATTAGTTATGTTAACTTGGTGGTTGTCATAGATAGTAGATGCATATTCTAGTTTTGATCGTATCAACGTTTTATATGCAAGCAATTTGACTGTAGGGGATGCTGATGATAAGATACGGCGTCGGTAACCTAATAGGCGATTGCAGCAATTGGCTAATTTGTTTATATGATGGGTCCAGGACAAGTCGCTAGATGTATGTACTCCTAGGTGTTTAAATGTCTGGCATTGGGTCAAGGTGTTGTTGTTGAGGGAGTACGAAGATGCTACACAGTTACGGCGGCGCTGAAAGGATACCTGGTAGCACTTATTTACGTAGAGAGACATGTACCATCGGCTGCACCATGTTTGGATTTTGAGGAGATCATGCTGGAGAGAGGAGGAGTATATGGAATTTGTTATTTGACGATACAGAACACAGTCATCCGCAAAGAGGCGTGTATTTGATGATACATTATCTGGAAGGTCATTAATATATATATAAGAAAGAGTAGCCGTCCAAGTACGGAGCCTTGCGGCACACCAGATAAAACAGGGGATAGAAAGGAGGAAGACGAGCTGGGGGAAACAAATTCAAGGTGATCGGTCAAGAATGCACCTATCCAGTTAACTGTGTCTAAAATAGAAGTCCTAACTAAGGAATAATTGTGGTGATGGTGCTATGGTGAATAAAAGAAGTACAACAATTATAACAAAGTACGCAGGTTCTACAGCTGGTATTGAACTGGCATTATTCCCTTACAGCGTAATTTCACAGCCACGACAATGGCTTTTTTACCCAGAATTAAACGGTTTTAAAAACTGCCTAAAAAGCATGTGGTGGTAAGAGAAAAAAATCCGCAAGAATATTTGCATCTGAAATGAAGGCAATGACTTTGTAATGGCAAATCAGTATTGTTATGCAGATATGAAAAAATTACAATAGTGAAAGCCTGCAATCGATAGCCAAGCCGCATTGGCTCAGGGCACGTAGTTCATAAGTGCTATAACACAGGAAAGATCCCTTTAGCAAGAGAAACCAATGTAGAAGTGGTGACAAAACACCCGCGTCACATCAACGGTTGTTTGTTTGTTTTTTTTTGTTTGCATGTTTGCGTACTGCCAGTAGCCAGGTATGTATATACTTATGTACTAAACGACCGTCCTTTGCAGATTGAGACAAGAACATATATGGGGTATACAGGGTGTTTCAAAAAAGTCCGATATTATTTTAAAATTACAGAAAGGAGGCATCTGCGAGCTACCTGCGGCATTCCCTTTATTTTTTGCAGAAAACGTCCTCAGATGTGTACGAACATTAATTACGCCAGTAATTGTTGAAAATAAAGCAATTTACTTTTAAACACTTGAAATAGCCGCTCGAGTCAAATGGGTGAATTCAATTGAGTTCTTTTTTACGAATAGCCCACAGGCACTTTGAAATTTTTGAAAACGGGCCACTGGCAATCACCGCGGAGCGATGAAATGTGGCTAATTTAGATGTTTCGCTGGCGAAACTGAACAGATGCACCAAACAGCGCATCTACTATTCACTTTGAATACGTCTTCAATGATGACACTGTTTCCCTCGCATCGCGAGAGGAGGATAAGCGAGCATCAATAAGAACCGTAAGGAAGCACGGGCGTATATGAGCACTAGGCTGTATGAGAGAAGGGAATCCTGATTTTTGTTTCTTTTTTTAGTTTTTTTTTGTATATATATATATATATATATATATATATATATATATATATATATATATATATATATATATATATATATATATATTGTGTTGTTTCTCCTCTCCATTTTCGCAGATTTTTTTTTAATCCTGCTTTATCTCAGTATGGAAATATCAATCACAGACGTCCACCACGGTAGTGTAGCAGTTATCGATTGCTGACCCGGAGGTGGTGAGTTCAATCCTAACCACCTCGGTCACATTTCGGTGAAGACAAAACGGTAGAGGCCTGTGTACTGTGCGATGACAGTGCCCGTTAAAAAACACCAAATGGTCGAAATTTTCGAAACCCTCCACTGCGACGTGCCTCATAATCATACCGTTATTTCGGCACATTAAGCCCCGTCAATAATTATTATTAGCAGTTACACACATGCTCTTCTGATCCAGCTTACCTCTTCACTATTCCTTCTACCAATTTTCCTGTTTGTGCCCCGCCACGGTGGGTCTAGTGGCTAAGGTACTCGGCTACTGACCCGCATGTCGCGGGTTTGAATCCCGGCTGCGGCGGCTGCATTTCCGATGGAGGCGGAAATGTTGTAGGCCCGTGTGTTTAGATTTGGGTGCACGTTAGAGAACCCCAGGTGGTCGAAATTTCCGGAGCCCTCCACTACGGCGTCTTCATAATCATATGGTAGTTTTGGGACGTTAAACCCCACATTTCAATCATATCAAATCAATTTTCCTCTTTGTAATTTATCTTACGACCCTAGGGGATTGCATATTAACGAAAGTTTTTCATTGTACTCTTACGTAATCTTGTTGTGGGCGAAGAACAATGCCCATGATCCAAGTTTCACATATCGTCTACGAAATACACCGGAAGAGAGGACGTTATCAGTCACTCAACCAGGGACACGCAAAAACTGGCAGCGAAGACGCCCCGGTGAGAAAGTATAATGCGACATTAAGCTCCATAAGCCCTGCAAGTAAAAAACAAAATGAAAAGGTAATATGATTGTTGAGGGAGTTGTGCGTTGGGGCACGTTCTTCAGACTGTGGATCCAGTGTGAGGCCTGCGCTGTGAGGTGATTTAGACACGAGCTTATAGTGTACGTGCAACTGCTGATTCAGCCTATCAGCAGTAGAAATAAAATTTAATGAAGAAATTTAGGCAATCATGTCTGGCAACTCGGAATACATTGCCATAGGCGTGGACCTATGGGGGAGTTATTGGTCTACCCAACATAAGGTAAACCTGGGGACAGCATCAATATAACCTTCAAAGGATCTCTCTCCCTTCAAAGGCAGTGCAACTACAAATATATCCAATGTCATCAAGAGAATAAGGACTGCACCCACACTGACTCAATAAGTGCAGCGAAGCACCTCAAGCTAGTTGAAAAAAAAAAAACGGGGCAAATATGTCCCGTTTGGGACATATTTGGTTGGTCAACTCGCAGACAGGCACCTCGCAGAAGTTGGTCAACTCGCAGACAGGCACCACAAGTCTTCATATCTTTGCAATCAGGTGCAGTGGCTTCTGCAGGAATCTTTTCAACGGCATGACAGGCCAAGTGATTCGATCACCTGTGACAGATGTACCCATGTACGCCGCGTTGTGTGCGAAGCGCTGGGCAAGTACACAACAGGTGCTCGATGATTTCATCTGCACCACACGCAGTGCACGCAGGGGAAGAGGCTCTGCCAAGCCGATGACGCCGGGCCACAGACCAAGAGCAACCGATGCGTAAGCGAAGTTGTAGGGACCTCTCCCTCGTGGTGAAACCCCCGGCCAGCCAGCCGGGTTGGTGGTTCCATCCTTGCTACACGATCGTCAGGGTGGCAGTGTAGCAACAGCCTCCTCAATGTGAGCCTCGAAAAGTCTGAGGCGACCACGGTACGGCACACCGAGTCGGTGGAGTGATGCACTTCTTTCACCGGGGCACCATGCTGCTCGTTTCCCTTGATTCCCACATGAGATGGACGGAGTTCGGTGCGGGGAATCACAAGGTGGCATCTCACTCTCCACTTTCCTTTCGGGCGTTTTGTCGCTTACCAAGCGGCGTGCATGTCGCTGAAAGAGTGGCGGTTTCGAGATTGCGAAATGGTACTAAAGCTAATGCGTGAAAAATCATTTTGCTTTTTAGTGTGCTTCTATTCTAGATGTGTCCAAAAACACGGCCAAAATTTCAAGGCTGGACTCAAGCCTGACCAGTCAGAGAAGGAACACGCAATCATAGAATTTCTGCTGCAGTCACATAGCTTAACCTTGCATTTCTTTTTTATCTACCTTGCGGCGATTTCTATATACAAATAGTTTACGGACATGACAACATCGCAGCATCGGCCTGCATTCGCTGCCCCCCATCATACCATCAGGTAATTCACTCGGACCTCTCGCAGACCTACCTTAGTCCTAGTGACGATGTCCTATGTTTTCTTTTAGCCCACTAATCAGCTTATTCAAAGTTGGGCTAACGTATACAGTGCATAAGCCCCGGTATCTTCTAACAAAACAACACAATCAAGCCTCCTACAGAACGGTCGTCTGTTTGTCTGTGGACTCTTTATTATCCGAAAGTTTGTCCTGGTTCATTAATGGAGAGTGATCTCATACGCAAACATATAACTTATTCCATTCAAAAAGCCCGGCAGGAATGTAAGACCCACACGATGGGAAAATCGGGCAAGTTATATGTATGCGTATATGTAAGTACCACCACCCACTGATGATGATGAAATAACTTTATTGAATATCCGGCGATTGGAAGGTCCGGGCCTGGGGCCGCCTAGATGGCCGCTTGAAGCTGTTGCTCCTGCGCTGCCTCCAGGGCTTGGTGGACGGCCTAAAGTTGGTTCGTGAGTTCTGAGCTTTGCAGTGTGGCTGATTACTATGCCCGCAGATCTTCCGAAGGGACCGCCATTTGATCTTGGTATATTCGACATCCCCACAACGTGTGTTGAAGCATGGCTCTACCAGACTTGCAAAGCTTGCAAGTGTCGCTCTCGTATATGGCAGGGTAGAAAGTCTTTAATTGCACGCGGGATCGGGGTAGCTTTTTGCCTGTAATCGCCTCCAAGCAACGGACTCTGCTCTATTGAGTTTAGAGTGAGGTAGTGGATAAATTCGCCTCTGCATTTGGTAATATTCGGTTATATCACTGAATGTGGTTAATCGATCATTTTCTCTCCATATCTCCTCCTCCACTTTCCCCTGACCCGTAGAAGTCACTCCTTACTCAGCTCAGCGAGTAAGACCTCGAGCCTCGCAGTGTGCTACCTCGTTGTGGTTGACTGCAGGAATGTCTGGAGCTGTATGCACTGGGAACCAGAGCAGTTGTTTGTCATTATTTTCTACAGTGGAAAATTTTGCTTCGTTTACACTCATGATGTGCCACGCCTCCGGGGAGATCCGGCCCTTATAGCGTAATTTCGAATGGCCGCCTGTGAACCACTAATAATGTATTGAGCATTCGTGGAGACCAGTGCTAGTGCAATGGCTACTACCCGTAGGTTTGTTTGTTTTGTTTGTTTGCTCGTTTGTTTGTTTGTTTGTTTGTTTGTTTGTTTGTTCGTTTGTTTGTTTGTATCCTCTAATCCATGGCTCGTACCCACTCTGGGGGATTGGCCAAGAAAACATATAGTCTCATATGGACGATAACTGCATTATTGCTTACAACGAAAAAAAAAGTGGGGGGGGGAGTTGTATAGTGAAGACAGTATGTTAAAAAAAGAAAGAAACCAAAGATTTAGATAGTGAGAGAAAAAAAATCAACAACAAAGTAGACACTAATAGCTACAACTTGATTTTGGGAGCCGACCAGACAGCTGGTTTTGCCAAACCCGATTAATTTGGCATGACACGGATTTATCCAGAATTGAAAATTACTTTTCGACCCGTTTTTTTTAGTAGGTAGCTTATCGTTTTTCTTCATCTTTCAACTCGGGCTTCGTTCAGCTTCTTGGGCCAACAAAATTTCTAACCTTTACTACCATATTGGGTGTCAACCTTGGATTCGGCTCGGTTCTTTTGGGAATTACGGCTTAAAGTTCCACATCGCGATGTTATAAGCTTTTAAAAAGAAAGCAATCTGGTTCGTGCATTAGCTTTGCGATCAGGGCTTTTCTCTCTCTTCTTAAGCGCAGTCCTTGAATCTTGCAACCCTATACGTGCACACCATCAGTTGCACACCAACACCGAACCCTACTGACTTTACATAGAATATTACGTTTGCGAAACCTTCCCCTCCTGAACATTGCATACCTCTTCATGCCAAAACCGAGATATGTAAAAATAGCCTCTTCCCTCGCGCGATCGAACGTTGGAATATGGTATCTTGCCCGGTAATGCTATACGCTAGCTGTTTGTCGTTGAAAAAATGTGACTGCTATTTACAGCTACTGGCGTGGTCTTTGTGTTGTATGTGTTTATCTCAAAGTTTGTTCTGACCTTGCTCCTGCGACAGCCCCTTAGAGAGTTGTAATGTGTACAAATGAATTAAAAAAAAACTGGTCTGATAAGAAGACGGGCTACCTTTTAAGGCAATTGCTTAGCTAACAACGAAACAGAGTTCGTTCTTGCTGCTTCTGAAGCTTTTCGAAGACGCCGGGGAAACAAGGCGGCGCTCACTTTCTTTTCTGTTTCGTGGGATTACATTCTGACAGTTTTGTGCCTCTCCTGTAGCCGACTCCATCCCGCTCCACCACACCATTTGTGTTTTCGACATGCTCCAGCGGTTTCGAGCGTCAAGCTCGGATCTGTCACAGAAACTGTACCACAATATTAAACATGTGATATAATGTTTGATACCCTAATGTTACATTCATATGCGTGAGTCCCTTATCTAGGTGAACCTATCACAAGAAGTAGCCATTTTAGCGAAAAATTGCAAGCCAGTCCTTATATGGACTTCCAAATTCAAGATTGACTGCTTTATCAGTGTTATATATATATATATATATATATATATATATATATATATATATATATATATATATATATATATATATATATATATATATATATATATGCTCTATCTCATTGTGTAGTACCTCCTCCATGTCATTATGTCATTTGGCATGTTTACTTTTTATTTTTACTTTAATACTCCTTTCTGTTCCTTGAAACTTGTTGTACAGGTGACCTGACCGACGTTTGATGATGACCATTTACATACCACCCCATTCTCCCTCACTACCCCCCCCCTCTTTTTTTGCAATTACAACATTTTTTTTTTAGAAAACAGGAGACCCCGCGCTGCTTTCACAGTTAATGAGCTCAAGTATGCGGTGAAATATACGTATTTCTGTTCGCGCCAGCAAGTGGGCAACAGAAAAAGCAAATGATTCAGCTTGGTAACAACTGGTGACACCTCTCTACGAGGTTTACGCGTTGTTGATTATGACGAGGTCTACATTGCCACGTTCGAGCAGTGCGTTCTCTATTTCTTACTGTATTCTGTGTTTTGTGCCACACTTTGCAATTTGTTTTTATTTTATTATGTGACGAAGAGAAGCTAGGACCATCAAAAGACGCCAGCTTGTCGTTTACCTTGACATTGTAAAAAAAAGAATCACCAGGAAGGCACCCATAATTAATATTACATTTGTTAAATGAAGTAATTGTTTTCCGTATTAGTGAGAACGGTCGCATAAAAAACTCAACAGCTAAAAATCTATCTATTTCAGTCGTGTTCTTAGATTGTCGTAATTCGTTGCGACTTACGCTGCTCATCGCTTATTTTCGTGTTGTTTATTAACGGACACAACTGCTTTACACAACCAGATTCCTGAGGAGAAAAAAAAAGAGAGAGACAGTGATAAAACCGCCTTGATTTTTTTTTTTTCGTTTTGCAAATATGAATACACCACACCACGTCCGCTAGGATCAGTAAGACTTGCGGGGCAACTTTTTCTGTTCACGTTGTCGTTTTTCATGCAGAAAGACGGCCGCATAAGAGAGCACTTGCGGTGACGTAAAGGAAAATCTGCTTTCGAGAATCTCGGCATTTTGCCATTCCCCACGTTCCTAGCCTGAGCTTCGCTTCTTACCGACGGCTTTTCTAAGCTTTGTTTTTTTTTGTCTTTTTTTAACACACTGGAAGTTTACCGTTGTCGCGTGCATCGTAATGCGCCCCGCTACACCAGCCTCGTGAGATATTTCTTCTTTTCGTCCGCTGCATTCATGCCTGCAGGAACGCTTAGCTATGCATGTTTTTAGGATCGTTGCTGTGCTCTCAGACCTCATATCATTTCATATTGAAAGTTCTCTTTTTACAAGGAGAACTGAACATTGGCGTACTTAGATGTACTGTTGTATGGTGAAAGATAAGATTTCATGTTCGAAAATAGGCGATCTGTGTTGTTATCATTGCAAAACATCATACCTTGTCAGGAAAGCGATATGATAATGGTCGTTACTTCGGGTAGCTGCTCTACGACGTCTTTGTCTACGACGTGGCATCGCAAATGCAGCTGAACAAGCCCTATAACAAATTAAAGAAAATGTTAGCAGCGGCTGCGTAAGCATACATAAAAATGCTGAATATTTCCTGCGCGACTCTCACGTGCCAATAGCTCTACGGATCTACCGAATTCGCTGCTACTAACGAGCAACGCTGGAATGAAGGCGCTGCGATTGACGTCAGCACGTGTCGTTTCCGCAGTGCACTTCCCTCGGCGTTCACTACTTCTGCTGTGATTTCTTTTTCTTCCTCGCTTCTTAAAGAGGCGTTACAAGCTATAAAATGGCCAAGTGCGGTTGATGCTTGGCTGTATTGATGAGCTCGCCGCGATGGTTAAGCTCTTCCTTCGAAGGGCCGGAATGAATCGGATCGTTGACCGCGAGGAAGCAGCTTCTTGGGCCCTCACACACTAAAGGTGCCGCATGGCTCCGCGGACTGCGGCGGCGGGATGCTCGCCCTTGGCGCGAGGACGGCCGCGCAGCGCGCATGCCCGGCGGGAGAGGGGCCCGCGCACGCGCCGTGCGCCTCCTCCGCATCACTGCGAGGCGGCGCGCATCACGAGAGTCCGCTCTCCTCCTCCCGCGCGCGTACTACACACATCCGAGTAGATGTAATAGGGAAGCGAATCGGAACAGTCGAGGGTGAGCGAGAGGAGGAGGTGCCCAGGAGGCTGGAAAAGTATGAAAGCTCAAAGTTGTTGGCTCAGCCGGCGAGTTGCTGCTTTCACAGCGTCGGCACTTCATCGCCAGAGCAGCAGCAGCAGCTTTGACAACAACGATCGGCGCCCGCACGAGAGGAGCTCCGCAGCCGCCAACGTCGCAAGCGGCCCCGCGCTCCCTGCGACCCGTGCCTTAGGAAGCCCCGATGTCTCAGCAGCAGGAGCAGCCCGCCTGGGGATACTCGGACGCCGACGGTGGGTGTTCGCGCGTGCGACTTTCCGCGCGCGGGCCAACTTTGCCGACTCGCGGCCCGTGCGGATGCGCTCCGGATGTTGATGGCCCGGTGCGTTCGATAGGCCCGCGACTCACTTAGCTGCGCCTTTCGAACGCTCACGTGCTTTCCCTCTCCTCCTTTCATCCTCGCCAATATTTACTCTGCGCGGGGATTATTAATGTAGCATCTCCAAATTGAGCCATTCTGTCTCAATGGCAATCGCGCTAAGGTACTCCTAGAACGATGAGAATTGCCATTTCGCTGCGCGGGGCTCGTACTATCCGAGTTTCGCATTAACAGGAAACTTTCACAATTTACTGTTTTGTCTACTAGGGTGGAATGAAACGGGGCGCATTTGAACATCGGTATGTGTTTTGGGGGAACAAATTGTGGCAATTTCGAAAGACGTCTAAAGGAAATCGCTCAAGAACTTCCAGATAATTATGTAATGTGACTTTTCAAACATGTGCTTCCGTTTAACCTTTTGTCTGTGGCGCCTCCTGCACATTAGATGAGTTTATCCATAAGAGCGAGTGGTATCTATCTTTTTTTTTTTCACATCTCTGCTATTTTATAAATCAAACATGTTTTTTCCAGTTTTTCAAGTCTCAGTGTACTGTTTCTTTAAATTACTTCTCATACCGCGCAGCTTGGCTGTTGTATCACGTCATTTCGGGTTCAAAAACTTGTGATTCAGGCTGCCACGGAGCTTCACAACAGGTTAAGCGTATTTGTTATTCCTTTCCATTCTCTCTGCCTTAGTTGCTCCGCTTAGATGAATGCACTTTTTTTTTGTCTTTCTGAAGTCAACAAGCCACCCCATACATTATGGAACCGCAATGTGTCTCCCGAGTCTTTCGAACTGCATGCTCCTTTTCTTCGGGGAGTTCTCCGCTCTCCTAGCCCTGTGCTAGTGCCGTGCGCAGACAAGGTCACTCGTAGTAGGCAGGTCAGATAACGAGACCGCGTCTAGGGTGTACAATTGCAGCAAGGACAGAGCGGACGCTTTCAGGCTGCGCTTATCTCTCCAAGAAGGTAACAAATGTATCAGAATCGCGTAATATTTGCTGCAAAAGGCACGCGAACGCTGCCACAAGGCCCCGAGCGCTTCTCGATAACGTGGCGGACAGAAGCGACGGTTACGATTGCGACCTCTTTGGCCGATAACATATCTATTAATGGCCGAGACAGAAATGTCTGACTGAGAGTATAAGCGCCGCCGCATAAGTGTCCGCCTTCAACCTTACCATTTCGCCCATGTAGCGCCACTTCAACACAGTTTCAGGATTCATATGTTGTTCGGTGTCATTCCCATCAGTGTGTGTATAGCTTTGGTTGAAGAGGAAAACAAAAAACAGTGGGACGCAGTAGGATTGGGACCGGGTGGCTTTTCCCGCATTCCAAATGCGATTCCCTCCGCTAAGATTGTGGCCGGGCAGTGCAGCCAGTATATGCAACGTGGGGGAAAATGATAACATTATAACGAAATTCTCGCACCGCCTCCTTCTGCGCGTTGCATGGGAAGACAGTTATTGACATTTTCCGTCCGCCTTTTGCATCTCTTCAACGCTGCCTAAGAATGAACAGCACGTAAGTACGTCCACGATAAAAGACGTCCGTTCTACCCTGTATTATGTCTGCTGTAGCGTGCATAGACGATAATATGGGCTGACCATTGTGGAATAATTGGCTGAAATGATGATGCTTCGTGGATATTGCTAATCAGGGCCCACATTCGCGAAGCAGGTCTTGCGTAAGCTTGACCTATCGTTGATGGGGGGGGGGGGGGGGGGGGGCTTCGGCGAACAGCAGAAGTGAACATACCGCAGTATCTAAGCCGAATGCCTGGTTACATAAAAGTTTTCAGGAACAATTATCTTTGCGGATTCGGCCACATTCGCAAAGCTTTTCGTCCGTTAAGTGTCCTTTATCATTGGCCCCAGCCCCAGTCACTTAGGCGGACATTTACAAACGTGTGGTACCTGTTCTTATTATGAATTGCATATAGCTACACTGTAGCGTCAGAGCTTTCCTTTGTAAATGCGGGCCAAATTACGTAGCGATTCTTTTCATTTTTCATTATTCTTGCCCTACGTCATTGGTTGGTACATGACATCACGTCTTCCTTATCGCCCTTATCGGCCGCTCGCTTCGGTGTGTGATAACGCGTGGACAGAAATAGAGGAGAATCCTACAATTAATAAGTCTAGGCTCGTAAGCTGCTCTTACGTTACAAACATTCTGCGTGAGGAGCCGCGAGAAAGCCGCACTGTTGGGCACAGTATTGTATTGTCACGTATACGGCCGACAAATGACAAAAAAGAGTCAATAAAATTGTTGTCGATTTAACTGCTTAGGTTAAATTCACTGAGCCTTTTATTCACAAGTAGCATTTGCTGGCAGCGTCCACTAATAATACGCTCAACATCACCATTTGCAGAACTTGAGCATACGAACGATTCGTACGTTAAAGCTTTAGTTGTTACTTGTCTATAGAAAACCTCCGAACGAATTCACGAGGCTTTGGTTCAAAAGTACTATTGCATTGGGAGTTGCTTAAGTTATATATGTATACAGAGCTAGCGAACAACAGCAGCTTACGAGGTATTAGTGAACAACAGCTGCCTGATGCATATTCTTATCGTGTGTGTATGGCCTTACTGTCGTGCGCGAGTATTTGTAGTACGCTTGCTCATTTGTGGGAGCTGCTTTCGACTGCTGGCTTCCGGCCGCACGCCTTGGGTGCAGCCGCTTTCCACGGCCGTTGCACCGGTAGCGGCAACGGGAACTTCCGTCGATCCTCGCGATACGGGGAAATCATATATAGCAACAGCATCTCATTTTTCTTTAACAGTAGCGAATTCTAAAAAACAAAAACTGATTTCGTTCTTTCTCGTCAGAAGAGCCGCCTGCGTGCGGCGATATTAAACGGCGAATCCATAATAAGAATCGATCACGCTCTTTCAGCGAAGCGAGCAACATAACAACCTTGAATTTCCGTGGCTTCTTGCTGCAAACAAATAATTTGACCAGAAATTTTGTCAAAACAACGTGCGTGAGATTGTTTTTTTTTTTGTTCGTCTTCATCCCATCAGGGTCATCGAAGGTCCTCTGCTATATCGGCATTCTCTCATTGCAATCAAGAACACGTCTCCGAATGTTGCGTGAGTCCATTGCGCAGTTTCGATAGAAACTGGAACGAAATCTCCTTGAACATTCCGTTCAATATCCGGGGAGGAATCAGTTAGCAGAACACAATATTTGTCGCCGCATTATCGTCAATTTATCGCGACAGTTGCATCCGCGTAGTAAAGCAGGGGCGTGTCTTTTTCCTGCAAAGTAAGTCTCTTTTTTTTTGCGTTTGCATGTGTGGGCGTGGAAGTGACTAGGCGGTGGGAGGATAAAAAAAAAGAAAAAATAAACAATTGGAGAGAGACGCGCGATCGTTTTGCATACGAGCCGCTGCGCGGTCACGCCAAGCGAAGTCGAAACCGACATGATGGGTGCCGCTGCTTTTCGGAGAGCACCACCTCAGGGGCCGCGTGAGCTCGTCACACGGCGTCGTCGGTATTTGCATCGACCTCGCGCAGTGACTGTCGTGGCAGCAGCCTGTTTCGCCCCCCCCCCCTCTCCATGCCTCCCCGCCTTCCAACCTCATCCTGCACAGCCTCAGACACACACAGCCACTCCTCCGAGTGCTATAGACCAAGTCATGTATGCGAATTCGGGGCCAATAACGCTATTCGCAGGTGTCAGTCAGCCGCAGTTCGTTCCTGAAGGGCAGTCTTGCCCGGCAGGCACGGCTCCGTATATTGGCCAATGCGTTTCCTTTATTTTTTTTTTCTCCCGCAGTTTTACCGTAATGCGTGCACGCCATGCTGCTCTCGAAACGCGTCACACGGCGCAGGGACAGTTGCCGCGGGCGCCGCACCGTGGACAATTTAGACTCGGAGAACCAAAAATGAAGAACTGGTTGCCGCGTCCTTGGTTCGCTTCGGCTCGAATGAGAAGAACGGTGGAGCGCGGGATTGACAAGAAGAGAAAGGAGAGAAGCTGCGCTAATATTTCTGAATCAACGCTCGACGCCGCAAGAGTGGAACTGCGTGGGCTGGTGACAAAGTAAATGGCTGCACGCGTAGTGGGAACGAATACAGTTCGTGTGGTTGTTTTCCGCTGCGCGCACACTAATTACAACGGAACACTTGGTGGGGCGCTGGCAATCTAGGGTCCTCAGTGGTTGTGGTGGTGGTGGTGTGTGTGTGTGTGTGTGTGTGTGTGTGTGTGTGTGTGTGTGTGTGTGTGTGTGTGTGTGTGTGTGTGTGTGTGTGTGTGTGTGTGTGTGTGTGTGTTTTCCTCCCTGAGACTTCATCGCTGCTTTCTTTTGCAATTACATTCTGAGTGTGAACTTAGCGAACGAATTGAAAGTTAGGGCGTGCGCATAGTTCTTTTAATCGATAGAGTGCAGACGCTTCCCTTTATCGACAAATGCGGGTGATTCAAACATTACGAATGTATTGTCTATCTACTGATAACACTCGAGATACTCATTTCACCGCAAACATGAGTTGAAAAGTGCATTATAGGCATTGGTATATTGTATAACTTATCCAGGCTTTGTCCGTAGAAGAGTAATCTTTGGGGCGCTGGTGGCCAATCTATCAAAAAGTGTTCTGGCAATTTATTTGACCAGAAGGACCATAAAGACAGACAGATTGATCATAAAAGAAGCCCGGCCTTTTTTTTCTTAACGTACTTTTTCCTCACTCCTACCTAGCCAAGATCACAATACCGGATGTTCAATCGTATCCATACAAGTGTTACTTTCATAAACATCCACTCCAAATTCAAACCTCGAGAATGTATATGCCCAAAAAGTTTCGGGGAGGTTAGCCTCCCTTTGTAACCGAATGGCACCTGCATACATGTGTGCAGCAGCACAGGCTTTATTAGTAATAAATTGGCACAACAATACAAAACTTTTTCAAGCGGACTTTCAATTTGGTGTTTCGGGTATTGCGTTCAATCTTGTCGTATTTGGTGCTAGCGCAGTTTTGAAGAGCTCCTTTTTCTACATCAGGCAGTCGCCTTGAACGTTGTGATGCGATCTCCATCATGAGGACCCGGTTTTTTTTTTTTTTTTTTGCAGTCTCTCGCAAGGTTAGCGTTGGTCCCTAAATAACAACTATAGTCTGAACAAAAATTGCTGGAAAGTGACATTCACCAGCCCTTGATAAGCGCGTGTAATAACATACATTATTATTATTACACAAATGCTTATCATTGATGAGATGGTATGTTTTGGAGGTTGTCGACAGATATCATACGCTCCCGCTGTTCGTCTAGTTTATCGGCATTAACTCTACACGATTTGACGTACGTATGTACATTCGGCGGATCGTCATGATGTAGAGTGCACATTGATACACGGACGCCATATGCGAACTCTGCAACACTGTGGTTGCATGCCGTGTGCTTCTGATTGCGCAACGCCCTCTCATCCACCCTCATCCTGGTTGGCTGTTATACGTCCATGATTAGTACCGGTGCAATATGTATTTATCTAATAACAAAGCAGCAACGAAACAACCAGTTTGCTGGCCTCGGACAGGTCTCCATCGCCGCTTGGGGCTACACCGCGTTCCGCGGGAAATGCTGCGGAAAAACCTATCCTGTTTGTGTGCGACTGACCACTTTCGGTTCAGGAAGAGGCTAAAAGCATTCGAGGTAGCGTGCGTGGCTTTGTTGAAATATGCACGTTTGTCAAAGGTTGATACGAACGCTGAGGGTGTATCTTTGATGGTCGTCCGGGAGAGTCGACGTCCGTAAAGAGGTATCTGAGCCTCACAAGAGTTGACCGTTGGGCGACTTGGTGCTTAGACATAGAAACCATCGTGAGAGCGCAACTAAACACTTCTGTCTCTTCCTGTTTGTCGTGTTTAGTGGCGCTCTCAAGATGTTAAGTCATTAGCCATCTAAATAAAAAAATGAAAAAGATACGATACGCTGTGCTGGGGGAAAGCTTACTTTTATTTGTGTTTTTTAGCCTACTCTATACTTTTAACATCTTGTCGGTTGCATATTATATTTATATATAGTTGCTAGTTTAAAAGAGTATTGTGATTCCCCATCTTTTTGTCATATAGAGGCGTTTAATTCGGCAGAATTATACTGCTCAACAAAGAAAATAGAAAACAAAGTGAGCCAGGTGACGTTGCGAGTAGTGGCGTCTATTGTGGACCGAATCAAGTTCTTTCACTCACTCACGCACTCACTTGGAGCTTGATTCACAAAAACATCTGCTATGCTAGCGTTGTTCGTAATGTGAATTTCCAGCCAGACTTGAGGCTGAAAACATCGTCATGGGGCAATGAGTGCTTAGGAGATGAAATAGCGCGTCGAGATAAAGAATAAAGAAGGTGGACAAAAAAAGCGCCATTGTTAGTCCCCCTTCTTTGTCATTCAATTGTGCGCGCTGTTCCCTTTATATATAGATACGCACTGACTATATAGCAAGCCGTCACTATGTAGAGCCCGAGAAAGCAAAGCTTCAAGAATTCGAATTCCTGACGTGACCATGAATTCACGGCGCGCTTGCGGACTCTGTTCTGTTGTTCTGTTTTAACTTCTGTTCGAACTGCGTAGAGGGT
This sequence comes from Rhipicephalus annulatus, assembly GCA_013436015.1. NCBI lineage: Eukaryota > Metazoa > Arthropoda > Arachnida > Ixodida > Ixodidae > Rhipicephalus > Rhipicephalus annulatus. The sequence goes on along the minus strand of WOVY01003679.1, from coordinate 536,525 downwards.
TGATATGGCACCTAAGCTGCTTCATTTGTCTACTTTCGGCCGCACGAAAAAAATTGTGGCTTTCCTTATAACAAAATAGCAAAAATAAAATAAAATATCAAGCTAATACAAATAAAAAATCACAGTTTCACCGCAAGGGTGAAGCAGTGAATGCGATGGCAACAAACTTAAATGTTATACGTAAGGCCGGCAGCTAACTCCTTTGGATCCGATCTCACGTAACTCTATACAAAATGCTAGTGTAAGAGAATTCGGCCGCTCTAGGGAGAGCTGCGATTTGCGCAGTCTTTACGCGTTGAGCTCGACAGCACGTGTACCCTTCTACAGCACGTAAAATGATATATAAGGTAGAAGGGAACAGGGGCTGTCTGCCTGTCACGGCAAGTTAGCGCGCGTCCTAGTTATCGCGACCGTGCCCTTATGATCAAAGTTCACATTTGCTGCTTGTGCGGTGCATCACTACCCCCACCCCCTCCCCAGCGTTCTGTCATGTACCTTCAAGACGGGCAGGCGTTTCCTTTCTGCTGGATTAACAGTCTACGGCACATGTTATCGTATGCGGCCTCCATGCGATGGAGATGGGTCGGCTCGTTTCATCTCTGCTCCTTTCGCATTCGTCGCCCCCGCTCACGTGCTTTCACCAGCGGGTAGAACATTCAAGACGTGGTGGAACGTTGTTAATTGGACTTTATACGGAACCCTATGGCGACGGCAATGGCGAGGCTGCCGGCGAAAACCCGTTGAGAGTGCCCATGTAAATGATATTGCAATAATAAAGGATTACATGGCAAAGCACGTGGCGTTAACCCTACGCTTATTACAAACGCACACGTACCCAAACGTTACCAAGCTTCACGTTTTCTATCCCAATGCGTACCCCAGCGACATCTGCCCCTGGTGCGAACATACGGCGACACTCGGTCACATGCTCTGAGAGGGTAGAAACGCTCATCCCTACACCTCAAACAAGTGGGAGAGGTCCCTCAGAAGCTCACTTCTCGCCAACCACCGTCCAGCAGACCTACGAAGCGGCCGCCAGGTATTTCCTGTCGGTATCTATACGTGAGAGACACCCGCTACGCGCTAAGCGCGTCCTGCAGGACAAAAATAAAGTTTTTCCATTCCATTCTACGACTAAGAACAGCTTGCTTGAATAGTTCACGTTGCAATAGGAGGGTTCACACGCTCACATTTTCGCACGAGTTGTATGTTAGAGTGCACCAAACAAATGCATCACTTCATATGTGAGTGTTCATGGTTGCTTGTCACAAATGCGTGTCTAGTTAAATATTTCCTCTAAAAAGTCCTTCAGGAAGATGTTTGCCTTTTGCTGGAGATGTTCTGCAGGCCATGGTCCACGTACAAGTAAATCAAGTGCTCGCGAACGTGGACAGCGTGCCTAACACATTCTCCCGTAAACCAGTACAGCAGTGCGCGAAGAACAGCGCGACGAGATTGCAAACGCGTTTCCCGAGAATCGCGCGCCAAACGCAGCGAGCGTTCATCATGCGTGACAGCGCTCTGCGGCAATCGGGGAAAGCGCGAGGTGCCGCTGTGCGAGACGGCTGCTTGCGTGCGCTTTTTCTGGCGCGACGGCCCTCGGCCGGGGCATATGCGTTTTCACAACGCCTCCTAGATTTTCTGTGCCTGCCGAATGAGCGCAAAACGCCGGTCATCTATGGCGGCGCTGCCTACGTAGGAATAAGGGTCTGTGTACTTGGCCTTTGAGATCGGCAATTTTGGCGTTTGCTACTAACTTCAGAGGATGCCTTGTATTAAAAAAAAGTTGCTTGTTGAAAGACGGCGTCACTTACGCAGGGTTAATTATAATTACGTTTACGCCTTTGTAAAACTTTTTTACGTTATTTTTGTTGCATACAAGCTCCAAAAACGTAAAAACCTTTTTGAAGTCAACCCTACTTGAGTGGCGCCACCACCGTAGTTAGACGACCGCTGCTTCCCAAGTGACCGCCGATAATCCGGAAGGCACGGGAAATCTAGGAGGCGTTGGTTTTCATTTTTATACGGACCGTCTCGGGGTGCTCGCATGTTCTCGGGCTGCGTTGCCGTGCGCGGCACCCGCGTGCAACACGTGTACGCCGCCTCGATGTGGCCGATTCCGCTCACGTCGGCCGGATCCTCGTACTGCGCCAACTTAGTCGGAAGCACGTCCCGACTGTCTCCGGTTTCTGCAGCCGTGGTGGCCTTCGACACCGCGATGAGATGTGGACCCGGCTGAGAAAAAAAAAAGAGGGCTAAAAAAAAAAAAAAGCTGACCGAGCGAATCACTGCCCGCCGCCTTTCACATTTAAGTTAATTCGCCACGCCCGGCCTACAAAAAGCGAGAGGACATAAAAACATCCGTGCAGGCCTCTTCCTTCATGTGATCCGTTCGACGTAGCAAGTGATTGAATTAATGGATGAACGACTATAGTTTCTCCGAAAGCAACGGTTACTTTTTTCCTCTCTCACTCTCTTACTGGCTGCTTTTTTTTTCTTTTTTTCTCAGCTTGCGTACAAGCGGCTTGTATTAAAAAGGAGATAATAAATCCATCACGAGAATGTATAACGTAATTATAGATGTCTTTTCTGCGCTCGAATGAGCGGGGAAATGCCTCGAGCGCCACGTAGATGCGCCGGGATGTTCATCGAATGCCCGCATCAGCCACGTCCTAAGTTTTTTTTTTTTCCGCGAAATTCGGAAGAAATCAGAGCAAGAGTTAGATGGGAGCGCGGAATCACCGGGCCCTATATAATACCGCTTATATGCGGGCCGTTGGAAACGGCCGTCACGCCGTATAAATCGTCCTTCTCGGAGAAAGGCTTATCCCCCGCGGAATGAGTTCGCGGCGCGGCCGTCGATCGCAACACGACCTTCACCGCGAAGCAGGGATTCTCCGCATTCGGTCGTAAAAAAAATATCGGAAGAGGCAAGACTAAGCGGCGTAAATGTGCAGATATATATAATATGACGAACCTCGTCTCGAGGGGAGAGTATACGGGTTGTGACTGGAATGACCCTAGAAAACGTGTGTGTTATAGTTGCTAGGCGCTTACGAATACTTGGCAATCATTTCGGCGTCAACAGCCCGAAACGCTCGACATTATCGAACCCTTAACGACGGTTACGAATAAAACGCTCCGCGAGGAGTGCAAATTCGTTCCTCTCGACCTTACTGAACGCCGAGGGAATGGCGGCGATTAAAGCGAACACGCGATGTGGTTCTCTCTCTCTCTCTCTCTCTCTCTCTCTCTCTATATATATATATATATATATATATATATATATATATATATATATATATATATATATATATATATATATATATATATATATGTGTGTGTGTGTGTGTGTGTGTGTGTGTGTGCGTGTGTGTGTGTGTGTGTGTGTGTGTGCGTGTGTGTGTGTGTGTGTGTGTGTGTGTGTGTGTGTGTGTGTGTGTGTGTGTGTGGCTAACGTACTCGCAGGTCGCGGGATCAAGTCCCGGCTCCATCGGCTGCATCGGCTGCATTTCCGATGGTGGCGGAAATGTTGTAGGCCCGTGTGCTCAGATTTGGGCGCACGTTAAAGAGCCCCAGGTAGTCGAAATTTCCGGAGAGCCCTTCACTACGGCGTCTCTCATAATCACATGGTGGTTTTTGGACGTTAAACCCCACATATCAATCAATCATCAAGCACGCAGTATACATGTGTGCATTCAAACGTGGTCATTATCCAGTCGAGTGCAGGCGCAGTATTGTTGTCACATAGCTACTGCTGTAACGAAGCGATGCAGCGCGACCGAGGGACGCGAAACGCCGTACCGGGTACCATCTCCTGCATGTAATCTATGTATGCCGTCTTCGCGTTGTCTACCACCCATGTACTCGCTGGCAGCCTCGTATATTGCTTTCCATATTGTTGTCTTCATTCCATGCGAGCGTGCATTAGAGAAAGCTGATATGTTTTATGCCGTTGCATTAGCACGTTCACACGCTCAATTTGTTATAAAATAATAGTGAAAAAGTGCATGAATTCTTCAAGGTAATAGAACAGCACCTTGCGCGGCTGATAAGATTGTCTCTGCTGGAGAGGTTATTGAGAAGATTCGGGCTCATCCTCGGGGATCGTCCTGATTGCGTTACACTCCTTTTTTTTCTTATTAGTTTAGTGTGTGTGTGTGGGGGGGGGGGGGTATGTTAAATAAGCGTACTATGCGTGGCCGGTCTAAACCGAAAGGCTACATATGGACATGTAACCAAAGGCCGTGCTTTGTATTCCTTTATTTATTTTTTTCTTTGCTCGTCACAATTTGGCCCGTCACTGTGTGTCTTGTGTCTCCCTCATGAACACTGAAGCATCGCTTGATTCGTTTTGCCACTGGTTGACCCGAATTCTGACACGCGAGTGAGCGTTCGATGTTCCGTTGGGAGTGCTTGAAGTTGGTGTCACACCTGCAAGGCTGTTAGAAAGCGCGAAAGACGAGGACACAAGAAAACTCGCACACTCAGGCATAGGTCGGCAAAACTTGTGGAGCTCACACAGACTCACACATCAAATGTATTTCTAGCTTTGGACTTACTCGGACTGAGATTCACAAAACTTTTCTTGAGCCAGGCTCACTCGAACTCACACTCACGAAAGTTTTCTTTGGCCGGACTCACTCTGACTGAGACTCAGGAACATTTTATTGAGCCGGGCTCACTCAAACTCATACTCACGAAAGTTTTCTTTAGCCGGACTCACTCGGAATCGAACTCACCAAAACATAACTCACCCGGACTCACTCAGGCTCACAGCTTGATCCGAGTCTGGGTGAGTCCGAGTAACGTAAAAGAACTTGTTGTTGGGCTAGTTGGTAAAACATTTCTATAGGTTAATTCGAGCGCGGACGCACAATACAATCACACACACACACACACACACACACACACACACACACACACACACACACACACACACACACACACACACACACACAGGCGCTGTGTGTATTTGATGTCTGGGTGTGTGTGCGTGAGTGATCGTGTCGTGTGTTCGCGCTAGAATTAACCTTTAGAGTCCGAGTAAGTCGACTCATGAGTTTATCAGTCTAGAATCTGCTTCTCTTCAACCTTGGTGTCATTGCTTTTTTACACCTATATATTACATAATCTGTTGTCTTTTTGGTGCCGTTCGACATACTATTTTCGAAAACGAGTCATGAGTGCTACCAAAGCGGAAATGTATTTATTTAATAGATGACAGCATAAGACATAATAATCAAGAAATTTCCTGGACGAGCTGGTGGGAGGGGTGGCAGTTCAAGACCACCTCCCACCAAACGTAATCCACGCCTCTAATTAATAAATATTGAAACGGTGCATAAACGACACTGTTTGTAATACCTGTGAGCCCGCGTGAGTATAAACGTGAATCAAGTAAGGCTAATAGTAATGCTGAAGATGACTAGATGAGACCTTAGGTCGGCAAAAGAAAGTGGAACTGACTCAGACTCGCTCAAGTTTTTGCACTTTAGACTTCCTAGGACTCAGATTCACCAAGGTTTTCAAAACTGAGCCGAACTCACGTGGACTCAAACTCAGCAAATTGTTTTCAACCGGAATCACTCGGACTCACACTAACGAAAATATTACTCACCCGGACTCACTCAGACTCATGGCTCGATCTGAGTCTGAGTGAGTCGACTCATTAGTGAGTTTGCCGACCTATGCCCCCCGGACCAGCACTAATCGTGTGTGTGTTCGATATTATAACAATAATATCTGGCGTTTTACCTCCCGAAACCATAATATGATCATGCGAGACGCCGTAATGGAGGGCTCCGAAAATTTCGACCACCTTTTGTTCTTTTGACGTGCCCTGACATCGCACGGGCCTCTGAAATTTCTTTTCCGTCGAAATGCTAACGCAGTTGCCGCGGTATTCGAACCACGACCTTCGGACTGAACAGCCGAGCACCATAACCTGCGCTGCTGCACCGCGGTGGACTGTGTGTTCGATATTCATGTTCCTCGTTAACGCTGCTCCGTTCTTCGCGCACAGTGCGAGCCACGTTTGCAGCTGTTTGCCCTCCGTAACTTGTGCGCCCCTGTACTCCACTCTGATATCGACGCACGTTTCAGGTCTCCGCAGGATTCGCTGTCAGCCGAGAAAGCGACGTAAACCTCGTGTGACGCGGATGACCCCGACAGGAAGTTTATAGCTGCTACTAAGGATTTTATGGAGCGACGGGACCTCCGGCCTGCTAGCGCTTGAATAGTTAAGCGCGCTGCAGCACGCCCTGCATACCCGACTGCTGCGATCTGCCCGACTGACATCTTTGGGGCGCGGCTGAGCGTAGCGCCCCTGTGAAGCGATAACCTCGTTGGCCTCGCGTTATCAGCCCCGTCGCACCAGCGAGCGTACTATAATAATAACTGCGACTCCGGCTTCTCGGCTATGAAACTTCTTTCCGAGCGGCACCCTATGTAGCCTTGCACTGGCCTCGTATAGGCTTGCTCTCGTGCTGAGCACCTCCTATCGAATCGTTTCGACCACTTGCTCTGCACCGCATTGCTGACGCCGAGGCAGGACACTCTGTTGTTCTCGTTTTCTTCTTTCATTATTGTTATCACTATTATTCTGCTTAATCCTGCGCGGCCGGCTGCAGACCAAGTGGTCCTGTCTATGGCACGTTGCTACTGACGGGGCGAACGAAAACGTCGCTCAACTGTGGCGTGCGCGTCTCCATATTAGAGCAACACGCGATTGCGGCAGAATGTATAGACCTAAATATAGAAGGCAGCGATATATTTTTGGTAATCTTAAATACTAGGGTCTGATTTTAATTGTACTCGGGGGCTGTGAGGGAACGCATTAGTCGACTCTCAGCATTTTAACTAGTCTTGCTTTTTATTGAACTTATGAAAACTGAGCACACGTGCGACTATTGCGGCCCGCTTTCGCCTTAAATGGGACTCGACGGCTGAGACTGGATCACTCGACTCGGAACGCCAGAGCAGATATAACTGGGCCAGACTGTCGATAAATAGAGAAAAATAAAATGGTGGAGCCTCTTTCTTTCAAGTGCATTTAATAGCACATTTGTCACGTGGTTTGTAGTCAATCATTTCCTTAGCCTTCCCGTTGGCGGTCCACTCGAAATCTTTTTCCTTTTCATTTCTTTTTTCTTTAAAAGGTATATTAATATACTTTATGGGGTTTAACGTTCCGAAACCACCACATGATTATGAGAGACGCCGTAGCGGAATGCTCTGGAAATTTTGAGCACCTGTGGTTCTTTAACGTGCTCCTAGATCTGAGCACACGGGCCTCACGCATTTGCGCCTCCATCAAAACTGCGGCCTCCAAGGCCAGGATTCGAACCCGCGACCTGCGTGTCAGCAGCCGAGTAGCTTAGCCACCAGACCACCGTGGCGGGTTGAGAGGATGGAAGTGCATAGGATCATGTTTCTATTATTGACATAAATTTCGGGTCTGATTTAGCAGTATGGCTGAAAATGTTCCAGAGATTATACTTGCGCAGATGCAGGTAGTGAACACGGCCTGCATCTGTGATAGATGAGATGAGGTAGAATAGATGAGAAAACAGCAAATTTCGATTTATGCTTCCACTCTTGGGGAAATTACGGGAACAAGCCCGCTTAGGTCTTTCCCGTGGCGAGAGTAATAAAGCTCGGTTTCGCCAAAAATGAACCTCTCAAGCTAAGGTTCTGCTGCAAGGACCTCGGCAAGGGGTGTGTGTTTGTAAGCGTATATGCCGCAGGATAAAAAAGAAAAAAAAAGAACGGAATGGGAGGAGGCTCACTTTATATGCTAAAAATAGGAATTTTCAGTAAAAAATTGATGAATCGGGCGAAATGGTGAAGGTTGAGATGCTTCTTTCGATTGGTTAGCATGTTAAGCGGACTTTACAACCTTTATCTCCTGAGAAAGAAAGTTAGGCATCCGAGTCTATCTGATACGACTAAGTCGCGAAGGACTATAACGAGTGAGCAAACCGCGAGAAGCAGGTACGAGGCAACGTCTGATTTTCATTCTTATGCTTTGTATACTGCGTGCTGCCTGCCTTCTGCGTAACCTTTACGTATCTATTTCTCTCTATATCTCCATGACCGCTGCCACCTAGTTCGAGGCCATTAATGTTTGCTCAGCAATTTGAGCAAAGCATCTCTTCCTTGGCCTTTGTGGTTCCCTCTCATTTAAAAATGCTCTGGTCTCGAGTAATTAGGAAATGACAGATAAATAGTTATCGAGGCGAACTATACGCTGTTTAGAAACGATAAGTTACAAAGTTAACAGCAAGGAAATAGAAAAGACTGCTTTGTCTCGTAAGTGCAGAGGTACTTTCGCAAGACAACGCGGTCCTTCTTGTCACAGTCTTTCTTTTTCTTTGTTTTTTTTCTTCACTGCTAGGGGCGTGCGTGAAAAAAGCACCTCCATCGATTACTCTTGCATTCACCTGAGCGGCTCCGGACCGCTACGACGCTCGCCCTCTCGTTTGAGGACAGCGGGACGTCGGATGTCGCACGCTGTCGTGCTAAAGCGCCCGCGAATAACCCCGCAGAGCCGAGAAAAGCCTTTGTAAAGCATGCTCCCGACATGTTGTCCGAGTGCCAACCGCAGTCACTGCCAGGCTTTCTAAACAGAGGTTCCCTGCCCGCGCTGCCGATTGCGAGCAGCCCTGATGCCAATCCTGTGCCTTGCCGGGCTACGCGCTGCGATAGAGACCGGGCTTCGAGGCTCATCCTTTACTGCCTTGACGCCCTCGGGAGACAGCGGGCAGCGATATGCCGGGGCCAGTTCGCTTGAGACGGAACACCTGGCCGTCGCTCCTATGATAGGGTGGTGGTGGTAGTGGTTAGAAGAGGAGAAAAGCACCTAATTTCTGCAGCCCGGTCGGGAGCACGGCGCAGTGCCTTTGATAGGGCCGAGCTCCTGCTGCAAGCGACGTCCTTGTTATAGATCCTCCCCCAAACATAGTGCACGTGGCTCGTATTCGCAAGATAATTCTCTCTGTATTCACGAAGCTTTTCGTGTGCAAGTGTTGTTTGCCACTGACCCGGTCCACTTCGATAATAACACGCTGAGCGACACGAATGCCTGACAACTATAGCCCCTCTTTCGAAAGCGTAACAACTTACGCAATTTCGAGCGAATTTACAAAGCGTCTCTTTCGCAAATCATATTTGTGATTGCCAGCTGGATACACTCAATGATGCAGCGCCTGGATTTGTGAAAGTCTGTGTCACGAATTATACTACCGTAAGAGCATTTTGTGGATGCAGGCTTTTTTGCGTGAAAGCTTTTTCTGCTATCAGCTCGTCATCACCTTGATACGGCTATAGCTAGAGTCATAGCGTTAGCCAATGACGAAGCGTTCTGGCTTCAGTTTTGTGAATGCAGGCCGTAAGTTGTCTAGTCAGCCGGCATGCCGGCGTAGCCGGCATAGAGGCAGCGCATCACTATACTGGGATTCCATGGGCAAGTCTCCGCCATGCAATTTCACGCGACCGTGTTTACAGGATGCGGCCGACGTTATGCATCAATGAAACCGGAAAAGAACCGAGCGAAGATCGAGGACGCGTTTCGCAAGCTCTGCCCAGATCTAGTCGTGCATGCGAAAATTCGGATGATGACATCTATGATAGTTGTTGTTTTTTTTAGTTTCCTTTTACGAATTAAGGCGAAACCTAGCATTGTTTCTTTTTGTTTTTGGAAATACTGAAAGGAAGGCGCGGAAGCGTATACAATTAGTCCCAAATCACTTAAATCGGGTGTTACGAGGTCTTCTCGTCGGACGGAAGCCCAATTATCAGCGAACTTTGTTTGTGAGCTTCCGCTGCTTGCGATTGCCTGGCTGCCTTGACTAATGCATATGCCAACATTATATCGTTGCTGGCATCTGACCTTCTGAACAGTTCTCGCGCAATAATTTTTTCTCTGTATACAAGCGGCAAATACTGTTCATTCGCAAAAAAAAAACATATTTGTTATGAACATTCTCTTTGTAACAATTCCTGTAAAGGATCCAGGTTCGTATTAAAAAAAATAAAGTTCTCATGCTAGTGATGTTAGTAACAATCACAACAGTCCAGTAGCGGCAAGGAACACTTCAGTCTGAAATACGTGGTGCAAGATTGCGCCACGTATTTCTCTTGTCGTTCTTCTCTTCTCGTGTCTCTTCTCGTTCTTCTCTTTGGTAACCTTGCGCCACGTATTTCAGCCTAATATGTACCAACTAGCCCCACATAACGTATTGTGAACACTTTATTGTCGAAGGCTGCCGACCACTCTGATAAGGTGCTGGCGAACGAAAATCTAAGATTTGGGCCCCACCTATAGGGGCCGAAGTGCACTCTCTCATTGCCCTGCCGCTTACGCTAATATAAATGTCCATGCACTAAGACTGACTAGTATTTGCTCCGGCGAACAGCTATTCGTAGGAGATTTTCGCAAAACGCTGCGTACGCCCTTCCGTGTACTGGTAGTTTCTTCTTCTTCTTCTTCTGCTTCTTCTTCTTCTTCTTCTTCTTCTTCTTCTTCTTCTTCTTCTTCTTCTTCTTCTTCTTCTTCTTCTTCTTCTTCTTCTTCTTCTTCTTCTTCTCATCTCATGGCTCTTACCCAATGCAGGGGATTGGCCGAGTGTCAGGTGAATTTTTTTTGTTTCTTCGCAATACTACTCGTACATGCTAGGGATAGGTTTCAAAACAAATAATTACTGAATAATAATATTTAAACGTTCTCCCATTCTTTTCTCCTCCCTCTTTCACTCCCCCTCCCCCGCGTGGAGCCGTGAAGGTGCATTCGTATTGAAACAGTAACAGCTGCGCTCTTCTTTCTACACTTTTCCCCCTCAAGAACCTCTATGAGCGCCCGCCCTTTGCGCATGTTGTTTCGCGCGTGCCGATGCGCGCGCCTCCAGCGGAGCGCGCGAGCATCAAGGCACCCTTAAGCGGGCCTCAACTAGGGACCTCAACGAAGAGCGCCGCCCGAGAGACAGCGCACTCTCTCGGTCGCCTCAGATCGCGGAAAGAGACGGGCTCCGCGGACGGCGCGTCGTGTCCCTGACTGCTGAGCAGTGAATACACATCCGGTGACCCGAGCAAGAGCAATCCGCACTAAGGGCACGCATGTCTGTTTTTTCGTCGTTTTTTTTTTTCATGTTCCCCATGAGTGCGGCTGTTGCCACTGCTAGCACGCTGCATAGCATCGTCCCTAAGCTGCATGCGTGATCAACCTGTCATAAGAGTAGAGATGTCTGCACTCGCTTCTTAGATTACTTGTTCGTAAGAGAAAACGTAAGTCAATTATGATGTCTTACGAAAGAGAAAGCACTGCGAACTCAGCATCCCGTATTCACACGCAAAATAAAATTAATAATTCGCGAGAATTTTGAAACAGCAACTTTCAGTCCATCCTGATGCTGTGAAAATCCTTAGCGAGTGTTTTTAATGTGCACGGCTCGTACTTTAAAAAATCCATTATTTCAAGCAACCATGACGCTGAATATATATTAGCGAAGGTAGCTGGTCAATAAGACTGCTCACAAAGGAACACCTTTGTGGATTAGGCATCTGTATTTTGTTTCACTGGGCAGCCATTAGCACAAAAGTATATTGTTAAAATGCGCGCCTGTAGCAACAAGTCACACAAGCATGCTGGACTTTTCGTGTAATATTCGCTCCTCAATTCAATATTCTTATTTTAATTATGCTAAACACAACCTCTGCCCTTTGATGATAATCAATGTATGAATGCTGCTTAAAGTCATAGCTCCCGTGTTCTTTTTTGTTTATGCTGATATTAATAACACACTGCGAGGCACCTTCATACACGCCAGCAACATTATTCGTATTCTGCATATAACTGAAAAGGCTTATTTCTCTCTCTTTCTTCCTTTCTTACTTTCTTTCCTTCCTTCTTTCTTTCTTAACAAGGTAATACGCTTATGAGCATCTAAAATGCGAAAGATTGTCTTAGCAAGGCATTACGGGCATCTAAAATGCGAAAGATCGTCTTAGGAAAGCGTTAGAAACACTTGCCGTTTCGTGCAAGCGTTGCATGATCAGCGCAGCGTTATAAAGGCTACGATCCTTAAAATTATTTATCTATGCCTTTTCTAGTAAAAAGTACACGTACGTAATATTGACGTGTTGTTTCGATGCCTCAGATATGAGCGATAATTGCTTTTTATAATTGACAATTGCACAAGTATGAACGCGAAAACTTGAGCAGTATTGGTGGGCGCTGCGGATGGAGTTGGCCGTTTGGCGTATCGTTTGGTAACTTTGGTAACAATAGGGTGAATGTTGCTTGGACACAATGTAGGGTGTTCCCATTGAGCACGCACAAGGGACGGCGTTCAGCTCTCCCATAGTAGAGTATCAAGTACTCTAAATCGTTAAGCACTTTCTTCAAACACAATGTCTGGTCATTAATATCTGCTCCTCACGGGACGGCTTTACGCTCTCCCATAGTAGAGTACCGAGTACTCTACATTCCCACTTTTTCTAAAATAAAAGTCAAATTAATAGACAGACAGACCAAGATTTTTGCGTCTAAGGTCCCCAAGAAAGACTATAGTCTTTAAAAAATGCCTCCGAACATGTTCCTGCAAATTCGATCTCACGTAACTCCGACGTATGTGAAAAAGTGCGAGAGTACGAACACGATGAATAAAAAAAAAATTTTTAAGACCATTCGTGTCACGAGAAACAGCTCCCATCGTCGCCCCATTTATTTATACTTTGTTTATCTCTAGCACCCTTTTGGAACTTCAAGTGGTATAAAAGGCGGACCGGGTCATGCATGTGCTGCCACTCTCCCTCGCACCCCTTCCCTGCGCGCGCGCCAAAGCGCATGGCTCCTTGAAAGCCCTTTGACGCGGCCGGCCTACAGGAGCTGCGCGAATTCCACGCATCCCAAGCCAGACGCCGCCGCGAAGTTTATCAGAGCGCGATGAGGTGGAGGCAGTGGGGGGGCGCGCTGCGTAAAGCGTGCAGCTCGGGCACGCAGCTTTGACGGCGCGCCTCGTTGCATCGGCTGGCAGCTCGGGGCTCTGGCCACGCCGCAACAGCGGGTGAACGCGAGAGTGGTTTAGAAATCGCCGCAGCTCCCGTTGCGTATATAGCGCTACGCGTAAGGCTGGGCAGAAAGAGAAGTAAGCAACGCTGTGGGAGAAAGGGGTGGAAAAAGTCTAATAAAACTGGTGATGATATTGCAGGCAAGGTAATGAGAATGGGGAGGGGGAAAGGGGCATGCATTGCGTGCTGACAAGTGGCCCGCGTTTCTTGTTACCCTCCCTCTCTCCCCCTTCTCGGCACACGCGCTCGTACGCTCGTTGCTGCTCTCCAACGTTTTCTCGTGACGGTGAGTGATCACGCGGCCCTCGTCCTTCTCCCCGAAATTGCTGCGCGCGTTGGCCGAATGAAATATGCAGCTGCCCGGTCGTTAGAGAGGCTTAAACCTCGGGGCCTCGCGATTTATGCTTTGCATATTTTCGAAAGCGATGCAGATTCGAAATAGCCGTGAAGCACGTGCAAGCCGCGGATCGCGACCAATACAAGAATGAAGATTTAGGCGACAATATCACGCAGCCCCTGCTTCGTTCGTCGAGAAATACAGAGACAGGAAATAGCGATATCTCAATCAGGCATCGCTCAATCGACATGACTTATTGTGCATGCAAGTGCGCTTCATTTTAAGCTTGAACTTCGGCTTGGCCAATTGCCACGCTGCTTTGATATACTCCTATAGTTCATACTATTAGCCTTTGAAAAATGCATTGGCCATGCGGAACGGTGGTCTTTCGTTTCTCTCTATCATATTCTCTTATTATATGATCGCACGCTCATGTCAGTGTTTATTAGTTGGTGTTATCTTCCCCTTTCTCTTTACTTTTAACTTCCATGGTTGCTCATGCAGGCTTAGGGTTCACTGTGTTAAATGACAAGGCTATTTATAAAGCTGTGTTCTTTATACACCTTGCGTATGCCATCCGTAACGCAGGCCTGTGTTCTCGTATATTGGGAATATATGTTTGTGTTTCTCGTGCCTGACGCTCCCGAATTAAACTCTAATCTAGCTCCTTGCTTGCAAGGTTTTTTTTTTTTTTACTCCTCTCTGCCTGGGCTAACAAGAATAGGAAATGCTTATAAGCTCATCAGACATTCCACATTTTAATACACACGTGCATAAGTGACTCTGCGCGATTTGTGTTTGACAGAACACGCGATCATACAAGGTCTACGTTCATTTGGCGTTGCATTTGAATTACGGCGACAGTCAGGGTTCCCCGAAACAACACCTGAGCGACGCTCATGTACAACCATGACGTCACGCTATACGCGCATGCATTGGCAACGTTGTGCTCTCAATCCATAGTAAACAACCTCGGTCGTTTTTGTATGTTTTTTTTTGCATGATGAGGAGAGACGCCGTAGTGAAGGGCTCTGGAAATGTCGACCACATGGGGTTCTTTAACGTGCACCTAAATCTAAACACACAGGCCTTGAGCATTTTCGCCTCCACCGCAAATGCGGCCGTCGCTGTCGGGATTCGATCCCTCGACCTGCGGGTCAGCAGCCGAGTGCCTTAGGCACTATTGACTACCGTGTCGGGTTTATACTGACGAAATGCTGTCGGAAAACTTCTCGTTCGTAAGAACTGTCGGTCATTGGCCGGCCATTTTTTTTAATGTCAATTTGTTATCGTCATCGAAGGCGCGTTTTCATATAGCTGTTTCCGCGCAGAGTGTTTCACAAGAACAGGCGCAGGCCGACTGCGTTGACAAATGTGGAATATTGTCATCGGAAGTGGCATGCCAATATCAAAGAGTTCTTTCGAACGAAAACCTTCGTGAATTCGAAGACTGAGTCCGGGCGGCAAAATACATTTCAATAGTTTTATTGAGCTGCAGTTTTGAGCTGCAGTTTCGAGTTGCAAACACGTTTTTCAACAGAAAATGTAGTCCTGAGGGCAACATCTTATACCTTCCATTGTTGGGAAGCCTCTGCTAATCACATTTCGAATTATTGAGTTCATCACAATAAAAGCAATATCTTGCAAAATAGAAAATAGCAGCTTCTAATTTGTTGCCTTGGCGTAAATGCTCACAGGAAGTGTCTGTTTCTCTCTCTCTCTCTCTCTCTCTGTAGCCCGCAAATTCCATTGACTTTCGAGCTACAATACCAACAAAAAAATAATTGTGCAGGAAAAGGGACCGATACGAAGAATAATTAGTAGGGGGGGGGGATGTTCTGTGAGCAGCAAGGGTTCGTAAAATCTATTCTCGTTGTGGACCTGTTCCTGCGATGGCTGGCTTATGAGCCACGCATATAATACAGTTGACCATCGCTCTACTTCACAGCCGTATCAGTACCGATCAACTTTACAAAGTTAATTGCCCTCCCGGCACAAGCGCGGGCTTTTGTCGTAGTCTCTGATCGAACTGTGCTATTACACGCTTCGAAGGTGCCCTTCGGCACCGCAGGCTGCGTCGCCAATGTTTACGTGCTGATCGCCGTTTGCGCATGCAAAGCGACGGGGCCTGAATTGGCCTGCCCGCTTGTGGCGCGTCCACAGCTGCTGCTTCGTGCTAGCATAGGTGCGTCGCACTCGACTTCCGTGAGCGCGAGAGAGGCGTGACACGCTGCACAGCTGCGCGCTCTTTCTCTCCGAGGCGCTTGCTCCGCAACTTCGTTAGTGCTCGGTGTGCTTGGGGCCCGGTTCGAAAACGCGTTGTCCGAGTTGGCGGCCTTTTGTGTCCGCCATGCGTCAAGAAGCTGTTCATCTACGCTCTATATATACAGGGTAACAAATCAAAACCCCGGTTGGGTGTTCCAAATCATGCTCACTGGATGATTGTACAACTAAAACATTTCCAGCGCGTTCGGACCATTGAGAAAGAGGGAGATAAAAGCGCCGAAATTCCTTCGAAAATGGGGACTGAAGTGTCATATGTGGGCATGATATCGAATCATCTACAACGTGTACACCTAGGATACATCACTTCATCATGCACACCAATGGTAAGCGATCACGCACCGGCATATACCTTGAGCATCATCCAAACAGCTTAGGTAGAGAGAGAGAAGGAATGTAGGAAAGGTAGGGAGGTTAACTAGGCTATGCTTCCAGTTTGCTACCCTAACATGGGGAGGGGGAGGGGGGAATAAGAGAGAGAGAAGGATATACACATGTCACATCACACACACAATGCCGAGTTTCACAGGCGGTCCCTCAATGAAGGTAAACTACACTTAAGATATGGTGCTTATTATTATTACCATATGTATTGACTATCACAAGGCAAACACAATGCCCCAATACCGTGTTTCAGGCCATCGACTGCATTATAAATCTGCCCCTTGGAAATATTACGCAGTTGAATATAAACGGCCTTTTCAAGGTCCACGGGTAAAGGTATCATTCTATGAAATTAACACTATAGTCATTTGTGGCATTCTATACAGCAGTATTAATATGACAATGGGCAAGCCGTTGTATGGCATGCATTATTTGCTGCCGAAAAGCCCCCACTGTAACCTCGTGCTGACGTGATAGCTCAGTGGTAGAGCATCAAACGCGTTATTTGAAGGTTGTAAGTTCGATTCCTGCTTACGGCAAGTTATTTTTTTCACCCGCTTTTCTTCTTATTTACATTACATTGGTTCTAATAACTTCCCCTATACATTCCTTGGCATTATTATCTGTTAGATCTCGTTAATATTGTGTGAAAACACGGAAAAACGGGCCCTTAGGTATACACTTCTTTCCTATATATATATATATATATATATATATATATATATATATATGTGTGACGTATGAAGGGATGATTGGTAGAAGCAGAGGAGGAAGAAGTGCAGATCAGAATAAACATGGCGTGTGAGCCACGCCACGTCGCCCATTCATCGTAGCGTCACATATATATATATATATATATATATATATATATATATATATATATATATATATATATATATATATATATATATATATAATGCTACAATCGTTAATTGTTCGTACGTGAATATTTTAGCGAATACCAATGCTACACATACTAGTAGAGAAGCTGCCTGGTCAACAGCAGAAAAATCACTTGCGGACAAAAACCTGTATTCATGCCATCCCCGATCTCTAAACATTTCGACACCTAGTTCTCGCTGTCATTTTGTTGTACTATTGGGGCTTTTGCGGGGTCATCTGCAGGAAAGACCTAATGTGCACTCCACGAAAAGGAGCCCAATCACGCATAGAAAGCCCAAGGCGTCGTATTATGTAGTTCCACGGACAGCCGATAGGAAAAAATGAAACACGAATTGACACGTTATAATGTATACCAGTCGGTGAGTATGGTAGGGCGAACGATGGATCCGGTTTCTAGAAAGAGCCCTTGGGGGAAAAAATACGGTTTTTGGTCAGTGCATAGATGTCGATCCAAGATAACGTCTATAGTCTGTTCTAAGGGGCTTCGGAGATACGGGTCACGTTAGAAAAAAAAACAATAAATCTCCGGATCCCAGGGGCGCAAAGTGAAACGGGTTTTCCTGTCGTAATTAAAGATGAGCTCAGGTTTCATGACAGTACCTCCTAAAGCTTCTTTCTGGTGCTGCAGTGACGGAATAAAGACTGAGTGTACAAACAGCATTACAAAGACAGCAAAAAGACGTTAAATACGGGCACGCAGCAACGCAGCGCTGCGTGCAGGTTTGATCGCTGTTCGCCGCGGGTAATATGATCTTTAAGCACTACAATCACGAACTTGTTTAGCCTTCTACAGCCGAGCTTTCATCGAGGCATGAGTAAAAATGCACGCGCCCAATGGCGCTGGGCGGTTTTCCCTTCCGCGCTTCGTAATTCGCTCGTCGACCGTGTAGTTTGCGCTGGCAGCCTGCGCCTCAGATTAGTGGGTCAAGTCCGACACGGCCGCGTTGGCAATCCTAATCTGTGAGGCGCGCTTAGACGTGGCCTCAGGCATGCTCTACGTGGGGGAATAAAGAAAAGAAGAAATAATAATAAAGGCAGCCGGCATCTGCAGGGCTTCACGTCTCTTCAATGGCGTGCCCCACACCGGCAGGTTGCTCTCGTATTGCGGCATACTGTTCCGAACTTCCATTTTGCAGTTTTATTTTTATCAGTGTGCATACTTCTGCGGTGTCGTCGTCGTAGTTATTGTTTTTGTTATTGTTATTGTTTTTGTTGTTGTCGTCGTCGTCGTCGTCGTCGTCGTTGTTGTTGTTGTTGTTGTTGTTCATTCGTGAACATTTTTATCGGGTTCTTGTCGGGGGTCGGTTTGTTGTCTTTTTTTTTTTCGCGAAGCAGTTCACAAAAAAAGAAAAAAGAAGAGAGACGCCAGTTTCCTTCTTTCAAGACGAGTCGCAGCACGTGATATGCTTGTAGGCCCGTGTGCTCGAATTTGGGATTTAAGCGCACGTTAAAGAACCCCCAGGTGGTCAAAATTTCCGGAGCCCTCCACTACAGCGTCTGTCACAACTATATGCTGGCTTTCGGACGTGGATTGATTGATACGCTGGGTTTAACGCCGCAAACCACCATATGATTATGAGAGACGCCGTAGTGGAGGGCTCCGGAAATTTCGACCAGTGTTGGGTTCTCTAACGTGCGCCCAAATCTGAGCACACGGGCCTACAGCATTTTCGCCTCCATCGAAAATGCAGCCGCCGCAGCCGTGATTCGATCCCGCGACCTGTGTGTCAGCAGCCGAGTGCCTTATCCACTAGACCACCGTGGCGGGGCTGTTTTGAAACGTTAATCCCCATATATCAATCAATCAATAAATGAATCAATCAATCATCAATCAGCAGGTGATATGCTTACGTGGTATTTAACACGCTGTCATAAATCTGTCCCAGCAAATCAGAGACGCTGGCTTCAAGGTATCGATGCCCCAGAGCATGATACGACTATGTATATCACTCTTGATCTGGTCCTGCTTAAAGTGCTACTAGATACAGCCAGACAAGCGGGCATTTATGTCTAGTTTCCTGGATATAACCAGCATTTAACCAGCACCTAATGAAGAATATACGTTGTTTTGCAAACATTCAGAATAAATCCGCCTGACAATACGCTTCTGTTTCTCCGCTGTTAATTGGCTTTTCGTTCCAATGTGTTGCCCGGAAACGTGTCTTTAGGATAGAGGTCTGCTGACGACAACCCTTGGCCATGTTTGGAGCTCCCCGCTTTGAAAATACGCGGCCCTTCACAGCTACTTCGGCTTGATCGCTCCCCTCCATCCAAGGCGTTCGTCTCCCGGTCGTCCTTCTGTCATATTTCGAAGCTGTCGTATTGCGTTTTTGTACGTGCCAATGTTGTTGACGTGTCCGCCCGGCTCGCTTATTTATTTATTTATTTATTTATTTATTTATTTATTTATTTATTTATTTATTTATTTATTTAATGTTTTATTTGGTCACAGGCAGTGCCAGAAACATGGTGGAACAACCTTGGCGAAAAGTCTGAGAGACTATGTAATGACAAAGTGTATAAGACACATTTGAAGCAGCCCGAATCACAATAGTATTCGCAAAAAAAGAGAGAAAAATGAGAAGGAGGAAAGCTACTAGTGTAGTGGGCAATTCGCAAGGCAATGACCAGTGGGGCCATCTCTGAGTGCGAAGCGCGAGCGTGTGCACGAGCTGTAGACGCTGTACAGGTTGTCTGCCTACTACCTGGTGTCGCTACTAGACTCCCTTGCAAAGTGTAGATGTCCCCACAGGTCACTGCCTTGCGAATTCTCCGCTACTCTAGTAATTGCGCAAAGACACTTGAGCCGTATGGACAGACAACATAAACTGGGCATAAGGCGCTTCTTCTAACGGCTGTGAACAATAGGGCACGTAGCTGGAAGGAAAAGTGTAACCACTGCTTGACACGTGATACCGATTCACACAAAATAAAAGGAGAAATGTTTTTTTTTAAACGTGCCCTCGACATGCGTAAAATTTGGGCTCATTGGTGGAAGATTGTCGAAAAACCATGCAGCGCACAACCTACACGCGGGCAAAAAAGGTTTTATCAGCGCTGTGGGAATATCCTTTCTTTCTCTTTTTTTTCTTTTTTGCATGCGTCGCGACTGGGCACTGGGTTTTTTTTTTCGACAATGATTTCAACGGCAGACCTTGTATGTCGTAGATTTTACTGAATACACTAAGTGACTGCTCTAGAGCATTCGTAGCAGGTCTCGCTACAAGGACAAATGCATCGGCAACCGAGCTCCTTCTATTCAAGCTATAGCGTCTCTAACTACACCGCTCACGTCTATAACATTTGCTTGTCGAAAGGAGGCGAGTTGTGCATAGCGGCATAACGAACTACGATTACTGCAGAGCATTTATTACCATCTGTTAAAGAATGCATGTGAACATGTCGTTCAATTTAATGATGTTTTCGGAATTTATAATGAAGTTCAAAACGAGCTGGAATTAGGTTACACTATATTGCTTTGAAAACAGTTGTACTTTCACTTTTTTACCTGTTTTATTTCTTTTCGGCAATGAACTAGTGCAACGCTTAGAGGGTGTTATGTATTTTAACGAAAACGTGCGCATTAAGGCGCAACAGAAAAATCCAGTCAAAGGACGCAGACAGAAAGCAGTAATGGGTTCCATCAGCGATGGTGCCGGGTTATGCCACCGTTTTGACGACTCTTATCGCTCCCGGGGCACGAGAAAGGGCCGTTCTCGCTTCGTGCGCATGCGCCAACGGGTTGTTCGCACCCATGGATACACACACAAGCGCACCCGGGCCATTTCCCGTCCGCCATCCTCTCTGGTCCGGCGTCGTGACTCCCATGAAAGACGCGATGACGCGGCTCCTCCATCAATCTTGGTAAAAAAAAACTCTTCCCGCTCGTCACGTCCACTGTAAATCGATCGAAAAGCCATAGATCTCTATTTATCCTGTCACGTGACAGCGTTTCCTCTTTTTCGCCTACTTTCTGGCCTTTCTCGCGCAACTACATTACGGGATAAAACTGTAGTCCCTGGAAAGTTATTCCCTATATTGACGCAAACCAGCCCTTTGATCGGAGAGGAGCTCTTAACGATACTCTATACGGTCTGTCTGTATGCCGTGTTATACTGCAGTGGTCCAAGATAGTGCAGTGACGGCGGTGGCTAAGTGCGCTGCTGTGTCCGCCGAGGTCACACGTTGATCCCGTTCCCTGTTGACAGTCCTAAACCCTTTACGCGGTGGTCGTAAATATTGCTTTGATGACGCACATCGGAAGTAGACTATACTCCCGAGCTTCGCCGCATCAGTGTTGCTGTTCCTGGCATGGCCGCTGTAAACCAGAGCGCGCGGATCGGAGCTTTGGTTAGCCGTTCGTAACGGTCGGTGTCACTGCGCTGTTGGCTTTTCGTCTGTCTGCTTTTCTGCGACACTCACTCGACGCGCACTATAGTATGATTAGTTTGGCTGTGCGAGCTATCACGGAAATGCTTTACTTTCATCAGTATACTTGCATTTATTTAATAGATAGTTTCAGTTCTCGGTTCATAAAAATGTTGACGTTGTAGCTACTTTCTTCAAGAAGCATCTACGAAATGAAACGAGTCTACCTACCTATCTATCTATCTATCTATCTATCTATCTATCTATCTATCTATCTATCTATCTATCTATCTATCTATCTATCTATCTATCTATCTATCTATCTATCTATCTATCGGTCTATGTCTGTCTGTCTGTCTGTCTGTCTGTCTGTCTGTCTGTCTGTCTGTCTGTCTGTCTGTCTGTCTGTCTGTCTGTCTGTCTGTCTGTCTGTCTGTTTGTCTGTCTGTTTGTTTGTCTTTTTGTTTGTTTTTAATGTTACTGGACCGTGTCGGCGTCCTTATTTGCTTCCGAAGCGACTGTTTCTTAACAATTATTTTTAATAAATGTATTTAGAAGAGGTTGGTGTTTATCCGTGGCTCCACCTACTCGTCTCCCACATGATAGCCGCCATGGTAAATTTGTCGTCATTCGTGACACTATGTAAATTTTCATATGGAGAGACATTCATATACTCGTTCCCAATTCTACGGTACCAATGTTTAGAAGCGCTTATACACACGGGATGTGCACTCGTTACAAATATAGTCCATCAAGATGTTCACACAGGAAACACTGGGCAGTTGCAAATTGTATCCCACTTGCCACACACTAAGAACTACTGCGATGATCACACAAAAAAATGCCGCATCACTGCGAAAGCACGAGAAATATGTGAAAATAAATGCCCATTAAAAATTGGCAGTGAAAGAACAATTTTTTTTCTGATTTAGCACCTTCCTAATATTTCTTCAAAAGGTTTATTAATGCATGCGCCGTGATGCTTCGAAAACCAGCAAAAATTTAGGAGCCCTAACTTTTGCTAGCGATATAGTGGCCATCTATCCAATATATTTAGTTTTTCTAAATGTTTTTTTTTACGAAGAACATCGTAATATTTACAGTGTCAAAGAAGTCGCTCTGTCCTTTCTTTAGCCTCTTTACAGGAGCCTGCTGCACTGTTTAGTGGTCGTTTCTATTACATCAAGAAAAAAGATTCCGGAAGTGGACGCCACAGATTATACACTCTTGAGCACTATGTTCCTCCATTTTCCTCAATCTCACTCTTAATATGAAATACTGAAATGGCTTTTTTTTTAAGATATTATGTGCATTCCACATGAAAGATTTCATATTGACGGGCTCTGTTTGAGTACTGCACGCATTATTTGGCTGGGAAGCGTTAACAGCGTTCGTTGAAACTGCTCGACGTAACGCGCTTCCAAGATGTGCAGCAGGTCCCGTGTTCAGAAAAAAACGTCTCGCGCTAGAATCGTTCGTGAGAGTAAATTTCACCTAACAAAATTCTGGACGCATAAATAGTGGTTGTTACTGGGCAACGACGAAGAGCCATTATGAAAGAAAGGCTTTGTAAATTCTGACCCCGGACAATATTCTCAATCACCTCCCCCCTAAACAAAAAGAACAGAAAAAGGTACTTACGAATATTTTTTCGCTACAGCGAATTCCAGCCAATCGGACAGCTGGACATATCATTCATTTACAAACGTAGCTGACCAGTGTCATAATGCAATTTACGAATAATCAACTTTGTCGATTCGGCGATGGAGAAAGTCTGTATAATGCTGGCGCATATATACACAAAACTCGCTGTGGTTTGCGTTCGTATGCCATTGTGGTCGTCACCGGAAAAGGTTTTTTTTTTTCTTTCGTGTTTTGCCGCATTACCTTATCGTCCCCGGTTATAAATCGTTTCTTTTCTTACGCGTGTAGAGTTTCTCCCATTGTGATGGCGGGCGCACATAGCGAGCCCGTGTGTAATTCTAAGTGTGCCGCGGAGGAGAACGAAGCCATGGACGAGCGACAGACGAGCTCGGCTGCGCACATCGGGCATCGACAAGGCTTCTTCTCTCCGCAGATGCGCATCTCGTTCCCGGAAATTGCGACTTGGTTTCTCGGCAGGGGCCGCTGCCGGCGGGCTCTCCTAATTCTTTCCGGAGAGGCCGCGGCACTCCTGAATACAAAAGCGGGCGCACGTCCACGTCTGGAGCGCGGCAGTGAAGATTTGCCACGTACTGCCCGGCGCTTTTAGCGTTTCGCTCGTACGGTTAGAGAGCTGAAGTTGCATTTCCTCGAGCTTACTTAACGCAAACGAAGTTTGGTGTTGCCTTGTAGTTAGCAAAGGCCTTGCTGCACGCAAATAAAGCCAAACGAGGACAACGAGGTCACCACTGCAACAAATATAATGTGGCTATATAGTATGGTCATGTTTTATTTGCGAACAACTCTCGTGACATCATCGTTCAAAAACAGTAAGGTTACGGAGTTCCGAGTCTAACTAAAGCTGCCGAAAACACCCCCGTAGCGTGTGCTTTGCGTGTATGCAACCCCAAAGCAAGTCAGGCATTCTGATAGTGGCAGCATTTCACGATATTACATACCGTACAGCCCATTAAATCCAGTCAGTGTCGAAGTTAACAAAAGGTTCGAATGTTACCTCACTTATATAAATCCTCGCTCTAAGAGCACGCGGTGATTTGTCATATACGCACGTGATGTATTCGAGGAAGCTCCATTATTTTGGGTCCGCAACTCAATAAAAGCCTCAAAGCACGCCATGCGTGGCCCGCTTTGCGTCTACGACTGTCTCGATTCATTACATATGAGAGATTCGCAACAGAGTGATCATATTCACCGGGCTTTTTCGAGTGGACGACGTAGGGAGGGATTCTATGCGTTACGTGGTCGCATCTGCGCTCGCGGAGTACTTTTATGGGCTTCGTGTGCGAGTTTAACTTAAATGCGTGGTCTTGCTTCGTTGCGAATGGTATACTATTCCTATGCGAGATATTCCGCAGATACAAGCAGTACCTGTGGCAATTGTGTATGCCGGTGTGGTTATTAACCGTGGGACGGGATATGTATATCATATACTATATTCACGAAAAGAAACCTCTGAGAAGGTTCCTTTTCGAAACAAAAGCAGTAGTCATACGCAAATTAGAAGGAAGAAATTTTATATTAAGGGCGGCGGGGGTGAGACAGGGGAAATCTGCTGCTAACAAACTCACTTTTTTTTTCTTAAAGAGGGTAGAAAAATATATTGTCAGCATCACAAAAGTACATTCAGTGTAGTTACATCCGTCGTGGCGTCTTTAACGCCCTGTCGGAGACGAATTCCACCCGCTATGTCAAGCGACAGGCCTTACATAGCGGCGCGCGCGATTGTTCTCGAGCGGCGTTCTTACTTTCGCACGCGTCAGAGAAACGGTGACATTTTGATTCACGGCAATAAAGGGCGCCCAGGGACGGGCCCCAGCGGAGAAAACGTAAACAGAGGCGCGGCGCTAAAGCAGCGGCTGCCGCTTGGCCGGGGCCCAAAAGGCCGGAATAAAATGCCGACAGAACTCGGGTTTCCGCAGTCCACGGTGCTGCCCGGGGGACACGGCATGCGGTCGTAAAGGGACCGGCAGTCTTTTCTCCTTCTCTTTATTAAACTCCGAGCCACGAGTCACTCCTTATTTCCGTCCCTTCGAAGACTGTTCTCTATGCCCGCAAAGTCCACGCTAGTTTCTTTCCTCTTTTTTTCCCTTGCGACATGCGGTGAACAAACCGGTGGTCGACCCTCGGTGCAATGCGTCGCGCGTCCTGCTTGGCTAAGCGTCATATTTCACCTCCGAATGACCCGTCTCGGGTGGTCCAATCTTGCAGGGCGCAGAGTGTAGTGCGCAGAAAGCCGACCGTGGAAAGGAGCACCGAAAGCTGAGGTGAACGGAGGTGACTCATACAGCGAATGGAAAAGACCAAACTTGCGAAGTATTGAAGTGCGAAGGAAAAAGTAAGAGTGTTTCGTTTGGAACAACGAAATGGAACAGTGTTTTCATTGCTATTGCCTCACCGTCTGTACAACAGCGCCTGCTCTACGCTATTGGAGCCTCACTGGCTCTACATATATGACAGCTCAAGCAGCTAGGCCGCTGGCAAGCTATAGGAACTTATCAGCTTGAGGCGACCTTGAAATTGACGGGTAGTTTAATTTCCGGAGCCAGATGTTTCTCGACTTTTTAAGGTCCACTTCTGCGGTTGAGGTAGGTGAATGTGCGCTGGGGAGGTAGCTCAGAAGCTTACATCAACTAGTGATTCTTTGTTCAAAAAAAAAAAAGTGGGGAGTTGGCAGTTTTTGAGAACTCGTAAATACAGACCTGGAATATGTGCAGCGGTCAAAGAAACACTGGTGAGCAGGGGCGTAGCTAGCTATTTTGTGTGCGTTGGGGGGGGGGGGGGCAGTTCAATAACTCTTTATATGTATATATTTTGTGCGTGTGTTTGTATGTGTGCGGGAATGAACACAAATAAAAAAAATTGGGGGGGTGAATTACTCTACCCCCCCTATCACAATCTACCTTCCCTCCCTCCTCCTGGCTAGCCCCATGGTGGTCAGGAAGGAATGACCTTTTCCATGGACGTCTCTGTTCCAAACGTCTAAACAACCATTTTGTGTACAAATACGAATTGGTAATTGCCGTTCCTGTCTGATATTCCTGTCTGATCGCGTCTCATCGTAGGCATCAGAAACGCAACCGTGGACCTTCTCAATCACTATATACCATTGAACATTTTTTTTCCTCCGAAGCTATCAGCGTGTTATAATTGATGAAATCCTCGCTTGTGTGAGGATCAATAGTCGGTCACTGCGAGAGCTTGTGAGCCGGCAGTGTGCTCCTCGTGAAGGACATCGTATAAGAGCGGTCTTCGGTATTTGGGAAACGAGAGTTTCTTGCAGGCCCTCAAACTGAATACGTGTGGCGAAGGGAGCACGGGTGTTGAACGCGAGGTCTTTGTGGCTCTTCGGAGAGGGGACGGGCGCGATATCACTCTTGTGCAGCCGTGCTTAACGACATCAGCGTAACGATCGGCATTTCAGTGCCTATTGAATGCCGTCAACACGAAGGACAGCTGACGTCGCTGAGGCAGCTGTGTGTGTTCCGATGCGCTTCTGCTCTCGCGTGCATGCAGATGGCATGCCTGCGCACAATCGTTTTAAACCTTCGAAGTAGCTTGCCGTGCGCGTCTATATAGGCACGCCACAGGAAAGGTGCGTCGTTCGATGGAAAAGCGGCCCACGCAAGAGAGCACCGCGCCTACTCTGCGTGCTCTGCTGCGCCACGCCCATCGTTCGTCGAACAAGCCCGTATTCGCGTGGCACGATGGACGCCGATACTCTCCGATATCGGCGAAGCGTGTTGCATTCACTTGACAATGCTACGATTCAGTGACGCATACCGGGCGGCTCCTGTACACGGAAGTGCCAAACATGTGCCAAATGCCGACGTAGCGCATGTATTCTGTATTCGTATACGTACCGCCTTCAGTCGTCGTTGCGCGCAAATATTAGCAGAAACATTAGTGCCCGCATACTAAAAGAATGTTCTTGCGCTGTTACCAAGAGCAGGCGCCGACCTACCGTTACGTTGGGCTTATTGTAAGCGAAATAGACCGGCCAATGGTAGACGGCACCCGCGAACAAAAGAGCTTCTCGGATTGGGCCCCAGGGTTTGTGTATCCTGCGTGCAGCAGAAGGTGCGATAAAATGAGCATATTGTTCAGTCGTCAATGCGGTGCGTGTTTGTTGTTTTGAATTTTTTTCTTGTGCTCTTTTTTTCTCTTTCTTTTTGCGCCATGTTATTCTCGAAAGAAAACGTTCATGCATGTTTTCCCGGCGTCAACAGTGCAAAAAATAAACAGCTTTACCGGTACCGCGCTTTTCGATCGCTCGAAGCGCAAACAGGTCAGAAAAGCTTTCTGATTGGTGATATACAAAGCATGCATATAGGTGTGCCTCTACGCCCACTTCCTGGTGTTCTTTATTTATTTATTTATATTTTATTTATTTATTTAACTATTTTTGTACTGCATGATTTAAAGGACCACCCTGTCGTCGCCCTGTATTTCGCGTTGGCGTCACGCCGGTTCCACGTTTGATTGACATAAGCGGAAGTTTGAAATCCGCACGTTTGGAATCCCAGCACTTACTTGCCCGTGAACGCCAGTTTCGCAGAAGGGTTAACTCATACGAGCAGGCATCTAGAATTGGACATGGATCTACGGAAAATAGAAGCGGAAGCGAGAAGCCTTTGCCAAGACTTGGACGCACCACGCTCACAACAGCAAACAGTTGAAAAACAGTAGAAAAGAGACCACAGCACGGAAAATAAATAACCGCGAAAAAAAAAATGATTGATTGATATGCGGGGTTCAACGTCCCAAAACCACCATATCATTATGAGAGACGCCATAGTGAAGTACTCCGGAAATTTCGACCACCTCGGGTTCTTTAACGTGCACCCAAATCGGAGCACACGGGCCTACAGCATTTTCGCCTCCATTGGAAGTGCAGCCATCGCAGCCGGGATTCGACCACGCAACCTGCGGCTCAGATGCCGGGTATCTTAGCCACTAAGCCACCGCGGCGGGGAAAAAGAACTTGATAATCACAAGAATAGAACAGGAAAAGATAAAGAAATAGCCCATGAAAAGAGCAGATAAACACGAAGCAAACACAAGTGACACGGATGAATCAATAGTTCACAGTTCGTACAGCTTTCACTTGGGGTGGAATTGGCTGAGATTGTTCTTGTATTTTGATATAATAATAATAATAATAATAATAATAATAATAATAATAATAATAATAATAATAATAATAATAATAATAATAATAATAATAATTAATATTATTGCTGGGGGCTTACGTAGGCATATACGCATGGTATGTAATTATGAGGCGCTGTATAGCTGGAGACTCCGCGTTAAATTCGACGACCCGTGGTTGCTGAACACGCACCTTAATATAAGTACACGGGTGTTCTTTGCTACCCGTCCTATCCGTAAGAAGCATGGCTGAAGCTTATCAAGCAGTCGTTTCATCGTGGCGAGGCTTGCCGATGGTTTGTTCACGGCGCCGATGGCTCTTCGTTCGAGATGTGTATTCATCGTAATTGCACGCATGTTACGGAAGAGGAGGGTACACATCATCTTGCCGCTGACTGGAGTGCACGCAAGACTGTGCTACATAAGCTGCTGCCATCTGCCTGATTCGCGTGGGTGTGTGCTTCTGACATCTCATGTGATCAGACTGGCTTTTGCTATGTTAGATATATTATTTGCATTCCGCTACTCTCTCTCTCTCTCTCTCCTCTATTAATTTTTTTCTTAATTTCGCAAGACAGCATTCGACGTAGACTACCTCGCTGAAGAGAGTTCTGCCGAAGCACATGGATTAGTGAATGACATGTGGGGCTGAAAATGACGACGGCATGCGGGGACAAGCCAATGGAACTTGCCTGTGGCACGCGATCCTGGAGTCTATCTTAATCTCGCCGTGCGCTAATGGAGCACTCTTGTCGTTCGTACCTGGCGTGTGGCTGGACGAGGATAACGCTCCATTTTCTTCGATATGAATGTGAATGAAAGAGAGCGGGCGAAGCACCAGATTTTGGTGCTTACATCAGCTAGTAACAGTATATATATTAAACATTTCACTTTCTTGCCGAAGGAATTGACGTTCCCTAATCTTCTGCAACGAATCCAGAAGACACTGCAGCTTGGGTTTTATTTATGAAGCATGCTCAGAAGATAGAAAAACCCTTTGTGCTTACATTGTTCATGAGGTTGTATAATCGCACTATGCCTCACAATTGATGTATCCTCTTATGCCAAGTGATCTCCGGCTAAAAGCTCCTTCCCCCCAACCTTTCTTGTTTCTCGAAAGTTTCTGCTTAGGCGTAGTGGAAAATGGTTTTAAAATTACCCGTGTAAGTTTTATTTGGGCAAAATTTGCAGGTTTTATGGTGAAACGCTCTGTGAATTTAATCCTGTCAATGAGTACAATCCAAATAGCGAGTCTCGCGTTCCACCGGAATGAGCCTGGTAAACCTTCCTGTCTTCTATCTTGTTTTTTTTTTCTTCTTTCTTTACTTCCTTCCTCTTTTTCGAATTGAGACTTTCTGTATCGTTCTGGAAGCGTCACACAGTTGTTGTCCTTGAAGACGAGCGAAAAGGTGGCAGGAGAATGGAGTCTGTCGTTTATGTCTCACTTGAAGTGGTTTTCTCAAACGTGCCTGCCTCGGAATGAATGGAGAAAAAGAGGTCGTGTAGAGAAACAAAAAAGGTGTGCAGAAACCTCGCAGTCCCTGCGGGGCCCAGTTCAACATGAGCTAACCCCTGCAAGTAGCCGAACACCAGGACAGCGTACATCTCTATTCATCAGAAGAACAGCTGGGCCTCCGATAGGTTGTACTTTCCCGTGTACCTCCTGCATGCGAGGTGATTGCTGCACCTCGAGGCTTCCATGCACTGGGGTGCATTGAACGAAGCAAAAGTCAGTCGAGACGGTGTGCTATTCGCCGGACTCGATGGTTTCCTTATTGTGGACATCTTCCATTTCGTTATACTACTGGAACCTTGGCAACCCGCCAGTATATCCTTGCCGGGAGTTCCCACAGTTACCGGACTACCCCCTTCTCCCTGCGACCGTGGTTGGCGTGCAATTTTCGCATGCGATGGCGCGATTTTGGTCTTACGTACAAGGTGTATTGTTCGAGTCTGTGCAGCTGATTGCGTCGCGTTTGCCTCTGTATGGCAGGCGCAACGTCGGACTTTTCAGGCCTAGCGTGTGGCGCCCGTCGTTGCTATTTTCTTTTTTTTTTGTAGTTGTTGTTGTTGTCATTGCAAGTGCGCTACAGCTGGAAGGATCACGTGCACGATTTTTTTATGACAGCCAAGTTATACAGCGTCCTGGTCGACATCTCACTGCGCGCTTATTGGGGACATAAAAAAGTGAAGTTCGGGCTCATGGTGTACACTTACACTGGCGCACGATGAGGCAGAGACATCTATGTGTAAAGCTTAGAGAGCCTGCTCCACATACCTAAGTTTGAATTTTAAGAGAGCCGTCAACTGTCTCCCTCCGTCCCTCCGTACACTATGTATGTACCGTATTCTACAGTGGGCCTTACACCCTTCGCCCGAGTTATCGAATCGTTGAGTGTATGCGAATGCTAAAGAATTGTCTCAGTGCAGGAACACGTATACAACGGCACCCAAAAGTTTACGCAGCGTGGGCTTCATTGCAAATGCGGATTTAATTTCTTTTAGTGCGCGACGCTTCTGATCGAGCAGGTGCCTGTGTAGATGACAAGGACTGTGCGGCAAGCTGGAACATCTGTTTGGAGGCTATGTTCTCAGACAAAGCAGGAATGTATAGCTTTCTTGCCAATTTCGAGCTCCGCAAACTTTTGGGGGTTGGGGGTATGTTTGTCGACGGACCGCGTCCGCCACTTCTTGTTGCAAATGTGCTAAGGCTTGCAAGATATGTACGAACTTGAAGCCATTGCGAAGGTCCACTAAAGCAAAAGGTTGTCTCGAGAAAAGACAACTGTATGCGTGATATCAAGACGGGCACATCGAGTCAGTTTGTCGGGGATCGGCCCACCCAGTAGTGCTCGATCATTTTCTCTTTATTTTTTTTTTTCACACTACAATTTTTCAATCGTGCGAGATGTGGCTGCGGTTGCAGATGCTAAAATAGATGCTACGCCTGAGTTGCTACACAGTACGCCGCCACTCAGCCTTGAACGCTGCATGCAAGAGCAGAG
Source organism: Rhipicephalus annulatus (assembly GCA_013436015.1). NCBI lineage: Eukaryota > Metazoa > Arthropoda > Arachnida > Ixodida > Ixodidae > Rhipicephalus > Rhipicephalus annulatus. Next base: position 505,367 of record WOVY01003679.1, on the reverse strand, counting down.
ACGATCGAACTCGCAGGGACCTTGCATTTATTAAGCGAGTACCGTTGCTTGCAGCGTGCCTCAAACGAAGTGCCTTGCTAAGTTATACCGTCAGTTGAGGGCCGTACGGCTATCGCCACTTTTTCTCTGAGCCAGCCAACTTTGCAGATGATCGATGACTGTGGTCGATCATTGTGGTCGATCATTCCGACAAACGAGCCTCGTTTTTTCTACCGGGTATAGAGTGCGTATATAGCCCAGCTCGCTTGTGGAAGACGTGACCGTGGCGATGGCGGCCGTCTGATGGCTGGTATACATGCTGGGCCTTAGAATTCTCGCCCGAATCGTCTGCTGGTGTCGCCACCTGACGTGCGTGCAAAGCGTCGCAGGAGCCGAGTCGCGAGGTCGTTTCATCGGGGTGCACCGTGGATCAACTTTCCTTTGAGTGTATACCGGCGTTGAGCCTGAATTACCAATGTGTTTGACGCGGCTGCTTTCTCAGTGCTGGCCCGGCTACGGTGAGTGCCGTCGGAGAAATGCGTCGAGCTTGCTCTGAACCATGGGATTTTGCGTGTGCATGCATACTGCTAAAGCCACTTATTCGTGTTGTACAATGCTGCTGACGTACAAAGCACGCGTTCTCACCTGCGAGCCTCCGAGAGCAAGCCCAAATGCGAAGCTTCACTAGTCATTGTTTGACTCATTTCTTTGTGCACAGACCATTTTCATCATTTATATGCACCCTGAAGACTATCCTACTGAAGTATAAGAACACACCTGATGTTATTGTTTTCGCAGCGTCTCGTATAAATATTTCAAGGGCGTAGCGAGAGGGGAGTTCAACCCTCACCCTTCCCGATTGTTTTCAGCTTGCGTATAATATACAAACGAATACTTACAAACGGACGCATGAACATACATAAAGTATAGTTAACCCCCCCCCAAAAAAAAAAATTCTGACTACACCCTCGTGCAAATTTTATATTATACACGAACCTTTTCATTGCGCGGCGATTATTCTTGAGTCGGTTATTTATTATATCAGGACACACGAGCATGACTTGGCGCCACTATATATATATATATATATATATATATATATATATATATATATATATATATATATATATATATATATATATATATATATATATATATGACTCATCATTTTCTTGCTGTGTGCTTATCGTAACTACGCGCTTGTGGCTTCCAAATCCCAACGGTTTCATGCATCCATACAAAGGCGTGCGCACATAGGGGGGGGGGGGTAGCTGCTGCCGCCCTCCTAGTTAACTAAAAGGAGGGAGGGGCTGCAATTTCAGCCTATACATTGACATTGTAGGGAAGCGGCCGCTTCGAAGGAAATTGAACTAAACTGTTTCTAGCGTGAGTTCACACAGCTTCCGCAGCCTCCGGAAGAGACCGCAAAATGCACGCACTTTTGATCCCCCACACAGAAGTTCGTCCACCACAAACGAGAGCTGCAAAAAAAAAAAAAAACGACGAGAACGCGGTGGTTTTTTTTTTTCTTTCCCTTTGAAAGCGAGGAAGCAGTGGCTCGAACGCGACACATTTCGTTTTCAACGCTTCAGAGCCGCGTCGTCTGTAGACTCCCTTGTCAAGGACCTAACCGCGTGTCACTTATTGGCAGCGTGACACGAATTCGTTTCCATTGTTTAAAGCGGCTGGCTCCTGTTGACTTTGAAGCGCAGTTGTGGATGCCTGAAAAGGAACTCCGGTTTGTCGAGTTTGACGTCGCTGCCGGCTTCGACAGGCGGGTCCCTTTGTTCACCGCTGGAATCTAAACAGAAACCTCGCGCACGTCGGCAAACATGAATGTGCGACGTCTCGGCTGGCCGCCTGTGACAGCGGGCGGCACTGTGACGTCTCTGCGAGGTCGAAATGTGTGCCGAGCGCATGGTTTGACGCGAAAGTGAGCCTCTCACTGTATTTGCCTCAGTTTTAAGAGTACACTATTTTTCAGTGCTACAAATGTTTCATACCGGTTGATTGATGGGTATTGATGGGTGATGGGATTGATGGGTGATGAATGATGGGTATAGTACACGGATTTGTCTAATCTTCGTACTTCTGGCTCCATGTGTGTTCTTGTGGCTTGGAGCTATTTTCTGACGAAACAAAAATCAGCAAATGTGCTTCCCCACTTTATTCTTTTATAGGCTTACCATTTTAAATCAGCTCAAGAAACTCAAAAGGGTTCATTCTTTCCTTCAAAACGAAACCGAAACACAGTAATAAACGAAGCTACAAGTGAGATTCGCCTGCCGCAAATACGAAGACTAGGCCATTGCGAGCACTACCCATCATTACCATGGTCGCTGAACGATCGCAGCGCCAGAGTCGCCTATAGTTAATTTTAGGAAACTCTATGCCTCAAGTGACAAAGTGGCTATTGATTGATTGATTGATTGATTGATTGATTGATTGATTGATATGTGGTGTTTAACTTACCAAAACCACCATATGGTTATGAGAGACGCCGTAGTGGAGGGCTCCGGAAATTTTGACCACCGGGGGTTCTTTAACGTGCGCCCACATCTGAGCACACGGGCCTACAACATTTGTGCCTCCATCGGAAATGCAGCCGCCACAGCCGGGATTTGATCCCGCGACCTGCGGGTCAGCAATGTTTCATACCGGTAGCGTTAGATAGTGTGACATGGCGCACCGCAGAACCTTTATTTGCGCAATTTACGTCTGTGCGCTAAAACATACGCCTGCAAGAGTAGTTTAAAGATTAGCCTCTGCGGCGTACTATATAAAATGGCATGAGCGAAAAAAAAAATAGAAACGTGAGAGACGCTGCGGAATTTCATCGCATGATTAACACATCTGGCAGTGTAAAATACGAAAAATAAATCACGCAAGAAATATACAGATGCCGCGAAGGGGGTGGGTATTTGTATTCTTATACTTATTAATTTTGTATTTATTTTTTACACTTCTAACATTTAGCCGTTGTCATATTTCTTTAATTACCAACATTTCCGTGCTCCGTTATTCATACTTCCGTCTCCGTTATTAATGTTGTTTGTAAACTTGCTTATTCCTGCATACGTTGCATATTTCCATTGCAGAGGTATTGCCTGCGCATCATCTTTATAATTTCACAATTGAAATCGGGGATGCACAAGCTGTGTTCATTTAGTCTCGCACTTTCACTCATTGCACGTTTAGGTCATGAAATGCCAAGTCGCTTTCACAGTTGCGCGAACTGTGCATCGTGACCCGCATTTAGAGCAACAACAATACAGGATTTTCTTTTGTAGGATCGTTCTTTACGTAATAAGCAAAACTATGGCCAAAATTTAGGCTAGTTATTGGCGTGTGAACAGCCAACAACAAGGAACACTCACAGGCTAAAAGCTTCGTAAGCATTATACGATACCGCACCGATTCCTCGTCGAATGTAGTGACACTCTTCGGCTCCAATTTCTTTCATAAGCGGCGATGCGACCAATGCCATCAGTATAACTTCGTTCGCGTCGTTCGTGGGCTGATTCCGGGCGCTCGCGTACGCTCGGGAATTGGGCCTCCTCCTTTCCGCCCACATACCGTGCCACACCAATAAAAGATGTCTCCCTGTCGTTCGTTTCTCTTGCTTAGAGATATTTTTTGTCTTATCATTAGAGGTTTCTCGTTTGTTTGTTTCTCAGCCACAAAATAACGGCGTCGAGAAGGGGTTCGCGATTTCGGGTGCGTCTACGAGAGGGGCACCGACTGGGATCAAATGAAGAGGGCGCTCCAGAGGGACTACCATCTTGATTGAGGCTTGTGCGCTTTTCTTCGCCAGAACGGCATTCTGCTCGCTCCACTCGGCGCTGGCAATAGTGGCCGACGACAGCAATGGGCCGGCTGCTTTAAGTTGGATGGATGCGCGCGCGAAGTGAGGCTCAAACCTATCTTCTCCCTCTCCCCCTTTTCCGCATACTCCTCCCCCTACCCAATAAGGAAGGGGGGGCTATGTTTTCGCCGAATGCTGTCCCTCACCGTCAAATGCGCTTGTGTTCGTTGGACGCATGCACCGCACAGGGACTTTCCACCGAGCCATACACACTTTGGAGGCCTCGAATGCTGGGCGGCTCGACTCTGTACATAACGTACTCACCGAGCCGCAAAAACACGCCAAACCTATACAACAGAGATAGTCGGCCGCGGTGAACTATGGAGCGGACAGAGCATACCGCCGGCGGTAAACTGTGCAGAGAGCGATCGAAACATTCGTTCCCTGCACAGTTTACCGCGGGTGGAAAGAAGGAATGAAATTGTCACAAACCGCTTGCCGTGCTCCGAATAACTGTTTTCTGTTCCGTTTCTTTCGTTTCGTTGTCAGTTGCTGTATTTATTTACTGTACGAAAGCTTTAGGTTTATACGCTATTAAGTGTGCTATAGCTTCGTCTGCCTGCTCGCTCTTAGCGCCGGGGCCTCATAAAGAGTGGGGACTAGAAACCTGCGGCAGTGGAGCGTTGGCCCGATGGCAGTATATACCGGAACGTTTGCTGTTCGCTAAGCAAACAAATATTAGGCGCCAAGGATCTTCAATGATGTGGCATAGCCGCGGCGCAACCGGAACGATGCCCCGATTCGAGAGATGGGCAAACATTAATCTGGCCTGTGGGTCCAAATCATGCCCACAACGACAAGAGCATTTCGCGCCGCTCCTTTCATTTCTAAGCTGTACATGTAGGGGAAAAAAATAAAAAGACAATTTTGTTTCTCTTTCAATTTGTTTTAATATTATTAAGCTGCTGCAATGAAGCTTCGTTATGCATGCGTTGCCTCTTATTATATATATTACTCCCGGTCAACGAACATCCGCTCAATTACTTCATTTGCGTTTCGCGCCCCTGGTCCGCACTTCCGAATTTTAGATTCTAGAATTCTGCTCGCAAAGCTCTTGCGGCACTTCCACGCTGCACTGCGAAAACCCAGAGCAAATATAGGACGTCGACGGCGCACGCACCATAAGCACTTCGTTTCGCTGCAGTCTGTTTCTTGTCTTTTTTTTTTTTCGGAATAAGATGGGAACAAATTTTACTTGCACTTGAACTCAGCGCGAAAGCAAAAATTATATAGAGAGCAGCTCCTTTCGAAACAGAAGATTTCAGGAGATAACGAATAATATTCCCGGAACCGCCTTTAGCTCTTTTTGTTTTCTTTTTTATCGTTTTAAGCGATCGTGAGAAAGCCTGCCTAAGTGAGCAAACACGTGGCCGTCTTACAGTCCTGACCGCCAAAATAGCGCAGAAAAAGAGATAAAGAATTGTTAAATTTACATCGCAATGCGAATTCAACGCAGAATATTTGCTCGCTTGGGTATGTCGGCGCATTAATATACTGAAAAAGTAAGACTTTATGAGTGCTTGTATATACAAGCAGTGCGTACTGCAGCTTGCATATAGGGCGGTAATAACGACGAACTTCACAAAAATTGAAATATAGCGAGCTTGAAAAAAGTGAGATGCCAACGTTTTTAGTCTCTACATCATAACATGTTTATCATACGCAATGTGTGTGTGTGTGTGTGTGTGTGTGTGCGTGTGTGTGTGTGTGCGTGTGTGTGTGTGCGTGTGTGTGTGTGTGTGTGTGTGTGTGTGTTCAGATTGTTTCAATCAACAATAATACTTTAAATATACGCATAAGAAGTTGTGAAACATATTTCGGGGGGCTCTCTTCCACAGCACGCTCGTGCTTTGCGGATAAGGTTTGGAGCGCTTCAGCGGTGTTCGTTGTTGCAGCCATACAGTTTCTCACAATTATACCTATAGAGCAAAATCTGGCGCTAGTGACCTGCTAGATGCCAGGGAATGATGGCATATGTGAGCTTCGAACTTGACTCAGATTTGTATACCTCAAAGACGCGTCTGGCTTCACGTTAAAGTGATTGATTTCTTACTAAATGAGCACGTAATAAGCTAATTATTTTTGTCATTACCCAGAAACATGGTGTATTTAACACTAAAGCCTTCTACGTTGATGTACAATTTTACGAAGCGTAAGAAGTAACCAACAGCCGCTAAACTTGGCAGGCAGACGACAAAGCGAGCGTTCTTTTCGCCACGTTTATGTCTTCTGTTTCTTTCCTTCGCCGTTTGGTTGTGCCGTCATGTTGAGTGGCCTTTATTCTAGAATATAATATGCTTGAAGGAGATCCGCGTATAAGCGTTTTGTTGTAGAGAAGCTTTATTTACGCAGTCGTATTCGCTTTTGAGCCGAAGCCTCGCTCAATGCCAGCCAACACAAGCCTCGCACACACATGTACCGCCATTCCCAGCGCTCCAACATCGCCCCGTAAGAAATTTGCATAGACGGTGGCGCCACACTTTCCTCTGGGTATTTGTGAGAAACACTATGCTTGCAGTCTTCTGGCTTGGTGCAACCATTATTTCTTCGATACATAGAGTTTCTCAAAATTAACTAGAGGGCACTCTGGCGCTGCGATTGCTCAGCGACCATGGGAGTGATGGGTAGTACACACATTTACCTATAGTCTTCGTACTTGCGAGCGGCGAATCGTACTTGCGGCTTCGTTTATTGCTGTGTTTCGGTTTTGTTTTGAAAGAAAGATTGAACCCTTTTGAACTTCGTGAGCCAATTTGGAAAGTAAGTCTAAAAAAATAAAATGGTGAAGCGCAACCGCTGAACATTTGCTAATACTTGTTTCGTAAGAAAACAGCTTCAAGCCACACGAACACACACGGAGCCAAAAGCAGGCCAGAAGTACGAAGTTTAGACAAATGTGTGTACTACCGTAGGGTGGCTAGAATTCTAGCCACCCTAACTACCGATCATTCCCATGCTTGTTGAAGCGCCGTGTGTTGCAGCTTCCATAGACACTAGCGCCAGAGTTCCCTCTAGTGAGTATTGTGGGAATCTCTATGCTCCGATAGTTGCGTTAACGTGGCGGCGCTCTGTACACGTATGTTCGTTTTTTTATTTTTATTGCGATAGCAATTATATGGACACTCTCGGCTGGATATATATATATATATATATATATATATATATATATATATATATATATATATATATATATATATATATATATATATATCCAGCCGAGAGTATATATATATATATATCCAGCCGAGAGTGTCCATATAATTGCTATCGCAATAAAAATAAAAAAAACGAACATACGTGTACAGAGCGCCGCCACGTTAACGCAACTATCCAAGGAATGTACAGGGGAAGTTATTAAAACCAATGGAATGTAAATAAGAAGAAAGAAAAGTGGATGAAAAAATTACCAACTGTGAGCAGGAATCGAACCTACGACCTTCGATTCCTGCTCACAGTTGGTAAAACACGGAAAAACGAGCCCTTAGGTATACACTTCTTTCCCTTATATATTTTTCCGTGTTTTACCAACTGTGAGCAGGAATCGAAGGTTGTAGGTTCGATTCCTGCTCACAGTTGGTAATTTTTTCATCCACTTTATATATATATATATATATATATATATATATATATATATATATATATATATATATATATATATATATATATATATATATATATATATAAGGGAAAGAAGTGTATACCTAAGGGCTCGTTTTTCCGTGTTTTACCAACTGTGAGCAGGAATCGAAGGTCGTAGGTTCGATTCCTGCTCACAGTTGGTAATTTTTTCATCCACTTTTCTTTCTTCTTATTTACATTCCATTGGTTTTAATAACTTCCCCTGTACATTCCTTGGCATTACTGTCTGTTATATCTCATATATATTTATATATATATATATATATATATATATATATATATATATATATATATATATATATATATATATATATATATATATATAAGATAGAAGAAAAATCCATAAAAAGTCTCCGGCACGCGGAATTGAACGTGGGACCTGCGCGTCGTAAGTGCGAGGTGTTAACCACTGAGCCACTGAAAGGTCCCTCATTCGCCTATCAAATGACAAGCTATTCATATCTACCACTTACCGCTGTTGGCGAACTTCTCGGCGGAGGGGAACTATCGTGTTTTCAGCATTATCAGCAAGATGGCGCAGTGAGCGCGCGGCGGCTTTCATCTTTCACGCGTACTTTGACCCGCATAGAGAATAAAGGGGTGTACGCTCAATCGCGTGCCTTTATCCTGCAGTGGGGAGGATCGTACCTCCGTGTAAGGAGACGACGGGCTATAAAAGCCGAAGACATTTTCTAAATAACCGCTGAATCTCCGCTGAATCACTGACAGTTCCATCTTATTACGTCATGTAAATAAACCGTCGTTCCCTCTCTAAGAACGCGTCTCCTCACTGGCGAGCACCAGCTATGCGGACGACGGCGGAAAGCCGCTACCCTAAAGATACCAGTCGTACCTGCCATCGACATCGAGCCCTTTACAACGCTCACAAACAACGTCAGACGTGCAAGTAAATTATACGGATAAGTATATATGACCTTGCAGACGCCCTTTGGAGCCGTGATTCAAGCTTGATTAAAATGGAACGAGTAACGCGAAGGTCTTGATTGGACTCGCGCATCTAAATGCATCGAAGAGTGTCGCTTTGTTTGAAAACGAGGGGAGGAATAAAAAGTACATGCAACACGAAAGTGGAAACCTCCTGTAGGTCACCGAGCTCCAACGTTGTCTTTGTCAGGCGCCTTAGCGTTTTGTTGTTTCGCTGGACGTCGCGGTTTTTATTCGAAGATCCAACCTTGTTTGACTGTTTTTTTTTGTATTCACATTCTTTCGTTCGCAGGCTTTATGTCATTGGCGCTGATAAGCCTACAGTGATTCGGAGTGGCGCGGGATCTGTGAACTGGCACAAGGAAGTTTTTTTTTTTATTAGGCCGGCAGTAGCGTCTTACCCCCGTATTCTAGAACGTCCCTTCACTCAACGCTCCGCCTTCACTTGAAGAAGCCGATGGAAGCGCCCTCTCTAGTCACGACAAGTCACTGCATATCGATGATCTGCTGTGATTCTTGAGTATAGCGCAGCGCTATTTTCAGCCGAGCGGCGGCGCAGTGCTCAACTCTGTCAAGTGAAGGGGGAAGGTCGAGTCGAGGAGCGTTTGTGAATACGGGGGTTATACGGCTTCTTCTGAAGGAACCTTGTATGAGCAGCGCTGCGTAAGCGCTTGTTGCAGGTCGCAATAGGCTCACCGTCGCGGAAAATCTGTAGAGCTCGTGCTGGATTGCTAAGAATTTCTGTCTCTTTCTTTAGGCACATACATGTGACGCGCAAGACCTCCCGTGCAACCATATTCTGGTACAATTACGGTACTTAACGAAGCTTCGAAGCTTCACTGTGTGTAACGTAACATGCGCTCTGGTGATGTCCAAATTAAAAAAAAAATGCGTTTAGGGAAACAAGAGAAATGTGCTTTAACAGAAAATGGTGTGTCTCGTTCATTTCTCATCTCGTGTAAAACAAAGAACGTACAACGGTACATAGACGTACGTGCGCCGCCACCCCTTCAGGAGGGGGTGGGGAAGATTCGTCGCAGTACCTTCCCCCCCTTTACTGTTATATCAATGTATGGGGCTGACTTTGCGACCCCTCCCCCCCTTCCTGTTAGGTGTTTCAGAGGGGTAAGTCGTCCAAGTGTGGCTTACATACATCAATCCGGCTTATATGGGACACACAAATCTGCCTCACTGCCAACCTCTCCCCCCCCCCCCCCGTGCGGACGCCTATGCGACGGTACTAGCGAACTTTTCAAGTAAAACCGACTGAAATATGATTAATTGGACAAATTTTGATCAGAAATTGAAATCTCACCTCCAGAAGTACGTGTTGGGTATGGGAAATGTAATGCCGTGATTTTATTTTCTGTGCTGATTAGCTATGAGATTCGAAAATATAGCTTCAGAAAATCGTAAAATCTGTCATTTCTTTATTTCTAGCTGTCTGAAGGAAAGGAACCCGTTAACGACTCAGTCATATTTCGAGTGCTGCGAGGTCACATTTACTCCCGAATGTCGACACACTGCTGACATCATCGCCTGCCACCATGAAGATATCTTGGCGAGGAAGCATTCAGCACAGATCGCGGTGTACAACTTGTGATACAAGCTGTTAACAATGGTACCTCTTCTTGTATACAGCTGTCGATTCATTTAATGGCGTAAGAAATAATCTCATGTTTCGCGCGTCAGATGCCTTTATAAACATATCCTTGCGTTATACGACCAAAGACATAAAATAAACTTCTGAATTTAAAACATTCGTAGTAATCATAGTCAAGCATAGCCAGAATTAGCAATGTGGGTGCAACACAATCAGCCACTGATGTGTCGAAAGTGGGGAGACATTTATAAATCGTTGTCCGAGAGCGCACTGAGAGTAAGTCGTCCAAGTGTGACTTACATACACCAGTTTGGCTTATATTGTACACGCAAATCTGCCTCAACTTTTCTGTTGAGACTATTTTTTTTCACGCTTTTTATCACATGATCACGTCATCAATTTCGAAGACTGCAGCACTCCGCTTTCCCTATGCCTATCTCTCTCTTTGCTCAATTAAAAGCGCGAGAGAGTTTTTTGGCGAAATATAATTCCCGATGTTCTTTCGGCGAGGTGGGAAGCCGCTCTGCGGAGTTCCAAGCTCGCCGTCCAACTGTGGGCCGTCCAGCAGGCCCGTGAAGCGGCGGAGAGGCGAGGCCTTGACGTCCCAACATGGGATACCTGAGCCCGGGCCACTAATTTTCCGGACAATAAATAAAGTTTTTCCACCACCACCATATAATCAATCCAAAAGTGTGGCAGAAAAACACTGATTGTGTCACGCGCTCGACATTTCTCAAGAATTCCGTGCTTCTCGCGACCGCCATTAGGGGCGCCGCTTTTCGTACCGTGCACCGAGGGGGAGATACTCTTGGATTTGAGGTAGCACATTGGTAAAACATTTTGGACTTTACGCGCTGGACCATATGTTTACAGCGCTATACGTTCCACGTCTCGTTTGGCAGAGCACTCAGTTCTCTCTCTTTTCCTCTAAAGACCGTGAAATCGCGACCATGTCACGACGCCGTTGATGGGTCGCACATTCTCACGCTCTGCAGTTCACATGCACGCCGTTTCTTCTCGCGCAAATGGCATCTGCCCTCCAAATGTGCTCGCCATGAGCGTCTCCTTTGTGATATTCACTTTTCGCCGCTGCCTTTAGTGCACGTGGTAAGTTGTTCTCGTCAGCTCTGCTTTGTCGCATGCACGACCGGCATAAACGACCGGTGCGCGTGCATCACGTATTTCCCGTTATGGTATATGCACTCATCACAAAACACCTCCGAGGTATCGTCCACCTCGGTGGAACTGTGGCTATATATCACTCGGCTGAGGAAACGAACTTCGCGGGTTCGATTCTGGCCGTGGCGATCGCATTTCGATGAAGGTGAAATGGTGAAGGCTCGTGTACTGTGACGACGTCAGTGGACGTTACCTGATGGTCGACGTTATACGGTGCACTCCCTCGCGGCATCTCTCCTAATCGCATCGTGGTTTCGGGACGTGAAATTCCCGATGTCATTAGCATCGAGGTGTCGTTTCTCAATACGGTGCGCGTCTTTTAATTGATGCAGGGTGCACAGTTACTTAAAACGGCTGTCGCATGTGCAGAGACTTTTTTTTTTTGCCGGTGACAGTATTTCGCTACCCTGCTTCCCTGATTCCACTGTCAACAGTTGCGCTTACTTTGTGGAAGTTTATTCTCTTTTAATTTTACTTTACTCTCTTTCTTTATTCCCTCTACGAATCGCGAGGCACGTTTCCAGGTCATGGTAGACCTCTTGGGCGGCGTTTATAATCGCCTGCGCGTGACAGCCGTACCTCCGAGCCGCGCAGAGCCACTCGATCCCTCTAAACGCGACTCGTGTCTCGCTTTCGTTGCTCTGGAACGCATCCTACGAACATTAGGCTCTATGTGCTGCGACCTCCAGAGAGAGTTTCCGTCCTTGTATCAGGCTATGAAAAGTAAATCGAGCCATGCTCTTCCAGGAAAGAAAAAAAAGAAAAAAAAAACTCGATCGAATCTACTTTTAAATGACTCTTGCCCTCCATCTTTTTTTCAGTTTTTTTTATTTTGTTTATTTTCTCCTACCGAGCGCCGTTGAAAACTAGGTCTTTGTATTTAGCGACTGGTCGGTCGGCTCTGTCCGAAGAGGCGCACGTGCGTGTGACAGGAATGCCGAATGATTACGAACGACATTCACATTTGGAGGCCTTAGAAATTGAGTCCTCCCCCCTCCTCCATCTATCTCTTTTTTTCCCCCAAGCGTTTTTGTACGTTATTTTGCATTTACTACTCGCATTCTCTCGCGGGCCGATAGCACCTCCTAATTTTGGATCCCCCTTTTTGAAGGCTCCCTGACTACTTTAGCTAGCCGCGCGTCTCTTTATTTCTTTATTGGCTGCTGCTGGTGCTCGCGGGCATCCACGCGCTGTATTAAAGCAACTCTGAACATTTGAACATTGTGCAGTATATATATATATATATATATATATATATATATATATATATATATATATGTGTGTGTGTGTGTGTGTGTGGGGGGGGGGGGGGAGAGAGAGAGAGAGAGAAAATGTTGCAGAGAAAGCGAAAAGATGTAAGAACAATTTGATTTCCGTCGATCACAACAATATGACGCCAACAGGGCATGAAAGTAAAGAGAAACATAAAATACTCTTCTGCTGAAATTCTGTGTAGAAACGATGTAAGTTTTTTTTTTCTTTTTTAAGTTATTCTGAGTTCAGATTGAAAAGCAAGTAGGCCAAACGCTGCCAAAGTAAAGCGCGCAGCGAAATCGCCCGAATACAAAGAGGGCCGCCCGTCGAAGCCCGCGGCGCCCGAAAAGTGTTCATATACAGGAACACCGGGATGGGAGGCGGTATTTCGCTCGGGGCGGCACTCGCCCATCGATCCTGACGGCGTCCCGGGCTCCGAAGAGCCCGCGGCTCACTTGAGTTCGGCAGGGACCGCGCGCTTTAGAGCTGCATGCTCGCCGGCGAGATCGAATTCAAGTTCCGCTTCTTGACACGAACGCCGTTGGACTCTTTTGTTTCTTGCGCCTCGTTCTTCCCAGTCGCTGTATATAGGAAGCCCGATCGATGAATCCCGTATAACACGTGCCTGCTGTTGCTGCTGGGACCCCCTTCGGTATATACCTCTCTTCCGGGCATGCCGTTGACGCTAAAACAAAAGACTCTCACAGTTCCCGCTCTTCAAGCCCCCGGTGCCACGGGCGCTGCGGTGCGTAGCGCGAATGGGCGAGCTTGAGTTGAAGAAAAAGGAAAGGTAACGAGAGTTGGCTGAGAACCTATACAGGGGCACAGCGGATGTTGTGAGAAACGGGGGCGCAAGCCGACCGGGACATGGAGAATACATTATTTGCTTAGGCGGCCGACTAATGGGAAACAGATGAACTAAAACCTTCGTGAACTCTAGGCCCGGTTTTAAGCGCCGATGTTTGTGCTAGTCAGCTGCGCATGGCACGTGGGGGCTTGTGACACCGTTGCGGGAAGCAGATCGAATGACCATCACCTCTCTTTTCTCCAATCTTACGCTCCCTATATCTTTTATTCCCCATACCCCAATCCTGCGCCGACCTGTTGAGGTGTCCTCGTAAGGAGAGACAGTTACGGGTCGCCACTTTCTTTATTCTTTTCTTCTGATATAAACACTTATATGTGCGGCGTATGTGTGTGCATTCGTTCGCTTCGAATGGCACATGATATATCGCGAAACAAAGCGTCGCCACGCGTGTTCGAATCGGGCGCTGCCGACGTGGCTGCGCGATCCAACAATTCAATCTCGACTTCTTTTCATGAAAGCGCACGCTCGCGTTCGATACGTGTATTATTTAAAAGCTGGGGTGGGCGTATACAACTCTGGACCGGAACTCCGTATGCCTCGTGCCGCTTTCACGGCAGAGTCCAACAGAGCAAAGAGTGCGGTGACTTTTCGCTCCGTATACGTTTATTTGTCGAAGGCCCACTTTCATAAAAGATAAACAAAAATAGCGAGCATTGCGAACACAGTTGACGCGTTTGAATGCACCTTCCCCCAGTTCTCCATATCCGCCCACTGAGCACGTTTGTGAAAGCAATCAGTGAACACCGTATTCATGCTTGCGATCGATACGTAAAACTGCCATTTGCTTTTCTCCCGAGTGACGCCCAGCACACTTCCGGCTTCGCACTTTCGGCGCCGTGCCAGTCACATTCATGTTTGTTCACCTGTGTTCATCGCTTAACGTATAAAGCGTACGGCCTGCCGATAGGCGGGTGCGTGAGTTGAAGCCTTGCGAGAGATTTTCGTAGTGGATTAATTAACATAACTGTTTCTCACTGGCCATGCATTCGTCATTCTCCCTGCTGTCGCCACCACGGTTGCCATTGGTAGCCAAATTGGCTGTCATTACGGCCCCATATAGCAATTAAAAATTTTTCCTAGATGCATGGCCGCTTTCTGGCTACATTGAACTTAAATTTCGGCTCATTTAACAGCCAATTTTATTACTATTTGCAGAAAAATAGCAAAGGAAGTCTCAATAGTTATCGTTGTATTCAAGAGCTTTCTATAGTGTAGGCTGATGCATGCGCATGTCCTCCATCCGCCAACGTGCCGGTGCTCACCGAAGCTATACACACACACACACATGATATATATATATATATATATATATATATATATATATATATATATATATATATATATATATATATATATTTAAGGGAAAGAGGTCTATACCTAAGGGCTCGTTTTTCCGTGTTTTGAAACAATAATAAACAAATCTAGCAGGAACGGAACCTGCGACCTTCGAATAACGCGTTCGATGATCTACCACTGAGTTACCATGGCAGCTATTCTCTCAGTCACATTATTGGGTATATATGTGAATTTAAACGTGGGAGTGTCAGTCAGCGCCACTTTAGCCAGGGCGGCGAGCGTGGCACACTCTTTTATGAGCCTGTGTGGCGTCACGGAGCACGTGAACTTATCACGAGCTGGCAGCTGACCAATAGTCCCTCGTATACAACCTAAGGCACCAAGTCTGCCAGTACGAGACCCTCATTTATAAGGGATGAAGGGTATACTTAAGGGCTCGTTTTTCTTTGTTTCGACACAATGTTAATGAAATCTAACAAAGAATAAATGCCAAGGAAAGTATAGGGGAGGTTATTAGACCGAATCATAATGTAAGTGTGAGTATATGTGTATATATATATATATATATATATATATATATATATATATATATATATATATATATATATATATATATATATATATATATATATATATAAACACGCGCCCCGACCGCAAAGAGAGAGCGGCGAAGCAATTTCGTCTCTTCGCTTTAGCAGCACTTAATGAACCAGTACTCGAGAGTGCCATCTGGTGGGTCGCGCGAACTTATCTCGTGCGAAATCAAAGCGACATTTCCGACTGAACGCGCACTCTTCGCAAGGTCACTGCGAAAAATCTGTCTTGACAAGGAGCCGCATATTTTTTTTTTTCGTTGAGTTACAATGGATAAAGACGCTCGACTTCATATACGCTGGGAAGAATGGAAATTCGGGTGGGTTGATCAAATGGCCCGATGGAGCAGCTCAGAGGGACGAAACGCAAAGAACGAGGAAGAAAGCGCGACGTTCCGTTGTCCCATTTCCTTCCTTGTGCTTTGTGTTTCGACACTTCGAGCTGCACTGCTTTGATAATTGAACAGACCGAACCAATTGCGTACACATAATTGCCAAGGCTGCAGAGATGTATGTATACACTACGTCGCATTGTTCAATCGTGCGCATTCTTCGCTTCCTATTATTATTGCACTCGAAAACAGCTCAATGGTATATAGCCCGTTGACTTTGAGTCATGCTATGCATCGCAGCAATCACGCACGGAGCACGTCGGAATCACAGTACAACGAGCATGCCAGTGGCTGAGAGATGTGGTTCGTTGGGAAGTGGAGAGATACAATCATGTTCTGCAGCCCTTGTGGGAACCCGGTTAAGCAGCATGGGCATTTCGCACGCATCATGCATGCCATTGTAAGATCATTAGTAAACGCAGCTGGGTGATGATGAATATATACTTACGAAAAAAACATAGAGTTTTCAACAAGCTGTGCGTTGTTATTCGTCACCTGTGCGCATGCGTCGGGCGCTGTCTTCTCACGTTAAATGACGAAAATAGCATACGCCTTGCGCAAGAAACGCGTGTCTTTACGTGTCCTATATTTTAAAACTACCAAATCGTGAATAAGCAGCTCCACGTTATTTTCACGTGGTGCTAGGTAATGACATGATGCCGTAATGCGCTTTTGTATTCACATGCCTTGCTTTTTTTCTCGTTATTCGCGGATATTGTTCACTCATATTACAATTTCTGCTCACTACCACCACCACCACCACCTAAAGCAACATTTGTCACCACAGTCCGGCTTGTGATAAAACTTGTGCCATTTACCACCGGTCTAAATTCAGATTCACCAGAAAACTAATCACAGTAATCAAGCTTTACGTAAATTAAGGCGTTATGTTTTGTCAGTTTGATCCATATCGCGGGGAACAGAGAGAATCTGGCCGGCTTTTCCGTTTTACGCGATATGAACGTCAAACTGACTTACCGTATAGGCGCAATGTCTATGCTCACAAAGTGGCTGTGACAGGTGTGGGGCTGTTCAGTACAATCGCTTGGCCTCGCTCTTTGCAAGCAACTTACACATTCGATCGAGCCCGCCTATGTCAAGCACAGAACCGCCGCAGTGGTCTGGCTAAGGCACTCGGCTGCAGACGCGCAGGTCGCGGGATCGAATGCCGGCCGGGGCGGCTGCCATTTCTATGGAGACGAAAATGCTTGAGGCTCGTGTTCTTAGATTTAACGCAGGTTAAAGATTTGATATGTGGGGTTTAACGTCCCAAAACCACTATATCATTATGAGAGACGCCAACGCAGGTTAAAGAACCTCAGGTGGTCTAAATCGGAGCCCTCCACTACGGCATCTCTCATAATCATGCATGTGGTGGTTTTATGACGTTAAATCCCAACAATTATTATTATTATTATTATTATTATTATGAACTCCTACTAAAAAACTCCGGCAAACAAACATAGCAGTAAATAGCGGTCACCATTCGGGAGCCAGATCTACGTGCTAATAAGTATATATATATATATATATATATATATATATATATATATATATATATATATATATATATATATATATATATATATATATATATATACGGCTGGCCTAATCATGTAAAATAGTGTTGAAAGAGTTGGGACAATGACGTAGAATAGTAAATGAAAAGGTGAGGTCAAAATTTTCATTTCCAGACAAATGAAGAGAGATAAAGATGCAAGGAAAGGCAGGGAGGTTAACCAGACGCACATTCGGTTTGCTACCCTGCACTGGGGAAGCGATGAAGGGGAGAAAAGAGGTTGCAGAGAGATGAGAAGGTACACACAATCACGAGCACACTCGGGGAGCACACACAGTCCACAGGCGGTCGCTCATGTTTGTTGAATTTAAGTAAAGTAGGAGTGCTTTAGTCAAATGAAATTTCGTACAAAAGGAATGACGTGTTTGCGGGGCTCACTGCTCAGCGGCAACTTGGATTGATATGCACTCCCGACGCCTGCCTTCGCACGTTGTCTCGCAAGCGATTCGATGAAGTATACGGGTGTCAAACACGCGGCCCACTGAACTCTCGCTTGCGACCCGTGCAGGACAGTCTTCCCGTGCTTCTTTCATCACTTTGTTACTGTCGGTGACGCTGGTTCTATGGTTTTCGCATCATTTTCTCGTCTATCATGATTATTAACCCTTTGTGTGGGTAAGCTACACATACGAGACTGATCTTAAAAGCATTTTTTTTTTTATTCGTGAGGCACCCGATGCAGTCACCTTGTGTTGAAACGCAACCCTGTAACTCTGTACTTCAGGTTTTGCCTCCTGATTTTAGTCATTGTGTGAGTCGGTGTCTATGTGCTTCCGAAAGACACATATACCCCCATTCCATGTTTGTAAACACAGGTAGGCCAACGTCGAATTTATGGGTAAAATTATAGCGACGTCCGCACGTAACTACCGCCATAAGCGCTGAGGGCTGCAATGTGCGCCAACAAACAAAACTATGTTGTGAGACGCGACTCACATCCAACCGCGACGCAACTCGTTGGCATTACCATTTTTTTTTTCTCGTTGCTTGACTGAAAACACCACATGCACCATTGAAAACCCAGCAGAAACTGCGGTAGGCAGAGTGTCTTTTGCCTACCAAGACAGCGCCACCATGCACATTTTCGTGACGTAAATCCGGTGGAATTTGTCTATACGAGATGTGGGAAATGCTTTCTTTCAAATGGTAACGTGTCTGTTCACACTCACCTCCCCACCTTCCCCGCTTTTCACTTGTACATTGTCCGGACCCTCTCAGGGACTATAAACTTTTTGACTGCGGCCCGATAGCTTATGTGAGTTTAAGACCCTTGCTGGAACAAGCTTCAGGTCAGCCTTATGTACTACCGTTCTCGTCTTCCGTATACGGAAGACGAGAACGGCGGTACATAAGGCTGACCTGAGGCTGACCTGAAGTGTGCAGGTGCAGCATATATGCTGCACCTGCACACCAACATAACAACGTCCCATAGAGAAACACGCGCATCTATGCTTGCGAAGTTTGAACATGTGACCGACCCGAAGGCGTTGTACGCTCGGTGCTAGACAAATGTATCAATATAACGCTTCCTACGAAGGCTTCGCTAATTGTCGTGCTAGTGGAATAACTTTCCCTCTCTGGAAGACAATATTTACAGCTGAGAAGGGACGACTCATCAAGAAAAATTCAACCTTTGAAAAATTCCGATGCCAAATACGCGTTCCAGTGGGATGCGTGTTCCAGAGAACAGTGCTCGAGGCGCTGTCTGAGGGGGGGGGGGGGGGGGGGGGTGAGGGGCACACAAGTGCCAGAGAGAGGATGAGAGATGATGAGAGACGCCACGCCGATGCCACCCGAAAATAACGCGCGCGGGGTCAGCTGCTGCAACCTACAATGAAATTCAACGCTTACGCATCACTTCCTCAACTCCCAAAGGAGACTATATGGGAGATTTTCTTTTCAACGGGCTCGTTTCTTTGTTATAGACTCAGCCAAACATGTTACATTTGCGCTATGTAATAGAGAGCCTTAAAATAGGGGAAGTAAATCTCTAGGACCTCAGAGTGCTTTCCCTGCGCTGGCTCTCGGTGACTCAATAGGTCAGAGTTTTAGAATAATAACTCTGCTCTCGTTCTTTGAGTCCGTCCGCTTGCAGCGCTGCGGCTGTATAAGAGGGCAGGCTACAAAAATCCAGTTACCAGCAATGAAAAGCTGACAGGCGAACTGCCTTCCGCACAAGTATGTCCAAGATTGATAAAGAAAAATTTAGCTTCCATAAATTTCTTAGCCATTTCCAGCAGTTCAGTGTAACTCATTAGCTGTCTTCAACCTCGTGATAAGTCCGCACAATCTGCATTTGCGAACGCTATAGCGATTTCAGGCTGACGACCCTTCAGATCGACAGCCGATATATAAGAAGTCCTGCAGCACTTTACAAGGTAAACATCGAATGGCTTCATTAGAGGAGCTTATGGCCTCACAAATCGACCACCGCAAAAAAAAAAAAATAGAATCCTTCATGTACGAGTGGAGATTTGTCCCACGCTGTATTTGCTTTTTTTCTTCTCTCCTCCCGAAGAACGCCGTGGAAGCCTAGCAGGGAGAAATGGCATGGAGGAAATAAGTTACGTCACGCGCGCGTCATGACCTTGAGCACTTTTTTTTTCGAACGTGCGTCTGCATGCTCTCAGTGTGATCGTGGCGCCCACGCGGGCACATGGCGACCTCGGTAACTATGCGCCTCACGATGTTCATATCAGCCACCCGCCGTGAATTCGGGTGCCGTAAACACGGGTTCGGTGTGCTGTGTCCTGGCTACGTCACTGCTTCGTAGACTAACTTCAGTGGATGGCACTTAAGTATACAATTGACCTTATATCGACGTGACACATTTATCACAAGAGTACACACGTAATCGTGATAAAATTAGCCAGTACAGCAACCACATCTGGCATTTCACCAACATCACGCCTTCAAAGGGTCTCTTTCAAAGCATTTTCGAGACCAGGCTTTGTGGTAGAATACTTGATTTCCACGCAGAATCATTGGGTTCGATTCCTACTAGGAACATATTCTTCGCGTCAACACTGCCGATGGAAGTTACTTTTTTTAACGTTCTCACGTTGTTCTCGTCGTTCCTGCATGGGTAGATAGAAACTGTGAATCACGTGGGGCGCATTCCGCTGCCCGTGGTGTCTGAAAGGAAGGTTTTCATGACGTGCGTTACTGGAGTTTCACGTTACTCATGTCATGGCAAGCCAGACACATAATTGTCAAACCTTGTAAGCCTTTCATAATAATTTTGGTCTACCGTCATTGAAGGGGGTGATCACGAGAGCACCGATGCAGACGTAGGTGGCTAGATAGATACGTATACTAACATGAAAATACTCATAATGCCTGCAGTTTGCTGAGAAATGCTTCGCATTTAAAAAGCCGTTCCATTCATCCGTCCATCTAAAAATTTATAAAAGTGCCCGATTCTCGGCCGATCCCCCACAGTGGGTGTGATCCACAGCAGCTATAGCAGAGCAATATCAGCAGCAGCTGTGCGTTAGAGAGAGAGAGAGAGAGAAGGAATGTAGGAAAGGTAGGGAGGTTAACTAGACTACGCGTCCAGTTTGCTACCCTACACATGGGGAGGGGGAGGGGGAGTAAAAGAGAGCGAGAAGGATAGACGCATGTCACATCACACACACAATGCCGAGCTTCACAGGTGGTCCCTCAAGGAAGTTGCTGACAAGTATCTCAGGAGGGCTCGTGTGGCTTTCTGCGCTGATGTTCTGCGCGACCAGGCTCCTAAGATCTTTGCTTCATTAAATGGCCGGTCATCGAGTCTATTCAAGGCACACTGGAGAGTCCGGCGATCTTCATCAAATTGGGCACAGTGGCACAAGAGATGTTCAATAGTCTCTATACAGTTGCAGCTTTCACACATGGATGAATCCGCTATGCCAATGCGATGGCTGAATGACTTAGTAAACGCTACCCCAGTCCACAGCCGGCACAGCATTGTAGCGTCACGTCGAGAAATCTTCGATGGCAGTTGTTTCTGACGTAATGACTTAAGATTCGTAGGGTGATGATTGGAGTTAAGTGGAGAATTCCAGTGCGCAAGCGTAGCATTATGCGCAATGTGACGAAGTTCTCTAGCTGCGTCTACTCTTGACAAGGGTATTAACAATGTGGGCGCTCCATCGTGGGCACATCGGGCAGCGTCGTCGGCGAGGTGGTTACCACTGATGCCACAGTGGCCCGGCAACCATTGTAAAACAATGTCATGTCCTTGATCAGCAGCGCGATGACAAATTTCATTAATACGATACACCATCTGGTGATAGTTTCCACGTCGTAGACTTCGCACGCATTGAAGGGCTGCCTTGTAGTCGCAGAAAATGGCCCATCTACTAGGGGATTCTTGCGTAACAAACTCCACAGCGGCTCGAAGAGCGGCGAGCTCGGATCCCGTAGATGTCGTGACGTGTGATGTCTTGAATTTGACGGTGATTGATCGAGATGGTATGACAAAGGCACCTGTCGAACTTCCCGAGACCGAACCGTCCGTGTAAACATGAATTCGGTTAGCATACGACAAATGCAAGAGGTCCAGTGAGATCTGCTTGAGGGCTGCAGATGACAGAGCTTGCCTTTTTAGATATCCCCGGCACTTCAAGGTGCACAGTCGGTCTTTTCATGCACCACTCTGGTGATAGTGGTATGGTTGCGGGCGAGAATCTCCACGAGATGGAATTCTGGTTAGCCGCAACAACTTTGGAAAACGCTGCCTTTGGTCTTTCTAGTGGCAAGCTAGCAAGGTGGTGGTTAGGCACTCTGGATATGTGACGGATATGTGTTCCGGAGTGTGTCGACAGTTATATATGTCGTGATCGGATGGTCTTCAGCAATACCAATTGTTGCTAACGTATTAGCGCACCGAGGTAGCCCCAAGCATGTGCGGAGGACTTGGCCTTGAATGCTTTGCAGGACCCTGATGTTAGTTTTTCCGGCGTTGGAAAGCACGGGCGTGCTATACCGCAAATATCCCAAGAAGAGCGCTCTGTACAGCTGAAGCATAGATGACACTGATGTGCCCCACGTTTTACCAGCGAGAAATCTCATCACGTGTGTGATAGAGCTGAGCTTCTTCTTCAAGTGCGAGATGTGAGCACTCCACGAGAGATCTCTGTCGATAGTGACGCCCAGGAATCGGTGACGTCTCATATACGAAAGGTTCACGTTGTCGATAGAAACAGGATAACAGATCATGGGCTTGCGGGTAAAAGGGACTAAGGCGCACTTCTCGGTGGAAATTGTGAGGCCTCGAGCATGGAGGTACGTCGACGTTATTCTCGCTGCTTTCTGGAGCCGTGCGCGTACCTGGAGTCGTGTCACTGCTGAAGCCCAGATACATATATCATCAGCGTATGTAGAGATATTGACTGATCGAGGTAGGCTGTGTACAAGGCCAATGATCGTGAGGTTAAACAGCGTAGGGCTGAGAACCCCGCCTTGTGGAACGCCACGAGCGGTGTAATGATCAACGGTGCGGCCTTACGCAGTGAGCACGAAGAAGGATCTCCTCTGTAGGTAGCTCCGAATCCATCGAAACATTTCTCCACCGATTCCATTGTTCGCCAAGGCATCTAGGATGGCATCGTGCGTTACGTTGTCATATGCACCTTTCACATCGAGGAACATTGCAACCGAGATGCGCTTGAGGTATTTCTGTTGTTGCACAGAGGTTACGAGGTCGATGACATTATCAATAGAAGAGCGGCCTCTTCGAAAACCAGCCATGGCCTCTGGGTATATATTATAGCGTTCAAGGTACCACTCGAGGCGTGTCAGAACCATTCTTTCCATTATTTTCCCCACGCAGCTGGATAGCGCAATGGGTCGATATGATGCCAGATCAAGCGGCGACTTTCCAGATTTGAGGATTGGTACCAAGCGGCTGGATTTCCACCTTTCTGGAACGACGCCATCGTTCCATGACTGGTTGTAGCATTTTAGTAGCTGGTCTCGGCCGCGTCTTCCAAGATGGCATAAAGCAGCGTATGTAATACCGTCCGGCCCAGGTGACGATGAACGTCTGCAGGTGGCTAGAGCTGCATCCAGTTCCTCGAGTGAGAAAAGCATATTCAGTTCAGAAACTCGTGCTACGGGAACATCCCCGAGAACTTCGTCACTCATGGTAACCACATTGCCCGCAATCCTCACGCAGAAATCTTCAGCAACGTCAACCTGCAGACGGCCTTGATCGAGAGCCAATGTGCTGAATGGACGTTGTTGTGGAGTCGAGCCAAGGCCACGCACCGTCCTCCATATATGGGACATAGGCTTGCGAGGATCGAGTGATTCACAAAATTTCTTCCACCGTTGGTCCTCCAGCTTGTCCATTCGACGTGAGATTTTCTTTTGTAGACGTCGAGCGTCTCTGAGGTCATGAATCGAATTAGTGCGCCTGCACCTCCTCTCCGCCCGCCTACGAATCGTTCGTAGTCGTTCCAGTTCTATATCAAATTCTGTACGCTTTGATGTGTATTTAAAGGCGCACGTAACCTCTTCCATCACATTTTTCATTACCTCCTCGAGGCCGCACGTGATATCATCGCATGCCTCTTCCACCTTTGCCTTGTACATTGTCCAATTAACTCTTCTGTTAGTTGATGAGGAGGAATGTTGCAAAACCTGTGACCTTCAGATACGTTGGAATATGATCACTGCCGTGAGTCTCAATATCAGTGAACCATCGCACTTGTTGGGTGAATTGCCGTGACACCAATGCAAGATCCAAGCAACTGCTATATCTCGAACCACGCAAATACGTTGGACTGCCAGTCATTCATAACGTTAAGTTCGTGGCGTGAGGCGAATTCAGCAAGTTTACGGCCTCTGGAATCAATCTTTGTGCTTCCCCAAAGCAAGTGATGAGCATTAAAATCACCAATAACAATCCAAGGTCCAGGTGTAGCGGTCAAGATGTCATGTAGTCTTTCACCATCGAACTGACCAGATGGTGAGATGTATGCGCCGATAAGTGTGAAGGCTACCTTCTTCTTTGCAACGCGGAGGCATACGTATTGATTTCCGTTATGGGGTTGCACCAAATGTGGAATGTAGGTTAAATCTGTGCGGATATATATAATTACTTTGCTGGGCTCACCACAAGTCGATGAAGTGAAGGCTTCGTAGCCAGAAAGCTTTATCGCTTTTGACAAATTTGGTTCACATATTACTAATATAGGAAATCTGTTGCGGAAAACGTAATGTCGAAAACATGAGATCCGTGATTTAAGTCCTCTGGCATTCCACTGTAAAACTGTCGCACTACGTACTTCGTCTCGGAATGAAGGCAGTGAACGAGCCATTTTGTCTATGCGAAGTTGGCAAGCACTGGACTCAGGGCATCCAATACTTGCACTGCGCATCGTGCTGTAGGCGTGTTCGTGTTGCCTATAAGCGTGCGAATGGCATTGATGAGAGACTTAATCATTGTCAAAAATTCTCGGTCACGCTCTGTCGCCTCATCTTGGCGAGATGCAGAAAGTGGTGCTACCGGTGCACGTTCCAGTTTTTCTGCAGGGGTTATTCCTTGGAAGTGATGGCCATGCTTCTTCCAGAGCCTCCTTTTCAGGGGCAGCATTCTCAGTGCACGTGTTCCTTCTGTCCGGCGGTGGTGGTGAAGCCGATTCAACGAAAGGAGGCTTTACAGAAGACTTGATGCTGTGGGCAGGCTTTCTAGATGAGCGTCAGCGACGAGAACGATGTCGCCTGACGACAGCAACCGCTTCTCGGTGAGTCGAACGGTCCCTCACCATTTTCTTCAAAACCGAAATCTCCTGCCTTATTTTCGGACACTCTTTTGATGTGGCGTCGTGGGGCCCTTGGCAATTCGGGCATTTATAGGAATTAGCCTTACAGTTGTCGGCAGAGTGTGGTGCACCACAACGAGAACATGTTGTAGGATTTCCACAGACGGCGCTCACATGACCAAATTTCTGACATTTCCGGCACTGAAGCGGCTTAGGGACAAATGGCCGCACAGCATGTCGGAAATGACCCACCTTAACATGTGTCGGCTAGGCAATCACTCTTAAAGTCTATCTTCACACATCTCGACTTTCCTAGACGGCACACCTGTAGTATTTGGGGCCCATCATTAGCAGGCTTAATAAGGATCGGCAGATCTTCGTTCGAGATGGTCACATCGATGTCATATATGACGCCTGTAGTTGCCCTGATTTCCTAGCGGAATGATAGTGTGAACATTCATGCCGCCAAGGACGGTAACTTTGCTCAGTGAATCTAACGCTGACTCTTGAGCGAACGTCCACTGCTACAACATTTTTCCGGGGATTCACTCTGATATCCTTAATACTGTTCGGCATCAGTGCCTCGAGCTCTGAAGATACAGCTTGCCTGTTCAGTAGTCTCATGTTGATGGATGGTTGCGTAGGCAAGAATAGGACGGTGTACCTCGGCGGGCTTTGCGGGGCCCTCCCAGCAGATGCGTCCATGGATGCCCTGAGCATCCTCCGCTTTGCTTTCTGGCTCATGACGGTCACGTATTCGTCGTCGGAGCTGTCGACGCTCTCGGCAGTGTCAATGAGGGTAGCCTCGCTGTCACTGGAAAGGCAGTTTCGCTTCCTTGAGGCTGCCGGCGCTGTCGCCGGCAACTCGGGTGGGCGTGCAGATGAGTCCACTTCCATCGCCGCCGAAAAGGGAACTACGTTCCCCGTATAAATGCGAAAATAAGTGAAAAGTCTGAAGATGAACGGCAAACACTCAGCTACAGCAACACTTCGTCCAGCTGTGCGTTAAAAGTACGTCTTTTTATTATATCTCCATTATTCTAAATTTGAACAACAATTTTTAAAACCACTCGATTCTTGGCCAATCCCCCATAGTGGGTATGCGCCACGATCAATAGGTGAACAAGAAGTACGTCCACGTTAGCAGAATGATGTATCGCTGCACGACGCTCGGGCCGCCCTGAACGCTGGGAAAGCTCGAGAGGGCACGATATTTCCTGCTCCACAATGGATGGAATCGTACACGTGAGTGACTTTGCCGGCGGACCACAAGCCGCGTACAGCCGGAGCCGATCTCACAGTCGGTAAGCGAGATCGCCGCTGATGGGTCTACAGTCTGCCACCACTTCTAAACGCCAGTGGATGGTACACGCTCACAAGAAGCTAGGTTTTGTTGCCGCTTTACCTTGCGCTCGTAATAATGTCGCAGACTGAACCGTGGGCTGCGATGCCCTGAGCTTTCTCTCGCGAGCTTTGTGTGCAGTGCAGTTAAGCTTGGCTTGTTACCAGAGGTCTCATTTGTGCTAGATGCGTAGTGCTGAATCCTGGCAGTCATTATTCTGTTCGAAAATTAAGTTGCACCATGTCTGGCACAGCTGCATGGCGGCGACAACGTCACTTCGCGCGGTTGTCGTAAACATTGTACCGGCAACAATGCATGCCGAGTTCTCCTCGAGTTTGACTGGGGAACACAGTCTATCAGCTGATTCTCGCGGGCAGTAGCGTTGCCACAATTTCTTTTTCGAGAGGGGAAGTACCGAGAGGGGGGGGGGGCACAACCATACTTAATATAAGTTCGGGCATTCGTTTGTATGTGTGCTTGTTTATTGTTTATATGCTCAACCCAAACTGAAAATTTTCTGAAAGGGGGGGGGGGGGGTGAACGTTCTACCGGCTACGCCACTGGTCTTGAATGTTCAAAAACAGGTATCGTGTGTCACGTAGGTTTGCGTGCATCCATGTACGATATCATACACGTGATTCGGTCTTGTTTACGACAAAATCATCTTACTCTCGTACGCAGGTTTAGAGAGCAGCCGCGCATAATCATCTCTTTCCTTGTAGCTACATCCTACGCATACAAGAGACGGAACATTAACAGCAACGAGTGATATTCGTCTTTAAGCCGTGCTAAATAGCACTGCCTACAACCATTACTGCTTTTTGTCATCATGAATAAAATTAGTTGTAGTTATTTGTATGTTATTATGTATAGCGACAGTAGTACTAGAGCCAGATTACTCTCAGAAGTGGGTGCTGTTTTCGCTGAGCAATCGAAGTGAATACTCCGCTAGTCAACGAAGCCTCTCTAATTCATTTCTGTATTATTTACCTTATGGTACATACTGTGGTGAACTCAACGGGCACTTTAAAAAGCTTTCTTTCACTGGGAACTCATTTAAAGATTGACAGCGGTATAGTGTCCCGTAATAATATACATTTTTTGGGTTGTTCAACACTAGCTTTTTTTTCTAATGTTTTTTCTTGGATCTCGAAAAATTAAACACCAAATAGTTTTGTAGAAGCAAACAGACTGTTATTTTTGTTTTCGTTCAATACACGTCTTCTGCATTGCATATAATGTATCGAGCTTATATAAAAAAAATAATGAGTGTTCACTTATGAGTCATTCCATCTAATCGTTCGTAAGAATAGACTTGATTGCTCAAAGCAACAGTGAAAACGACTACTGTGCCGCTGCAGTACATGTAACGCCGCTTTTCTTCTTTGTTTAAGTTGTAGCACAAATTGGCTGAAAACCACGGTACTTTCAATCGATTCAACTACACTGCGCCAATGGGATGTCGTGACAGCAATATGCCACACGCTTTCTGTTCTGTTTGAAGATAACAGCCACATCCAGCACTAACTTTCTTTTCTTTTCGTAGCGATAATTAATGGTTGTGCTCCTGACGGCACGGAAAGGAAACAAACCAGCTGTTACAGCTGAGATGGAAAGAAAGAGCGAAACCATATCGCTATTGATTATGGACACGGCCGCATGAGAAACAAAATCGATACAGAGCAGAGATAAATATCGAATGCGTAAATTTTTCAGCTTACAAGCGCCGAACAAGCGGTTAGCACTGTTACGCTCAGTGTAGCGGTGTCGTCTAAACGAGGAATAAATTCGAACTGCGCGCGCTACGCCATTCCGCAACTCTCGATACCATGGTTTGTTCCCCACGGCAGATGTTGGCGCTTCCGCCTGCTCAAGGCCGCGCGTGGCCGTGGAGAGAACACGTTTTTTTGCGCCCGGTTGCATTGCGTCACCGCATCGTCAAACACTCGCAGCCAAAAGAGAGAGAAGAAATACGTCACGGTATCTTTCCTTTTATCGTCAACGCGCGCGCTGCGCGTGGACGACACAGAGGGAGCGGTCGCCTTGTGGATCGAGCGTCGTCGTCGAGAAGCCGTGGTGCTCCGCGCAGCGGCAGGCGCCGCCGCCCGCGACACTGCGTGCCATCGACAGCAGCCGGTAAATGGCGACAGCCACTGAACGTTGCCTGCGAGGCGCGATTTCCTCGCGCAAGAATTACGTGACTTGCCGAAAAGCGCGGCTGCGCTGGCGGCGAGGCGTTCGCAGGTGAGCAGAGACCGTTTTGCCGTTCGCAGGGGAGAGGCCACAATGCCGTCGTGTCGTCTGTGGACGTTGTGTTCGAACCGCGCTCTGACAGTTCACGCCGTCAAGCGCTTCCTCTCGTGCTCGGCTCCGGCCAAGGGTGACAGCCTCCGGCACCTCCGTCACAGGAAGGTTGTGATCTGCGGTGAGTGAGTGGTGAGAGGGTTGCGCCTGTGAGCGCAGATATCGCTTGATCGCGCAGCGCTGTGCACGATGCACCAGTTATTGTTCATCAGAATCGGTGCCCTGTATGCGCTGTTCACTGAATAGCTGCCGTAACTACCGCCGCGTTACTGTGGCTCGTGTTGCACGTGTTGTTGAAGCGGCTCAAGCACGTGGTGGCCTTCCCCTGACAGTGATTTGGCACTGTCAGGGGAAGTGTGCTTTTGGCATTCAGCCAAGCTTTATCGCGTGAACTTTGTGTTTTTGTTGTTGTTGTTGCTGCTGTTGTTTCCTTTGTAACTTACGCCGCCGCATCAACCTGTACAGGCTGCCCCGCACGTTGGGGAAAACTCGGAGCGCATTGCTATGCGCTCCCAGTTTTCCCCCGCGAATTAAATAGGATGTACCGCAGTTACTTGGCTCTGAGGCCTGCTGAGCTGTTTCTGGCAACCTTTAATTTCCCATCTCCCAAGTGCTTTCATTATTTGTTGATGTTCCTCATCGATCTCTGCGTCTGCAAAGTCGGTGGTTCATTTCATTCACTTCTTGTGATTCCTTTTGTCAGCTGAATTACGCGCTTTCGGTCATCACCAAAAGCGCGTAATCCTTTTCTGTGTGTAACCACACACGAAAGTCTGCTTAAAGGTTCTGCAATGCAGTAGTGTAACATCATGCAAAATCACATTTTTCCTGGCTAGCTCGAGTTCGGCGATTATATGGCATCTGTATAGTAGTTTAACAGACTCCTTAGAATGATGTGCCGTGTACCCGACAAAAAAATCGCGTCATCTCGTTGCTGTTTGTGCGCTCTATAGTCGTGCTGTTCCGCACAACCTGACACTCCCAATGTAAACGCAATATACTGTTTAACATGTGTGCGAAAAGCGCATCACTTCCATTTTCAGCAAATAAGTGGCGTCAAGTCTGCGGGCAAAGATGACTCGGTGACTTTTACTGAATGTTCTTTTTTTTTCATGCTGAAGACTGTACGCGAGCGCTTCCGCGTTTCGAAGTTCTGGCGGCTCGGTGCAGTAAGCTTACGTTACACGCCGAATGTTTTTTTTTTCTTATGACTGTAGAGGAACCTGTGCGTATACGCCATCGAAAAGCAGTTATTTTTCTTTTTTGCGCAAGCATTTTATTTTATTCGCTTTTTTTTTTGTTAAAACGTTCTCACATGCCGAACCGTGGCGTAACGGCGGTATAGGCTGATACAGTGAATTTTACTGCGTTGTAAAGCAGTAGAACTTCCGTATGTGAGCATTCGAGGATATAAAGAACCCTCCCAAAAATGTCCTAATGTGGCACTTTTGAACAGTGTCCGTATGTGAGCAATCGAGAAAAATACTTAACGTTCACACTTCTCAACAATGGACACCACAACAGTTCGCATGGTGTCCGTTTCCTGTAGAAATGCAGGCTTGATCTTTTTTTTTTTAATACCTTGACTATTGTTGCCACTTGAAGTTCTGATCCATTGAACCGCCTTTAGAGAAGAAAACTGAGGTTTCGTGTGCAGCTGTTTATTTACGTCTGGCGCGCCGTAAAAGTCACAGTAATTAATCAAACGGAAGAGTGTGTCACAAGATGCGCATAGTTTTGTTCACACCATGACAGAAAGGCGATATATATAAAAAAAGAAAATCATCTTTCCCACTGTGGAGGTGAATGACCTCGCTGCGAAGTTGTTGAGCGCACGATTGTCGACACAGATGTCACACAGAGTTTTCGACAAACCTACGAACTTGTTTATTGCCTGAATCGGCGTTGGGTGGCGTGACGTGCGACCACCAAAACGCACGTTTGACAATGATCGCGGCGCCCGAATTTTCCTTTAGTGTATGATTTTTCGAACCGCGGCTTTACATCTTATGACCCATAGGGATTTATACCGCTGCCACGAAAATGGACAAAGTCTTCATAATTTTTAACGCTTCTTTTGCACTACGCGTGGTACGCATTTGTGTGGTTCAGATATATTCGCTTTCTGCCTTTATTCAGCTCCGGCTTGACCTGGCAACGTGGCCGCGTTTCCTGCTTGTCGGATGCGGTCAGTGTCGAAATCGCCATTAAAATTCAGTGATAAATATCTCAAAGTGTGTGCAACTTTGGTGATTAAAAAAAGTGTGCGCTGTCACGGAATACAAGCTTCTACTTTAAACAACTGCCCTCAAGTAAAAAAAATAAATTAACTAGCTTTAGGTTAACTAGTAATTAGAGTGTCGTTTCAACTGAGGCAAAGTATTTTCGCCGCGATGTAGAGTTCGCTTGCGCAAACGAAAGGAGCCTGATTGCCGTAGAGTTCCCTAAAATTAACTAAAGGGGACTCTGGCGCTGCGATCGTCCGTCGACCATGAGAATTACGGGTAGTATACGGATTGGCCTAGCCTTCGTACTTGCGGGCGGTGAATGTCGCACTTGTGGCTTCGTTTATTGCTGTGTTTTTGGTTTTGTTTTGAAGGAAAGAACAAACCGTCTCGAACTTCGTGACTCGATTTGAAATGGTAAGTGTAAAAGGTGATGGGGGTGAAGCGTAACTGTCGAACATTTGCCGATTGTTGTTAAGTGACAAATCAGCTTCAAGGCACGCGACGCCAAAAAAAAAAAAAAAAACGTTAAGTACGAAAACTATAGGCAAATCCGTCGACTACCCATAATTCCCATGCTCGCTGAAGCGCCATGCATCGCAGCTCCCATAGACACTAGCGCCGGAGTTCTCTCTGTATATAAATAGAACACTTTGTGGCCGTATAAGTATTCTGTGTGTGCTAAGCAGTAAAAAAAAAACAAAAAAAAACGACGCACTGTATTTGCTCACATATGTAGGCATAACGTTATCTCGGTCAGACGTAAGAGGCGACCGTGTGTCACCCTTTGCTCTCGGTTCGAGAGTTATGTTTTGACGAAGTCGAGACGGAGGCTTCCAGTTGAGCCATTGCGATTGGTGTGCCGACAAAGAAAGAAAAACAAAAAAGTGGCGTGGGCAAAACGTTTTTGGCCGCGTGCCCCTGTCGACTAGCTTGGACGCTATTTATCGTGTTTGATAGTGATAAGTTTTTCCCGCTTCGTCGATAAGGCAGGGCGACGGGGGGATACAAAGTAAATATATAGCTGGAAAGGACATGACGTTGCTCTTTGGTGGCCTTCCACCTACGTTCTTTCGAGATGTACGGAAGTCCTCGGAAGTCCTCGAGTAGCTGCACGTGACTTTATGCAACATGCATAACTACATGCAACACTGAGTAGCAAGACGCTGTGGCTGTGATGGTGCGTGTAGGAGCCCTAAACTTTGATGCACGGCATGCCTGCAGAATCGTTGGGGTTTAGCATCCCAAAAATGCGATATGATTATGAGAGACTCAGTTGTGGAAGGCTCCGGAAATTTCGACCGCATGGGGTTGTTTAACGTGCACCTAAGTATAAGCACATGGACCTCAGGTATTTCCGCCTCCATCGAAAGTGCGGCCGCCACGGCCGAGATTCGATCCCACGACCTGCGGATTTCCGGGTTGGGCCGCAAGTTTTTTTTTCTGTTTTTTTTATAATCTTAGGTTGAAGCAGTTTTACGTCGTGCCACATCGATGGTAGTTGCGTCGATGTAGCACGATACTATAGTTGGAGCATGTTGCGTACTTTTGACGGCGCGCGGGTATCGAAAATTCTCCAGTTATCATTGATAGTGATTCGTGTCAGTGAGGGTGGCATTGCAAGCTTGGCCCTTCAATGCGCTTGGACGCTGTTCGCGACACCGAAAAAGACGTCTGTGAAGCAGATGTCAACTTGGTATAGTTCACAAAGGTGGGGTGCTTTTGTGAACGCAACATGGAGGCATGTTGGCTAATGCTTTTCAGTTACATATGCTCTCGAAAATAAAGGTTCAAGTGGCCGCCTGCGTATAGCAGATAGTAGAGAAATTTCTAATTGGGCTTCGGAACATCCGAAAAACGCATAAAGTCGCGCATGCACCGTGCTCGAAAGGTTCAAGAGGTGAGGCTATATACTGGTTAGTTCGACTAATCAGTGACGGGAGCTACTTTGATGAGGATTAGGCTGTGACAGTTCGGTGACAAATGGAATCATAGTCGAAGAGCAGGCAGCAACACTGTGTCGAAGGGTCGAAAAGAAGCCAAGTGGGGCTGATTTGGTAAAGTGGAGGAAACTCACCAGAGACAGTTGCCACAGATAAAAACATAACTATAGGGCGATAAAATTAAAATAACCTGCGAGAAATCTTTAAAAATAAAGAATGAAAAAGCGGGGTTTCAGATCGAGCTGCCTCACCGATGTCTAACCTTGGACATTATGCGTATAGTGTTTTTTACTTTCGACTCAAGACGCTTGCGATATATATATATATATATATATATATATATATATATATATATATATATATATATATATATATAATGGAGGTTGCATCACCGTTGCGCTGCTGCTAAAGCGTTGTACTCAGCGAAAACAGTGCTGTGCTTTGTTAAAACCCGACGTGGTTATAGACGCTTCGAATAGCGCAATTTGCGACTCTGACGTGTATTCGAGAGAGAAAACATTGAAACATCCTTGACGAATTCTGGTTCTTCTTCAGTGTTAAGAAAATTGAAGAAAATTTTCGCGTACTTCGTTTTGTAAAATAATGAGCCTTATTCGAATTGCTTGTTAAATGTGTGTTTGTTATCTGGGTCCTCTCGTGTGGTGAGTCAGAGGAGCTTGATAATGATAATTCAAAGAAATTTAAAATGACCTACATTTGTCTGGTGCACCCTTATGTGTACAGAAACATAAGGCGCGAAAGCATCACATCACGAGGTCCTTGTAATGTGCTGTGTTCATTAAAGAGAGATGTCTGCCATGTGGTATAGCTGCGTTGTATAAGTAATAAATTGTTGTGCCTGAATCGAAACAAGATATTGTGTTCCAGCTGCTTAAAAGTGATCAATGCGAATTGAATGCTTGGAATGCATTGAGCAGGTGTTGTATGCAGCTCATATCCGTGAAGAGAGAAGAGAGGGGTATGTAAAGAAAGCTTTAGAGATCAGGAAATATAGAACCTCTCAGGCTCCGCCGCGGTGGTCTAGTGGCTAAGGTACTCGGCTGCTGAGCCGCAGGTCGCGGGATTGAATCCCGGCTGCAGCGGCCCAATTTCCGATGGAGGCAAAAAGTTCTAGGCCCGTGTACTGAGATTTGGGCGCACGTTAAAAAACTCCAGGGGGTCGAAATTTCCGGAGCCCTCCACTGCGGCGTCTCTCATTATCGAATGGTGATTTTGGGACGTTAAAACCCATATATCAATCATTAGAAGCTCTAGGGGACGCTGGAAGAGCGTAATTCGTTATTCGTTACTTAGCACAGAATTTTCTTGTGGCGCTAGGAAGAATTCGCAGGACGCCCCCCCCCCCCCCCCAAACACACACACTCACTAACACGGACTCAAACCTACGACCTTCGAATAACGCGTTCGATGCAGTTATTCGTTAACGTTCGTTAACGCGTTATTTGTTAACGTTAGCGTTATTCGTTAACGAGAGCATCGAACGCGTTATTCGAAGGTCGTAGGTTCGATTCTTGCTCACGGCAAGTTATTTTTTCACCCATTTTTCTTTCTTCTTATTTACATTACACTGGTTCTAATAACTTCCCCCCATACATTCCTGGACATTATTGTCTGTTAGATCTCATTAATATTGTGTCAAAACACGGAAAAACCAGCCCTTAGGTATACACTTCTTTCCCTTACTCATTAACGAGGGTCTCGTACTGGCAGACTTGGTGCCGTTAGGTTGTATACGAGAGACTCTTGGTCAGCTGCCAGCACGTAATAAGTTCACGTGCTACGTGACGCCATACAGGCTCATAAAAAAAGTGTGCCACACTCGCCGCCATGGCTACAGCTGGCGCTCACTAACACTCCCACGTTTAAATTCACATATAAACCCAATAAAGTGGTTGAAGGGATAGCCGCCGTGAAAGCTCAGTGGTAGAGCATCGAACGCGTTATTCGAAGGTTGTAGGTTCGATTCCTGCTCACGGCAAGTTATTTTTTCTCCCAATTTTCTGTCTTCCTATTTACATTACATTGGTTCTAATAACTTCCCCTATACGTTCCTTGGCATTATTGTCTGTTAGATCTCATGATATATATATATATATATATATATATATATATATATATATATATATATATATATATATAACCGTCGCCACGAGTCGTGGGCGATATGGTGATGCCGTCGCGGCGGAGCGCCGTTTCATCGAGTGCACAAGTTCTGGTAGTGAAGTTTCTTCTAGGGATGTCGATATACCATATATATTTTTAGGGTACCCAGAATTGTGGCACTGATAACTGCTTAAGTATTGTGGAAGTTTATTATTATTAATATTATTATTATTATTGTTGTTATTACTTTAATAATATTATAGTGTCGTACATTCTGAAAGTCGTTTTCTTCTTGGTATTTCAGCGTACCTTGCACATTGTGGTGCTTTTTTTTCTGTATAGAGTGTCTTTACTGTGTTCTTTTAGCAATATTTTTTTGTGTGTGCCCCAGTGCTAAGACTCTATAGTTGTTCCTCGGCACGTTGATTGATTGATTGATTGATTGATTGATTGAAACATAACAACGGCCATTTCTCGTTCTCGCTGACCGCAAAATACTAACGGTAAATCAGATTTAATGGCACGGAGCGTCTGTAGCTTAAAAGTGGCATGTTGACGCATACCCGCTGTAAAACATGAGTTATTCAACGCGTGTTTACTGGAGGTTTTCAGGGCCATGGATTGGAAAGAGTTAGGGATAAGAGTAAATCGATTTGATATGTGGGGTTTAACGTCCCAAAACCACTATATGATTATGAGAGACGCCGTAGTGGAGGGCTCCGGAAATTTAGACCACCTGGGGTTCTTTAACGTGCACCCAAATCTGAGCACACGGGCCTACAACATTTCCGCCTCCATCGGAAATGCAGCCGCCGCAGCCGGGATTCGAACCCGCGCCCTGCGGGTCAGCAGCCGAAGAGTAAATCGAACACCGGCGTGGCTCAGTGGTGGAATACCGGGCTGGCGCGCAGCGGACCCGGTCTCGAACCCCACTGTGTCCTCGAATCCGCTGAAGAATAGGGGATCGCATTGTTGCAGTGTGGTATGCACGATGACCAGTGAAGATTGGGCCGTGCTCGGTGCTCTGATCAGGCATTGTCGGCGGCGCAGGAGGCAGCTTCCGGCTTCGAACTTCCAGATTTAACTACCCAGCACATTCCACCACTTTGCAAGGGAGGTTTTTTTAATGACGCCTTATATAGTAGCAGGCAGAAAGCTGATACAGACAGAAGCCCCGCCGCGGTGGTCTAGTGGCTAAGGCACTCGGCCGCTGACCCGCAGGGCGCGGGTTCGAATCCCGGCTGCGGCGGCTGCATTTCCGATGGAGGCGGAAATGTTGTAGGCCCGTGTGCTCAGATTTGGGTGCACGTTAAAGAACCCCAGGTGGTCGAAATTTCCGGAGCCCTCCACTACGGCGTCTCTCATAATCATATGGCGGTTTTGGGACGTTAAACCCCACAAATCAATCAATCGATACAGACAGAAACAGCAGAACGGCCTCGGCGTCCACAGCTCGTGCGCCGCTCTTCACTTCGCACCAAGAGACGGTCCCACTGGCGATCGCCTTGCCCCTTCACCACTACAAATGTAACGTGCGAATGACTGATAACATTGCAGCGCGTTGCTGAGATAATCAGGGGATGAATTGCAACTTATGATTACTGAACTCGGCGCATAAAGCAGAAAAGTATAGGTCTGAAAATGAATCTGCATAAAGCTAAAGTAACGTGCTAAATTCTATAGGTAGAGAACAGCGCTTTGCGAAAGGTGGCGCGACACTGGAATTTGCAAAGAAATATGTTTACTTAGGACAGGTAGTAAACGCTTTGCCGAACCATGAGAGTGGAACAACTAAAATAACGATGGGAAGGAGCACATGCGGCCAGAATTTTCAAATCATGATATCTATTGAAATGGTAGTATACCACTATACCTCAAGAGGAAGGTATATAACAGCTGCATCTTGTCGGTACTTACCTATACGGAGCAGAAACCTGGAGGCTTAAAAAGAGGGTTCAGCATGAATTGAGCACGACGCAGCGAGCGATGGAAATGAAAATGATAAGTGCAGTCTCAAAGAAATAAGAATAGACCAGAGTGGGCCAGGTAACAAACGGAGGTTAGGGACATAGTTGGAATCAAGAAGAAATAATGGACACGGGCTGGGCGGTAGCGCGTATAGCAGGATAACCCCTGGCCCTTAAGGGTAACTGACTGGATTGCAAGAGAAGGCGAAGATGGGGAGACGGAAAGTTAGGTGGGCCGATGAGATTAAGAAGTTTGCCGGTATAACGTGGCAGCAGAGAAAGCACAGGTGCGGGTTGATTGGCGAAACCTGGAACATGCCTTGGCCATGGAGTGGGCGTAGTCAGGCTGATGATGGTGATGTTTTAGACGCATTACTGCGTCGGAGCGATCTAAGAAATGGAATGGGGGCTTGCATATGCAGTTCAGCGCTCGTACATGAAGATATCGTTAAACCGGGGCCGTTCTGCGAAAACTGTGTTGAAATGCAAACCGAAGGGTGTATGTGCTGTGTAACATGGTAATTTTTGCGCTAAAAGCGACAACATAAAAAAAAGGAAAATGGTGCACATGTATCAGCGACACGTCGGTAACGTATATGTATCGGAAAAGAGATTGTTTGATAGTTGGATAGCGCAAGGCTGAGTGAAGACGGTGCATGTCTGTATGTTGTATATTGGGGTTAGCGCTCACTATAATTTAGTTATAAGTGCCGGTTTTCCTTATGGTTTTGTGTGTTTCTTCACTCTGTGTTTGCCTGATTTCGCGGCTAAAGTGTGTCATTAAGCAAGTACCAACTATAGGCCAGCAAACAGTCTCGATACATCATGATTGGCCATCTGCTAACGGGCACCAAGACACGCGCGCACATATATGCGGATAAATAGGTGATATTTTCGTCCCCGTATACGTTATTCAAATATCAATCGTTTAGTGTTCGTAATTCGCTTTGTGTTCGTTTTGACAACTGGGTGTTCGAAATGGTCGAGTATTGAAAGAAGGGTTTTGAAAGTTTTAGGCTGAAACATTTATGCGAGTGGCTGCTGTAAACGCCTTTCAGAATTAGTCGACTGCACTGCTTCACCGCCGTCAGTGAGCAGTCGTATATGGGGCAGTTAGAAAAGCGGGCGCCTCGTTTTTAGCCTGCCTGCACACTATTGTTGAACTGATTTGGCTGAAAGATCTTGTTTTGCTCTGCGCATTTAGACTCTGCTTCGCTTGGGTGACATCAGATAGCATTGCATACTCGGCCCCATTGCGGGGCCTCTGTTAATAAACGTTCTCGCTATTGCATTGATACGTAATATCGAACAAAACTCTATTCAAGGAAGTGTTGAAAAAGAAAAGGAATAAACGCGTGCAGGCAAGCACTGCAGTAGAAGAAGTTGGAAACGATGAACGGTGTTTGGTCTGGTTCTTTCGCTGTTCAAAAGTACGGGTTAGTTTATTTCGCTGTCTTTTTCATGAATACCTAGCTTGTTCATTATTGGCAGAGAGATCAGTTTAGCACTCATTTTGTTTTGATTGGCATCGCGGATGTTTATAGATGTAAACTGTAGACCGTGTTTCCTTTATTCAATTTTAAGTATGCTTTTATTGAGTAATGTGTGAATAAAAAAGTGAATGCATTCAGTTCGCACATTTCGCTCTTCCAATAATACGCTTACAGGCTTTCGCAGTGCGTTTAATAAAGATATCCAAAACCCTGCGCATTGCGCGGAATAGTTGTTTGGTCCGCGAACAACCTGCGTCCAAGAGCTATAGCTTTCCTTCTCACTGTTGCGATGTTTTTTTTTATCTGATCATTTCCGCTTAGGGAGGGGACTGTACTGAACACACGCCAGTGACCTGCGCTGTGTGCGGCTATGTACTGTTTGTCCAAGGGAACGGTTATTCCGCCTCGAGTCCTTCCTTGTGTCGCGCTTCGACTTCTGCATCATACATGGGCAGTTTTCGCATCTATTGTTGTTTGGTGTCTATATTTTTTTTTATTATCGCACGTGTGTGTTCCACTGTACTGGCCGTTGCACTTACTGAAGCGCGTATACGATAAACATTTTGTAAAAGGTTTCGTGCGCGAAAATCGTTACCTGGTCCGCCCGTTTTCTTTTCGCTTTGTTTGCGCTCGAAGCGGCGGCTTCGACCCGCCTTATCGCGTGCCGCGGCTCCGAACATGCGCCGGGATTCGGACACGGGGGCTGCCGGGGTGGGAAAGGGTCGGCGAGGAGGGTGGCTATTAAATCCCGCCTCGTCAAGCTTGCGCGCGCAATGCCGAAGGAGCACCGCGAAACGTGAAGGGCCGACGACTGAGAATATCGTCGTCGAGCGCTATTTGAGTGCTGCGCTGT
This sequence comes from Rhipicephalus annulatus, assembly GCA_013436015.1. Classification (NCBI taxonomy): domain Eukaryota; kingdom Metazoa; phylum Arthropoda; class Arachnida; order Ixodida; family Ixodidae; genus Rhipicephalus; species Rhipicephalus annulatus. The sequence continues at coordinate 466,170 of WOVY01003679.1, read as the reverse complement.
TCCTCCGAATTCTTCGCAGCGCCTCCGAAAGGAGACGCATCTTTTTCTGCCGTCTTTTCTATTCTCGCCTTTTTTTTTTTGCCTCTTTTGTTTTTACATTTTGTTTTTCTTGGTTGCTCCGTTTCAGTCGAAACGCCTTTCCGGTGAGTGTTTTGCTGCTTTCATTGTTCGCGAATACCCTGTCATTGTTGTAGCGCGCGTTCGTGAAGGTTCGAGTGGTAGCAGTCGTTGTTTCCCTAACGAGCTGCGCGCACCTGTTGCGTTGCGTCGTTTTGATTCTGCGAGAGTTTCCCTTGAAACCGTGGTTACACGGCACTAGGGATAGTTTATTACATGCTTAGCTGACAAAAGCGTTTGAGTATCTTTGTTCAGTGGATCGGTTTTAAACTAATTCTTTAAATATGCTTTTTTTTCTTTCGTGAAGGTTAGTAGCCTTTCTGGACGTTATCGAAACATTCGTTAGACGGGCGAGGATGTGATTTTTCGAACTGGAACGCTAGGTGAAGCCTATCGACATGGCTAACAAGCCTGGGCACTGCAGGAACTGTGAGACGAAAAAACAATGAAACAAAAAGGCAGGCAGACGAGGCGGCCACGCTTCGCTACGAAAAATGACGCATTTGGAGCCGTGGTTATGTGTAGTGAATGTGTACGAGAAATGCGCCGGGGCGTCCTTGTTGCAATTTCATACGCAATTAACAAATGAGGTTCAGCGAAACCTTGCATGCGGAGGTTGTTTCCTCAAGGCGATAACCCGCATTTCGTGCTTAAGTATATTATAGTGGTACAAAGCCATCGCAACTTAACGTAGCAGGCAGACCGCTATGAAAATTTTATTATCGTTTAGCGGATGAGCAAGTCCTGAATTTAAAAGAAAAAATATATTTTTTGCGTCCTGGAAATGAAATGCAATGCTTTAAGCTTGACTAATAATCTCGGAACTGGATCTGAACATTTCCTTTTCTGCAGTTGAAAAGCTTGTTTGTCATTGGCGTTTCTTAATTTATATCGCTGGCTCACTTTTTCCCTGTAAGCTTCTTAACTACACAACTGCAAGGAAACTGCGAGGCTTGTGTTTGCATGTTTGTCGCCGTTCAGTACAGTTTTCCGATGCGCCGAGAAAAGAAGCAAAGAAAAAAAAGTTACTGTCTTCCAATTCAACAGTTAAGGAAATCCCTGACATTTAACTTCAATTTCTATACTGAACATTTCGTTCGTGCAGTTCTGCCGAGATATTGCACCAAGCGATCTCGCGAGGTTCTCGTTGACGCATCCTGTAGCGGCATTCTTAATTCTCTTCAAAGTTGGGTGTCTCCGAACACCGGTAGTCCGTGACGTCCAACTCGCACCGCTCCTCTCGCCGGTGCTTTGCCTCGGCTCGCCGGTACTTTGCCCCTGCTCGCCGGTGCTTTGCCTCTGGGGCGACCTGCGGCGCCGTCCACCGACCATGGGCACAGCCTGCTCGACCGACCAGGCCGTCCTGCTCGTTGGCTCGGCGGCTTTCCCGGAGAACTACACCGTCTACGGCGACCGTGAGACCCGCAGCGCTTCGGCGGAAGAGGAGTCTCTAGGTTCGCCTGCTTTTCGCACGAGAAGCGTTTGGTGTTTCCGACATGAGCCTCAGCTCATGCGCGCCTTTCTATCTGACCCGCCTTCGCCTGGCTGCGCGAGAATGAGATATCCTACAAACGAGTGAAGTGTTTCAAATGGCCATTCTACTACGCAACGCACGCTTAGCGTAAACACCGGAGTGTGTGCCGCGCTGTGCTCAACTTATGCTTGACGCCTACCTAACCTGGCTCGGAATGTGCGGGTTGTATTAGCGGCGACATTATTTCACCGTCGCGCAAACTACAACACCCAAGCGTATACCTGCCTCGAAGACGGCATATGCGCGATATAAAAATAACCACACTGCTAACACACTGCATGTGCCGAGCCTCGTGTTTATTTTTGTGTAGGTCGGAGTCGATGGCGCAGCACAGTGTGGTACGCGCGCTCCCTTGTTTACGGCAAGCGTGCTCACGAGTGTGTACATCCCCTTCAGTCCCGAATTACGTCAGAAGCGCGTCAAATTCGCGTGGCGCAATTCCAAGGCACTGATTATTACATTCCAAGTAAGAAAAATAAAGAAAGGCGTCATTTTGTGTGAGTCATAGTAATTAGTCAATGATTGTGTAACTAATTATCTAATTATTCAGCCACCAGTCAGCTTCGGTGCTTGCATGAAAAAAATCGATTGTTATTCCCAAAATGCATGCACAGGTTGTTGTTTTTTGTTGTATTTGTGTTTCAATAGCCAACGTGAAAAGTATTTTCACGTTGGCTATGGAACGCGTCGCGTGAAACAATCGTCGAACACGGTAGCGTATCTAGCAAAGTGATCTTCTACAGCAATACGCAGCATAACGAAGTTAGATGATCGCCAGTTGTTCGCACTCAAGAGACCTGCACGAATTTGCCCAGTAAGTTTCAAGCCATTCGATGAAACACGCGGCAGGTGACGTTTCATTCAAGTTGGCGTGTACATTTGTACGCACCGTGACTGAAAGGGATACAGGGTTGACCACATCTGCGGTGAACATGTCATCTAGGCATTCAAGCCGGTGCAATTCGTACGTTTATTGTCACTTACGAGGAAAATATCGGCTATGTGACGTCTAATCATGCATGGTGTCGGTAAAGAGAGTAATAACTTTCCCAATTATGTAATGAACATCAGCCATTTAATACCAATAAGGCGTTCACATTGGATGTGGACGACCCTGTGAATTGCATTGCACAGTGGCCGTGCATACACCTTGTGAAATGCCAGTTCGCTGTTGCTGCTTAATGTTTGCACCGTTGCCCTGCTCGAGCAAGTTCTGTTTCGCAGTGCCTCTTTAGCGCTTCTTTGGTTCATTAAAACTGCCTTCAATTTCCTGGTCAAGACGTCGCTACCTGCAGCCGGTGCCGGTTAATCTGTGCCGTCTGTTTAAAACCGACGGGAAGGTTGATGCATCGGCGCTTGGAATTCACAGCAGCGGACCACTGCTGTAACTCCTGCTCGCATATATGTCAACTGCTGTAAATAAACAGCTGGCTTGTTCGCGCTCAAATATTGCAATTGGGCAGCATTGTGCAGTGTGTTGGGCTTATAGTACCACATTTCCGAGCGGTGCCTGGCTGTTTTACGACCCCCATAAATACGAAATGTGTTGTAGGCCCGTGTGCTCAGATTTGGGTGCACGTTAAAGAACCCCAGGTGGTCGAAATAGCCGGAGCCCTCCACTATGGCGTCTCTCATAATCATATGGTGGTTTTGGGACGTTAAACCCCACAAATCAATCAAATCAATCATAAATATGAAATGGGTGTCGTTTTTTGTACGCCGGCAACGTAACTGTCGTCATCTAGCTGTAAATTGTATAATAAAAATGGTAACGTCATTTGGGGCGTATTGTATTTGCGCTCGCTACAGTCCTACCAAAAATGCATGTTGCGCTGTAACGCGCATGTGATCGGGGATTTTGAAGCATTAACGAAAGGAAATGCACGCTAGATAAATTATTATTGTTCGGAGATAAGCCCCGAAAGGTGAAAACTTTTCTTAGTGTAGACGAAGCCAGTTTCTTAACTATTGGCCTCGAGGACATACCGTGGCGCCACCTACGTGATGACGTCACTCATAGGATCTCGGGTTGACTTTGTCTGCCAGAACACCGCATTTCCTGTGGACACCGTGCTTGCTTCCCTTTGTTTTGAAGCTCAGTGCTTAAAGAAGCGGTAAGGCCTGATAATACGGACAAGCAAACCAAAGATCGGTCCCCCCCCCCCCCCCCGGTGGCACTGTCGTGTCTAATTTGCATCGTAAAATCGCGACTAAGAACCGGTGCTGCCATGGGGGACGATGCAAGTGGTGTCGCGAAAGCAAAGCTGCCGTATTCCAGAACTACGCATCCTATCTGTGACGTCAAAACGATCGCAGCGCTGGCCTCTCTAGTGGAGGTTCTCGCGGCCAATACGCGTTTTTGCATTGCGGCACTCTACGGGGCCGATTCTGATCCGGAGCGCAAAATTAGCCTGAAATGGCTGAAACTAAGTCAACCTAAAGTTATTTTTTCCCATGAGAACTCGACGAAATACGTGCGTGAGCTGCACAGGAAGGCTTACAAAGATACAAAATACTCATAATTCTACTGCATTCGGGCCTTGTATGTACCGTCAAGCAAAAAAAAAAAAGATTGTAACACGTCAGAAGCTTGCAGCATACGTCCGACGTATGCTGCAAGCTTCGTATGCTGTAAACTGATGAAGGTACAGCAGAAATGATTTCTATTTTACCTTCATCAGTTTACATACCTCTGCGGTCAAAGGCAATCGCCCTGAAGCTGTGAAGCGCGAGCACCGCTCGCCAATTTCAAACGCCTATTTCCTTCTTTAGTTCACTAGTATATGTTACTAATATAGATGGAGCCTGAAGGTTAGTACCCGAAATACTCGCGATTAATTTGATCCCGGCTTCAGAGGTCGCATTTCGATGTTAACAAAATGCTTGAGACATGTGTACTTGCGATGTCAAAATTATCAGGAGTCTTATATATATATAATGTGTGTGTGTGTGTGTGTGTGTGTGTGTGTGTGTGTGTGTGTGTGTGTGTGTGTGTGTGTGTGTGTGTGTGTGTGTGTGTGTGTGTGTGTGTTTGTGTGTGCGCACACACGCTAATTTGCGGACTGTTCCTTTTTTTAACAGTAGTTCATGAAGTGTATACGTATAGTTGCGCGTTATTGTGTGCGCATGCAAGACCTGGGTGTAGTTCTTTCGATGTTGCAATCGAAGACGTCACGCAGAGTTTCATATTGATAGTGGCCGCGAGCTGCGTCGCATGCAGTGTAAGGAGGGTGTGCTGTGTGAACAGTGGCTGTATAGGGTGCTCGGCTGCTGACGCGAAGGTCGCCGGTTCGATCCCGTCCGCCGCATTTCGATGGACGCGAAATGGCCCGTGTACTGTGCACGTTAAGGAACCCCAGGTGGTCGAAATTTCCGGAGCCCTCCACTACGGCGTCTCTCATAATCATAGGGTGGGTTTGGGACGTGAAACACCAGATATTATTATTATTATTATTATTATTATTATTATTATTATTATTATTATTATTATTATTATTATTATTATTATTATGGCGAAGTTCAAGATACCCAGGCGTACACGCCACACATGACTCCCTTGTCTGCGTAGCTGCTGCTGTTGCTATACAGCAAGTAATCTGTCATTGCGAACTTATTGCCTCGCTTTGCGCACCACACAGGTGCTGTATATATATACAAACGTATACGTGCTGACGCCTTTATGTCGTGAGAAGTACGCTGATGGATTGTCTGACGCTATCTTCGTAAAAGTGATGTGGTTCGAGTTCCGGAATTTTCCTTGATTGATTGATATGTGGGGTTTAACGTCCCAAAACCACGTTATGATTATGAGAGACGCCGTAGTGGAGGGCTCCGGAAATTTTGACCACCTGGGGTTCTTTAACGTGCACCCAAATCTGAGCACACGGGCCTGCAACATTTCCGCCTCCATCGGAAATGCAGCCGCCGCAGCCGGGATTCGAGCCCGCGACGTGCGGGTCAGCAGCCGAGTACCTTAGCCACTAGACCACCGCGGCGGGGCGCCGGAATTTTCCTTGATGGCATCTGGTTTAGACTTGCAGTACTTTGTCATGAAATGTCAGGGTTTCGGTGCGCTTCAAGGTGGTGTGAATCTGCCCTGCATACAGCCCGTTATGCACGCCACTTCGCATTCTCCTTCTTTTGGCTTTGAGGTGTGCCAGACACCGCATTTTTTTTGTTTTTTGTCACTTTTATTGGTGACGGTAGTTGTGGTGCAGTACTTGTATGGCGTTGCGTTAGCACTGTCGCTATTATTCGGGGCCCGCTCTACTAATGTTTGTCTTTTGGGACCTTAAAATTTGTGGCACCCGTCGTGGTGGTCTACTGGTTAGAAGTGCATAACTGTTTGATGCTTGAGCCCGATCGTGGCGGCCGCATTTTAATGAAGGCAAAATTTCTGGAGACCTTGTACTTTTGATTTAAGCGTGCGTCAAGGAAACTCGGGTGGTCGAAATTTCCGGAATTGCGTCGTGGTTTGAGGACGTAAAACCTCAACAATTACTACTATTATTCATAAATTTGTAGTAGCCTGTGCGCTATAAGATTACCTAGTGGAGATAGTGGCAAATTTTATACTTACGAAAAAAAAATTAAACGTATATATAGCGAGGGCAAATGAGAGTACGCGGTTCGAACATGCGATTGCAACGCCGCGTGATTGACAGCGCGTAGTGACTATTGCCGTGGAAACGAGTATGTGCGAGCCGAACCCGGCATATGAATATGCGGCCACAAGTTGAAATATATATATATATATATATATATATATATATATATATATATATATATATATATATATATATATATATATATATATTTTTTAAAGAATTGTCAGAGTTTTGATCGAAAACCCCAATCACCTTTTCACCAATCTGTCCCCGGTGTTTCTTGGTAGGCAGGCTTGGTACTTTTTTTTTCTCGAAAACAAGAAGAGAGGAAGAAATGGAAGTTAGTGGGGGGGGGGGGGATGTCAGCCATTTTTATTCGTTTGCCCCTCACAAAGCGGGACGGGGCGGGGATGCTTTTTTTCGGAAATTGCCTATATATTTTACACTTTCTCTTGACACTCTTGCAATGAGTTGTGCAACGCTTGCTTTTCTTAATCGCAATTTCTGCCTCAATCTTGCCGTCTATTTCGTATTAAGCTTTTTTTTTATTTAACTGTTCCAGGTTTAGAAAATACGAGTGAGGTGGTACGTCTATTTCTTGTTCGTTGCAAATCTTCTGACGCCGGGAAAGCCGGGCGCGCACTTATCGATCGAGCAGTTTATACAGGCCGACTTCCAACTCTTCACACAGTAATGAAGCGTTTATCAATATTACTCTTCAGACATAAAGCACTGTGCAAGTCGTGAAGCTCTAAAATATTGCTCGTCCCACTGTTCGTCGCGTATAGCCGTTGACAGCGTTCGCCCATTTCGTGGACTCTTTTTCTCTGGAGACAAATTTTGTTGTTTCGTTAAAAACGTGCGCATATTTGATTGTATCATTTGCGTGTGTGCGCGCGCGCTGCTGCATAAGCTCTTATTTTTTTTTCTATAGTTTGAAGTGATTTTTAAACCACAACCATCTTCTTTCTGCGTCTCATACAAGAATTGAACGAAACGCGATATTTAAATAATGATAGTCCGCTCTCAACAGCGTACAGCTCCGCTTTTCTAGCCGTAACCGTAATTTCGAGAGTGCGCTTAAATAGTCTCATTTATGTAGTTGTTTTTCCGCGGAGAAATCGACTTGTTGCTGTGTGTGTAGCCTCGATAATTGCCATGAAATTGTAGGCACGCACTCTTAAATTAAAACTAAGAGTGCTTGTCTGCACGATATATACACCGCTCTTATTGTGCCGTTTTTTCTATAGCTGCCTTGAATCGATCGAACTTTAATGTTCCTCGCTAGCCTTTCTTACTTCGCGGTCCTGTCATTGTAAGACAATTAAGTGGGTGGGTTTACGTCTTCGGAAATGACCTTCCGCAAATGTCCACACTGTCGTCTGGTAGTGCGCAGTGAAAACAGCGGTGCAGTTATTTGACTTCAGCGTTCGTGAAAAACAAAATGAAATGCTGCGTGGGCTTTATTGTATGCATCCATTATGGCTGCCGGCGAAGGACACAATTGTATTAACTCGTCGGATTATCTCACTGTGCATGGGACTCCGAGCATACACGGCCGTGCGTGTATATAATTTTAGTTCTCAATATAACGAAGTGGGTAAATTGGCACTTCGTTAAATGAGAATTCAGTCATTTATGCAGGGTATAATAGAAGCGGAAGGATTCATTTTCATGCGGAAAGTGCCGCAAGAATGTACGAATGATACAACAGCACTAATTTGAACGGAGTAAAAAAAAATGTAAATTTCGTTGACCGCGTGGCACCGACCACGATTTGATGCCAAGCCAGATAAGTCTTCTTCACGTTCAGTGGCCGTGTTACGCATGAAGGCAGAATTTAAGTCGATCGCACTTATCTAATACTAAGAGATAAGCGAAGCTAGCGCGCCCACCCAGGCTTGTAGAAAGAAGCAATTGTTTTTGTCTTTTTTTTTTTTGGGGGGGGGGGGGGGGGGCTGAGTGAAGTTGACGCACTTATCGAAAATCTTGAAAAATACCCATTACTATTATTACTTGTCCTCGCTAAATCCTCCCGCCCCCTCCCTTTTTCAACCGTATTTCGGCAGTGAGGGAGGGGCGGGGAAGGGGCTAGGGTTTCTCCTCGCTGGGCCTGTTCGCGTCGATTCTGCCGAGGTTTGTCGCCAAGATATTGTGTACTGTTTGGTGGTGCGACACCGATGTCGTCATCGAAGTGCGCCACAGTGGCGCTCCACATTCGATGAACCCCTGCAGTATCATAACCATGGCACGCCACAGACAAAAAGCAGCGGTCTGAGAACGCTTGAAGGCATAGTTAACTTGAATTACGGCGTCTTCGTTTACGGTGGCCAGGTTTTGCGACATCACCGCCCTCCGAATTTCAAGTCGCGCAAGATGCGTTACGGCATCGCGAATTTTCTTCGCTATATGCATCGGCTCAACGAAAAAATTCACCGGCGAGTTTGCGACACTGCCTGATGCGAATCGTGTGCGCGGCGGTTTAGGTGTTTTAATATCGCGATAATTTCAGACAATATCTGCATAGCCGACAGACCGCGGAAGGCAGCGTGAGGGCGCGTTCCGCAACAGCCGCCGCAGACAGGCCTCTGCTGCGCTTTATTTGTATTATTCTATACATGATTCCGGGACGCCCACGCTCTCGCCGCATGCCCTTAGTGACGACGTCATCGGCAACCGCTCGAAGGCGCGCTCTTGTGTTCTGCTACTGTGGCGCCGCGGTTGACCGCCGCGGCACGTGTCGTCTCGCCACCGTTGTTCCCTCCTCCTCGCGCCCTCCTTGTTATCGCGATTATCGCCGTCTTTCATCCTTCGCTCTGCAGCGCCTGCGCCGCTCAACGCAAAACAGCTGAGCTCTGAAGCTCATTTATTATGGGCGAACTTGTGCTCGGAAAAATAGTTGCAAAATCGAAGTGCTCTGCAGCGTTCCGTTCCACGCGCAGTGTCTCTTCGACCAGCGCATGCATGTCTGCTTCTCCCAGGCGTCGCAGGTCAACCCACTCTCTCGTGCCCGTGCGCGAAAGGCATGCGTTACGCCTGTCGCAGCGGTGTCACGGCGGTTGTACCTCTGGCTACGCACCTCGTGCGCTTGCCGAAAAAAAAAAAGTTTATTTGCTGTAGTTGAGACTGTTAGCTTCGATATACTTACACTGGGAATTTGTTCTATTCCTCACATATGGTGCAGCCAGCATATCTTCTTTTCAATTGGGTACTGCGGGTGAGCTTTGCGATATCACCAAAACAAGCGTTGATCTACGTCGTTTTCTCGCCGGTCGATTCTATATACGAAGCACAATATCTTCTCTCGCCGATCGAGATCGCTTGCAAGATATCAGTCTTACGATGACGTGCATCGATTTCCCGGATGATCGCTTGCAACGTAATTGAGAGCACGTCGCGTTCGCTGCTGCCGCGTATATATACGGCAACGCATTCTCGTCATTTGAGGCGCAGCGATAACGGAAACCCTACCCGGGCGCCGACACACAGCACGCGCGGCACGAAATACGAACTACGCAGAGGCGGTAGTTGAAGTACGAGATATACGATACGCCAGGATTCCTGCAAGCACCTCGCATCAACCGCACGGGCTGTTCCGAAGGCGAAAAGAACAATAGGTTGGCGCACTTCCCTGTAGCTGCTGTCCGTCGCGCGGCAGGCGATTTGAAAAAAAAAATGCATTCAGACCACCATCAGTGCAAGTTTAAATCTATTGCCTGGGTCTTCCACTGTGGTTACTGGGAAGCTTGGTTATATATGGAAAAAATCGCGGATATGAAGAATTACGATTTGTTATTTAGATCTTCAATGCATGGTGCTCTGTGGGCTGTTATGCCAGCGAGTCCTCGTCAAACGTCCGTGCCTCGGAAAAAGGCAATCTGGGTCAAGGCCAGCCGCAACCCGCCCGACGCGAACATCTCAACGGCGTGAACACGCGCGGCGCCCTCTGGCCCAGGTGCAGTGAGTCAGCGGCGCACGTGACAGCGAGCCGGCGGCCGCGTGCCTGGTGGTCTGACGCTTGGCGCGGCGCGCCATTGGAGGAGTCTGCCCTGACGACAAAGCGGCGCTTCTGATTGGACATTTTGGTTGGACCCGGTGTAAATAAAAGAAGCCCTGCGGCGCGTCGCGATCGGCGGTCCTATGTGAGTGAGAGGAGGCCCCGTGTCGGAGAGCCGGCATGTGTGTGAGTCGGCGGTTTTAGGCGAAAAGCTGACCTATGTGTTAGAGAAAAGAGCTCGGCTTTTCGAGTCTCTGTCGGCCCCAGTGCCGAAATTGTAACGCTTCTGTATATATGCTGTACATAAACCTTGTTTAACTCACCGTCGTCTCGTCCGCTCGTCTTATCAGCTCTGCGCAGAAGCAGTCGCGAGCTGATAAACCTACGCTACGCAACAGTGGTGGCTTCGGCGGGATCGGCCCGTCGTTCGCAACAGTGGTGGAAGCGGCGGGATCGGTCCGTTTCTCAACAGTGGTTGGCAGCTGCGGGATCGGACGGCGTCAGCGACATCGATGCGGTGAGTGCCTGATGTTTTCCCCTCAGTTCACCAGACTACTCTAGCTCAGGTTGTAGTAGTTTAGAGAAGGGCTGTGTGAAGCATTATAGTGAGCTTTGATCGTTTCGAGCAAAGTCGAAGTGCTTTGAAACCAAAGTTAATGCGGAGGGGGTAAACACGGGAGTGTGAAAAATTGCTTGCGCGTCTTGCTAGTAGGCTTATAGTGGGTACGGCAAGTAAATTGTTAACAGGGGCAAACAGCAAGAGGCTAGTGTGAACGATGGAGAACCTTAAAGTGAAGGAACTCATCGAAATTTGTGAGGAACTCGGCATTACTTTAGGCCGTGCGAAACGAAAGCAAGCGATCCTTGAGATCATGAAGGATGAGGGAGTGTCGGCTGAGGAAGTCGATGAGGCCTGGGTGGATATTAAAGCACGCCGTGAGGAGGCTGAAAGGCAGGAAATAGAAGCTCGCGAACGTGAGGAGGCTGAAAGGCGTGAAGCTCGCGAGGAGGCTGAAAGGCGTGAAGCTCGTGAGGAGGCTGAAAGGCGCGAACGTCGCGAGGAGGCCGAGAGACAAGAGCGCCTAGAGTTTGAAACGACTAGAATTGGCAATCCTACAGTGTTCGCAGGCGCCTAGCGTAGCTTCTCCAACAGTTCAGGGTCAGCGGTTTTAGAATTCGGGACCAACTGCCACCGTTCGTAGTAGGCGAGGACATGGCGAAGTATCTCGTCAAGTTTGAACACGTCTGTGAGCGAAATGCTTTGGAGCAGTCTCTTTGGCGCGGAACCTGCTAGCTCTTCTTCCCGGCGAGCAGTGTCCGACGCGATAACTTGCTTATCGAGGGAAGCGTTTGAGAGCTATGACGAGGTTAAGGAAGTGCTCTTGAGACGTTATAAGTTGTCACCCGAGGCTTTCAGGCAAAGGTTTCGGTATGCTAAAAAGGGGAATGAGTCACACGTTGGACTTCGCGTTTCGTCTTAAAGCCGATTTGATTGAATGGCTCAAGGGCGAAGGTGTTTATGACGACCGACGATAAAGTGGTGGAATGCGTTGCATTGGAGCAATTCTACCGCTGCATCGAGGAGGATGTCAGACTTTGGCTGCAGGACAGACTTGGGGAAGTACAGTTAAATAAGGCAGCTGAGTTAGCTGAGGAGTATTATGCTCGCCGGAAGTTGCATATCAGGGCAGTGCGCGTTGAAAAAGGATGAAAGGAAAGAGGGCTTTTCAAGGAAACCTGATCAACGGAAATCCGCTCCGCACCGTAATTTCAAGAAGGAACCGTCCTCTTACGAAGGACAGTGTAGGGGAAGGGCAAACAGAAGCGGAGAAATCGAGTGAGGTTTCTACCACACAGGCATTTGAATCGGAAAACAAACGGAAGCCGGTAATTTGCTACAACTGCAAAAAGGAAGGGCACATCGCGATAAACTGTAAGCAAAAGTTTGCTTTTGCAACAATTAGAGAATCGGAAAAGAACATGCGGTTGTTGGAGCCGTATCTCCAAGAAATTAAAGTAAATAAGAAAACGTGCCGAGCGCTTAGAGACTCAGCGGCAACCATGGATGTTGTCCATCCTTCATTGGTGTCTCCGGATGATTTCACAGGAGAATGCGCGTGGATCAGGCAAGTCGCCGAGGAGCAGAGTGTTCGCTTACCAATCGCCACGGTTGTCATTGAAGGCCCGTTCGGTAAGTTTTGCACCGAAGCGGCTGTGTCTGCCGCGCTAAATGATCGTTTTCCTTATCTTTTCTCCAACAACTCGGAGCAGTTTCTCAAAGAGCAGGGCAAATCGTTCTTCCCCAACTTAGCGTGCATGGCCCTCACGCGATCGCAAACGCGGAAGCCTGATCTGGTTCAATGCAGTGAACTCTCAAGTGACCTTGTCGGCGGGTCGACGGAACCCCAGAAAGGAAATTTTCCGCATGAGTCATGTGAGCAGTCACGCGAGCGGCCCGTCGCGAAAGCGGTCGGCACGGCCGGCGCGGTAGGGGGAGACGACATGGCGCCAATGAGTCAGAGCGAGAGGGTTGCAACGCTCTCGCCTGTAGCGGAAAGTTGGAGCGAGCTGCCGAGAGTTGATCGAGAGACGCTCATTCGAGAGCAGCGTGAGGATCTCTCGATTGAAGCGCTAGCGGAAAGCCAAATTGAAGCGCTAGGGGAAAGCCAGAAAAACGCGGCAAAAGTGCTGTCGAAGGAGCACTACGAGGAATCGGTGAAGAAGCGTGCTTTGAAGTAGGAAGTCAGGTAATGCCGCTGCAGCCATCCAAAAGGAACAAGCTTGAGGTTGATTGGGAAGGGCCCGCCAAAGTATTATCGAAGCCTTGCGATACAAATTATGAAGTGAAATTAGGAAGGCGGCCGGACAAAATTTACAACTTGATGAAACCATACGTTCAACATCAAGCGGTCGTAAATCTGTTGTTGAATGCTTCAAAGGAAGAGGAAGCAGAAATTTTGAGTTCTAGTGAGGTAATTGAAGGGGGATCGAAAAGTAATCCGGGAGCAGATAAACCTAGAGCCTAGCGTAAGTGAAGGAGGACCTGAGAAAGAGGACCTGAGAAAGATTGTTTCCGAGTTTGGGTATGTGTTGTCGGACCGTCCCGGAGAAGAAACGACGGTGATCGAACACGATATCAAGCTAAGCGGTGAGGAGTCATTCAGTAGCAAGCCGTATCGTTGTTCCCTTGTGCAACGTCGAAAGTGTGAGCCGCTCTTGGTGCCGCATAGGTATCGTCGCCTAAAGTGGCCGGTTACTGAAGTGGAGCATGTTGCTCCACAGCGCAACTTTGACGTTCGCTATCAAAAAAAAAAAATAAAATAAAATAAAGGAAAGGTAAACGCTAAGGCAGGTGCATTGAGCAGTGAGTTCCAGCTAGTAACTTCTCAACCTTTCGATTTCTCGTTGGCGATTCGGGGCAAAATTTTGACCTCATCACGACCTGGGCTGAGCGCTCTTGTTCAGAGTGATCTCAAGGGGCCAACTTATGTGGTATTCTAATTCGTTGCGTTGTTGTAATTGTGAAAATTCAAGTTCTTACTTTAAGAGTCTTGTGTCCCACATGTGCCTCTTGATGTAGGGGGAACAAAATTCCGATAGACACGTAGATAGGTATATCTTGTATTATATTTTGTCTGGTGTTCTGTCGGGTGACCGAGGGCACTTGCTTGTGTCGTGTGTTGTCTGTTGTCGAACCGTTCTTGGCAAGTTGCAGAACCATCGACAAGTGCTGAGACCGAAGATGGTCAGAAGAGACGAGTGAAGCTGGTCGACAAGTTGCGGGCGACAAGCCAGTGGAGCTGGGATCCGTCGTCAAGAATGGGCTGTATTCCCGGAACAGTCTGGAGCTGTATTCTCCCCATGGCCCTGGAGGCGAACCTGGAGGGACTTGGCGGACGAGCGCACCTGACATCCGAGCCCCGTGGGAGCAGCTCGTCTTTCCGGTGCATTGTCTGGCGGCGGGGGTGCTGTTATGCCAGCGAGTCCTCGTCAAACGTCCGTGCCTCGGAAAAGGCAATCTGGGTCAAGGCCAGCCGCAACCCGCCCGACGCGAACATCTCAACGGCGTGAACACGCGCGGCGCCCTCTGGCCCAGGTGCAGTGAGTCAGCGGCGCACGTGACAGCGAGCCGGCGGCCGCGTGCCTGGTGGTCTGACGCTTGGCGCGGCGCGCCATTGGAGGAGTCTGCCCTGACGACAAAGCGGCGCTTCTGATTGGACATTTTGGTTGGACCCGGTGTAATAAAAGAAGCCCTGCGGCGCGTCGCGATCGGCGGGTCCTATGTGAGTGAGAGGAGGCCCCGTGTCGGAGAGCCGGCATGTGTGTGAGTCGGCGGTTTTAGGCGAAAAGCTGACCTATGTGTTAGAGAAAAGAGCTCGGCTTTTCGAGTCTCTGTCGGCCCCAGTGCCGAAATTGTAACGCTTCTGTATATATGCTGTACATAAACCTTGTTTAACTCACCGTCGTCTCGTCCGCTCGTCTTATCAGCTCTGCGCAGAAGCAGTCGCGAGCTGATAAACCTACGCTACGCAACAGTGGTGGCTTCGGCGGGATCGGCCCGTCGTTCGCAACAGTGGTGGAAGCGGCGGGATCGGTCCGTTTCTCAACAGGGCATTGTATTGAGAATTTCGTTACGATAAAGTTCGTTATATCGAAGTTGTGTGAGTGTGCGTGCACCCACACACTTATATAGGTATGCACAAAGAAAATGCGGAAATTAATTTTTTCTATGGCAATTACCATATATGAACACTTGCGGCGAATTCTTGCCGTCGCCGTCATGTCCCGGATATGTATATGTATGTATATAGAAATAAAAGCCACGCAGAAAAATTAATCGAAAAAAATTTCCAAGTGCACCACCGGGATTCAAACCTCTTGCCCCTCGCTCTGCAGCTTGCCACATGCCACTCGTTCTTCTGAATTCTAACGGTGAATAATTAGCACAGGTGGTACACAGATCTCGGGGGTACTTGGTGTGTTCAGTACCACCCGCAAGATGGTGCAAAGGGCGCGCTTTATTTATAGCAATGTTTCTAGATTTTGTTTCAACTGCTCTAGAGATGCACACTTAAAAGTGCCTTATTTCTGTACCCATTCACAATGTGAAACACTGGGCAAGCAATGCTTCGAATTCCACTTGCCGCAGCAGGCACAGAGGGGTCACCCCACGCACCACAATGTTCATTCAACAAGGAGGTGCTGGCATAGCAGACACTTGCAGTGCGGTGATCAAACACGGAGAAGTAACAACTGTTACAGTTGTTCGTGTTCATCTTCTGTACGCCTGTGCATTCCTTTCGAGTGTCCTTCTTTGTGTTCCAGCCGCCTGGTGTAAGTGTCGAGCTGGGAGTTGATAGCTCTTCCTGTCTGTGTGTGTCCTTTGCACTTGTGCAATGCTCCACACGTATAGAGTTTCTTCCCATTCATCATGTGACATTCGAATTTGTTGCTTTTGCATTCATTGCTGCCCCCTTGCAGTGAAACTGCAACTCTTTTTTTGTTTTGTTTTTCATAAACTTTTTATACCTAGTGAATGATCTGATTAACAGCAAGGTAGAGCTGAAACATCGCAGCACCCTAAGAGTCTACGTGGGGCCAAAAATAAATAGCACATTTTCATTTAGCAGCATTGTTAAAGTGGTCCCGCTGCGAAGGTCTAGTGGCTAAGGTACTCGGCTGCTGACCCGCAGGGCGCGGGTTCGAATCCCGGCTGCGGCGGCTGCATTTCCGATGGTGGCGGAAACGCTGTAGGTCCATGTACTCAGATTTGAATGCTCGTTAAAGAACCCCAGGTGGTCAAAATTTCCGGAGCCCTCCACTACGGCGTCTCTCATAATCATAAGGTGGTTTCGGGATGTTAAACCCAAAATATCAATTCATTGTTAAAGTGGAAAACAGAACTAGCCTACAGAGATTTCCTTATGCATAATATATATCTAAAATAAAAGCTGGCAGTTTACTGCTGGTAGTATAAAAATAAAAATACACTTAATAAATTGTCTTCATGGGACATTTTTATTTCATATGCTCAAAAAATGAGCTTATGGACAGACTGTCGGACACATTGCTGAGCTGAATACAGGAGTTCATGGGCAAAAGAATAATAAATATATTCATGCACCTATGCCCAATAGTGAAACATAGCGCTCACACAAAGGACCACATGTTTTCTTGCTAAAAACCTGTTGTTGGGTGTTCTCTAGAGCGCTGAAAACAGTGATGCAAGGAGCACATCTCAAGGGCGGGGTCAGGTGCAGGCGTGTGGGTCCAGAGGAACTTTTGTCTACTTAACGGTGACTTCTCCCTAGCAGAATTGTGCAGCCTGTTCACAATCTCTCGCACTGTCTTCAACATTGCTCTTCACTGATGGTTTAGGAGTGCCGTTCTTTTTATTTTGTTGTCGTCAGCAATATTGCATCTGATCGTGATTTATTGTTTTCATGTGCCATTTTGTTCCTTTCATTTTTATCACATAATAGTTGTGGATCTCTGCTCCTCGTTTGCAGCACATGCATCGCATCTGAAATAAAAAAAAACTAAAGCCCAGTCAAATGCTTTAGTTTAGCTACTGATGCCAAATGTGATTTTTTCATTTATTTACAGAATCAAAATTTTGCTTGTCCAAGTGATGCTTCTATGATCCTCTCGACACTTGTGCATATATGTGCATATATATGCATATATATATATATTCACTTGTTTATTTAAAATGCTCACTTATCTTGCTTCTATTTATTAACTGTTCGCTTGAAAACTTTTGACACATTTGTAGTGGCCAATGACCTGGTGCCATCGGGAGAAAGTCTATATCGGGCTTTTTGTTCATTTAGCAAATATTTATCTGCCAATGATGGCTCTATCTCTTACGTGCAGGTCCCTCAAATTGGGCCAAGAAATTTCCCAAGGCAGCTGGAGAGAAGCAGTCGCCCATTGACATTTTGCGTAGCGAGGTGCAGCAAGATCCATTCCTGACGGAGAACCCATTGCGATGGACCTACTCTGGCCTCCAGTGCACTAGCCTGCTCAACACTGGTTCTGGATGGCGTGTGGACGTTTCTTCACCTGGACCTAGTTAGTTGTTCTACATTATACTATGGTCCGCCTTGGTGGATCAGTGGTTAGGATGCTCGGCCGCTCACCCGAAGGTCATCCTGGCTCCAGCGATCACATTTCGATAGAGGTTAAATGATAAAGGCCCTGCGCGATGTCAATGCACGTGAATGGACACCAAATGGTCAAAATTTCCGGAGCCCTCCAGTACAGCATCTCTCATAATCATATCGTGGTTTTGGGACATAAAACACCCACATATTATTATTATTATTATTATTATTATTATTATTATTATTCACTATACTATAGAATAAATTCAATATTTTTGCAAGCACAACCGTACTGATTAACAACACTCATGCATAGTCCAAGCAAGTTTTTGCCAGCGTGTGATTACCTCACTAGTCTTCATTAGCAAGTCAGTATATATTGAGCATGGGCCTAATAAATATTAGCTATAGCTTTTTTTTTTTTTCATCTAGCATGAGACTTGAGCTAGAGAGAAAGAAGGCACTGAAGCTGTACAGTTTTTAGTGTAGGTGTGATAATGTAGTTGAAACAAGATCGGAAAAAAAGATTTCATTTTCCAACAGTATATATTACATTTTTCACATAATTTGAAGCAGCTAGATTGTGAATATTGTTTCTATTTTCTACTTTGAACAAGACAGTGCGGCTTTCACTTGCTTGGTGCTCTGTGCAACTTTACTTGAGCTAGCAACGCTAAGCTTTAATTATTAGAAAGCGCACTAATGCATCACATCACATTATGGGCATATCAGCAGGAAACATTGTATATAATTTTTCACATTGCATTTGGAACAAAACTTTTTGTCACTGTTCCCGGCAATTAGGGAGGCAATCACCGGGCTAATTCCAAGGGCCGACGTGTCAGTCCCCCGAACTGCACCACGAAAGCACGGACTATTTTTATGTAGTCCGATTTGGTGCGCCAGCGGATGCCGGCTGTGGTCTAAGAACAAGTCAGAGCCGAGAGTTGATAAACAAAACAAAAAATATATTCTCAATTACGGCAGATCGGACAATACACAATTATGCACATTGGTAGTCCAGTACAACATGTCGCCACTCAAACAACGGGCTACACAATACAATCGGCTACACTCGGAACAACGGACACAAACAAGGACACTTGCTACAATGCAGTCACATGCATTAAACAACCAAGACACTTAGACTAAAAGTTCATCAAAGTTAATCAGTCCAAAGTTCTCGGAATATAAAGCTTGAATGTTTCTTTCCTAGGAAAGACTCGCTCAAAGTCCAGCGCAGTTGTCGCTGCGCTGCTCCCAAAGCTTCTCTTTTAGGAAACCTCGCATCTTCAAATGCCCGCATTCTAAGCACCAAACTTCTTCGCCGGTAATACGTCGGCCGCTCACGTGCTCCTTTCTTCTTTCTTCTTCTCCTGATCACCGCTCTCTGCTGCTCGCTTAAATACCTTCGCGCTAGATTCTAGAAGTTTCTAATCGTTTCCTCGGCGCGCTGCACAGCCAAGGCTGGGGAAAGGGTTTACGAGAACAATACGCGACACGTGACGCAACTCTGCATCGCCACGCCCCTTTCCTTCGAGGTGTTCCCTGCGATCTCTCGCCGACCGATGCGAGGAGGTTTGTCGGCATAGCGGGCGTCTGAGGGTGGGAGTCTGCGCGCCCAAGGAGTCCTTTGTTTTTTTTTTTCTTTAACGCTGGCTTCAGAGGGCGACAATGTGGCGCCCGGTATCGTTGCCGTCACCAAAATTTGGAGGCGTGCGCTTTCTTGAGAGCTCCTTTGTGACACTCTTAATCATAACCAGTTATGATGTGGGCTTTGGCCACAATTTTATCATTGTGCATTCAGTCTTGGTACAGTGTCATGTGAGCTAGAATTGCAATTCGACAATAAATCTTCTGCTGTCGTAAATGAGCAGTACTAGGGAAATAACACAAAAGGAAAACTTAGTAGTAATTTCTTCCACTGATGTCGAAAAGTGGCTCTTTGTTTGCTACTAGCTATACTATCACTTGTATATAGTGGGCTATTGTTTGTAGTATAGTGTCTAGGAAGAAATATTCTGCCATCTGTCTACATGAGTATTTTTATGACACTGTTAAACTTCCAAAAGCCTTCATTGACTTTAAAGAGAGTAAAAGCCATAATGCTGCATTATCTAGAGTCAGGTATACTTTATATTTATAGAATTAGCCCTGCACTTTACACATCTTAAGTCAATCTTTCACTTTTGCCTAACATAGAATGTACATTTGACATGTGTGAATGTATACTAGTGCACTCCATACTGTTAAGAAAAAAAAATGTTTAGAGGCCACCAGAGTTCAAAAAGGGTTAAAGTGCTCTTCTTAAAGTTTTATCCCTTCAAACAATCATACCTAATAGATTCATTGCATAGACCAAGCATGTCTGCAAAAAATTTCTCCTTTGTAAGCTGTAGAAACAATGTATAGTTTGCAATTGAATGTTCACGCACCATTTTTTTTTAATTTTACGGGAGTCAGCACCAGCACTGCATGGTGTCTAGCAAATCTCCACTGTCATGTTGCAAGTCCCCCTGCAGCATCGGGGATCAGGACATAATGTAGGACACTCATAGTGATCACCAACACAAAAAACATGGGTATTTTGATGAAATGAGAAACGTGCAAATGTGTCGTCAGAAATCCACCACACAGAGTTTTTATGATAATGTTGAACTTAAAGGGACAATAAAGGGAAACAATAACCTTGTTTCAATTAACAAAGTTCTCTCTGAAAGCTCTAATGCCATATGTTTCATTATAAGTTCATTATCAGCAGAGAAAATCAAGGTTGAAGTTTTATCTTTAAATTTCACTCCAAAATCTCCGCACGTGACATCAGAAATACCAAAATTTATTTTTCGGATTTCACGACATTGGTTCGATGAAACTTTTTCAAGATCCATCACGGTGATCTAGTGGCTAAGACACTCGGCTTCTGACCCACAAGTCACGGAATCAAATCCCGGTTGTGGGGGCCGCATTTTCAATGGAGGCAAAAATGCTTCGAGGCCTGTGTGCTTGGAATTAAATGCACGTTAAAAGGATTCCAGGTGGTCGAAATTTCCAGTCTTCAACTACGGTGTCTCATATCGATATGGTAGTTTTGGGATGGTAGACCCTAATAATTACTATTATTATTATTATAGAAATTTTTTGAAACTTCGTATGCTAGGTCTGTGGCACCCACAGGTGACAGTGTGCTTCCTTTTTATTGATTAGAAGCTAGGTAAGACTCAGTAGATTCCTTCAAAATTTTTGAAATCGGGTTTTCTGTGTGGGAACCTTAAGGTGGCATCTCCACCTGTATTTTCTTTCCGCGCCTTTTCTATTTTCCCATGCATTGCATCATAGTAAGAGTGGTGTTTTGTGAATTGCGAAACCGTACTTTACTAATACGTGAAAAATTGTTTAGCTCTTTAGTTTCCCTTTAAGATATTTAAATGATATGAGCTTTTCGACCCTCTGTGGGAGAAAGTAAAAAAAGATGTGTTGCTACGATTTGTTTGACCAGATTCCTTTTTGATAAAGAGCATGCAATCGCATGCCAGTGGTTCTCAATTGTGTCATTTCTCTCATTCTCTGCTATTAGCACATCTGCTTGACAATCTCCCACGTTAAATCACTCACTTGGTACACTTTATAACTTCCATTTCATCAAAATAATTTTTAATAAGACTTGGTCAGGTGCTTTCAGTACTGTTTGAAGACCTCAACTTGTCTACCAATGCAAGGCTGCGTCCAATGCCTTTGGGAAATGTAGATTCTTTGGATTTTTCAGTTGTATGTTGTGCTGAAGTTTTATATATACATATATGAATATGATGGAAATTTTCATCCTTTACTATTGTAAGCATCACCTAAACATAGAAAATATAATGCTGCTGGCAGGTGTCCTTATTGCAGCAGTACAACACACTTAATGCAATTCTGATCAACACACACCTAACTGCATCTCTTTTATACACTGAATATTTTTACTTCAGGAAATCATAAACCAGTTAGTTTACTAAGTACATGCAAGGTCTTGTTTTTGTTAATGCTTTTGTTGTGTAGCGCCTGCCCAAAGAGCAGTCTTTCAATTCAGTCTACTTTGTTAGTATGTATTGGTGTTGCTTTTCTTTGAAGATATTTTATGTGTAAGCCTGCAAAATGTCTTCCGTTTTTTACACTAAAGCTTTAAATTTCAGACATCCGTGGAGGACCTCTTCATCACAGCTATCAGATGGTGCAGTTCCACAGTCACTGGGGCACCTGCAGCGAGACTGGCAGTGAGCACACCATTGATGGAGAACACTATGCAGGCGAGGTGAGCTTTTGGCTGTGATCATTTGCAGCAAATCGACATCCAATATCTACTTTTTTAAATATTTTACTCTATCATATTGCACTAGATCTCTTGTGGCTAAAAGAAATGCAATGCCCTCAGTTGTAATCCTCACTCCAATTTCAATACTGAAAAGTTTCAATGTAGTAAATTGCCAGGATGTTTTCTCACCAGATTTTCTTTACAAATTAAGGGAGAAGAGTATTTCAGGGCTCTCGGGAAGAGGCTCAGATAGGAGCAGGGATGTGCTAGGGCCCTCCACAAAAACTAAGGGGGGATGGTGGTCACCCCCTTGCCTGGTGATCAGCAGTATGTGTGCAGCCTTCCCCAATACATGAAGAGGCTCAGAGAGGAGCAGGGATGTGCTAGGCGGATGAAGAGAGGTGCAGAATTTCACAGTATAAAAGCAACCATACTTCAGGCAGTTCTTCTTTTTAACTCTTTCGTTACCGCACGAAAATGGTTGTTTTTCACATGTCTCGAGAAAATCGTTTTTGCCAGTTTGAAAAGTACTCCAGCATGCACAGCATAGGAAATTTTGCACAATGAAATGCTGCTTCCAAAATATATATGTTCTAGAGCAACAACAATATTTAGGAATGAATAAAACTGCGAAAAGTGTGAAATTTTTGGTTGCCAGCTGGTAAACAGTGCAATAAAAAACACCATATGGGCAAATAAATCTCAGCATATCCACAGAGTGAATGACGAGTGGGGTGAAGCTTCAGAGGGTTTTATTGGTAAGCCGTGAATCGTCCGTTCGCTGACCGTGTCTGTCTGTCTGTCTGTCTGTCTGTCTGTCTGTCTGTCTGTCTGTCTGTCTGTCTGTCTGCCTGTCTGCCTGTCTGCCTGCCTGTCTGCCTGTCTGTCTGTCTGTCTGTCTGTCCGTCTGTCCGTCTGTCCGTCTGTCCGTCTGTCGTCTGTCTGTCTGTCTGTCTGTCTGTCTGTCCAGCTGTCTGTCCAGCTGTCTGTCTGTCTGTCTGTCCAGCTGTCTGTCTGTCTGTCTGTCCAGCTGTCTGTCTGTCTGTCTGTCTGTCTGTCCAGCTGTCTGTCTGTCTGTCTGTCTGTCCAGCTGTCTGTCTGTCTGTCCAGCTGTCCGTCTATCTAGTGAACACTATAAGTACCGCCATCTCGCATCTTTTCATCATATATTCATCATATACAAGTACCGTCATCCAACAGACATTCCAAGGACTAAAGGAGTGGTGGCTACCTACTACTACTAGTACATACATCGAGGACGCATGACCCATGGCTTAAGGAGCTTGGCCCCTGAAATATTCAAAACAAAAAATTCAAAATATACATTTTTAAGATAAATGGCCCAGGAGCAGTATAAAAAATAGATGCTGTACAATATGTTTATATCTACATAGACAAAGAAAATCGGAACCGAGGTGCTGCTTGATAGCTCGTCCAATGCGGTGAAGCACTGCCTGATTTTTCGTGAGACACAAATGAACTTGTGCACTTTCCTTTCTCGGGAAATTTTTGTTTTCTTGTGATAAGAGCCTGCAGGTGTTGCAACATAGATGAATGCCCATGCCCATGATGTGAATGATCCCTCTATAAATAAGATGTCCAATGAACTTTGCTACTTCGTCTACCGTCACCTCTTTCCATGAGCCACCTAGCTTACTCCGTTTAGGTTGGCATTCCAATATATGCATCCAAGCTATTTTCTAGCATTCTGCAAATCGAAAAAAAAAATATTGCGTGCAGTTCTAAACAATTTTGTGCTGCTCCGTAGTCAGTGCGAAGATGTGCTCCTGTGGCCTTCTTATGAGGAGAAGCTCTGCAGCCAATGCTAGCCCACCGTGCCCCTGTGACGTGTGGACTTCGCACGTAACCAGAGTAGCTATAAGAGTCTGCACAAAGGTGAATATCTGCCCAATTACAACGAAAAAGATAACTTGAGGCCGTAAACAAAACAAACCATAAACAGCTGTGGATGTCTCAGGTTGACGCAAAACATCGTCGTCATAAAACTTGAAGCTGAGGTGCTGTCATTCTGAAACTCTAAGGTCGTCCTTCCTTAAGTCAGGTGCGATTGCTAGGCAGTTTGGAGCATCGCACGTGTTTTGCAGTGCTGGTGCTCACCCATGCGCACGTGACGCCGCCGTCATAAAGTTGCGACTAGTGACACTAGATGCGACCCTGTGTCTGATATAACAGTACAAGGAAAATCAAAGCTGCTGGAAACAGGCCTGAGAAGGCCACCTCGATACTTTGAACATACGGCAGACCTTCGGAAATATTTTTATGGAATAAATTTTCCCTGACTTCTAGCAACAGCTCTTTATTGAATATCTGGCATAAATTTCTGGCAATCATTACTGCTCAAGATAGTCAAATTACAAAGCAGACATCTAGATTTGATATTTGGCTTGATGTTACTGTAGCATAATCATGAGGGGCATGCACTTTGGTCAAGTTTGCCAGTCTAGCGCACTTTTCTAACAATGCACACACATTGGTTTGCCCAAAAGTTTGTCAAAAATACTATGTTGCCAAAATGGGCAAATTAAAATTGATTCTGAAAGTTGAGTGGCTAGGCTAACTACTACAAAGTGCTGGGTGCACGAGAAACAAATTAGACATGTCAAAATTGACAATTGGAAGTGTTAATCATTGGTGATTGATTTGAATAGGCATGGTAACAAAAGAGTTAAGATTCCATAAAAAAAATTTTTTCATTTACTGAAAGTCCAGTGTAGATGGGCTGAGAATGCCTCCCTTGAGCAAAGGGACACTCTAAGCACTAAGTTTAATCAGCGAAATATATTTCCAGTTGTATAGCATAAGCACCTATAGGCAAAATGTTTCTTACTGTACAGCCCTTTGTTTTTTTTTTTTTTTTCTGCACAGCTGCATTTGGTGCACTACAATGTGGACATGTACAGCAGAGCATCAGAAGCTGCCTGCTCTGACAAGGGGTTAAGTGTGTTGGCTGTTTTCTTCAAGGTAAGCATTTTGACAGATGTTTGCACTTAAAAACAGAAATCAAGTTATGTTGTTCACAACAAATTTGAAAAAGGTTCCCTGAAGAAAAACGAGGCTCAGTAAGACTCCAAAATTAAAATGGGAGCCTGTTAAGCCTGTTAACCCGGTCCTGTGCTTTCTGCTGCCAATTTATACCTGCAAACTTCTTAATCTCATCTGCCACCTAACTTTCTGTCTCCTTCTAACCCGCTTGCCTTCTCTGGGAATCCAGTTAGTTACCCTTAATGACCAGCAGTTATCCTGTCTATGCGCTACATGCCCGGCCCATGTCCATTTTCTCTTGATTTCAACTATGATATCCTTAACCCTCCTCGTTTGTTCCCTAATCCACTCTGCTCTTTTCTTGTCTCTTAAGGTTACTTCTACCATTTTTCTTTCCATTCCTTGCTGCGTCGTCCTCAATTTAAGCTGAACCCTCTTTGTAAGTCTCCAGGTTTCTGCTTCGTAGCTAAGTACCGGCAAGATACAGCTGTTATATACCTTCCTCTTGAGGGATAGTGGCAATCTACCTGTCATAATTTGAGAGTGCTTTCCGAATGGGCTCCACCCCATTCTAATTCTTCTAGTTACTTCAATCTCGTGGTTCGGCTCCGCGGTTATTACCTGCCCTAAGTAAACATAGTCTTTTACAACTTGAAGTTCACTATTACCTATCTCGAATTGCTGCTCTTTTCCGAGGTTGTTGTACATTACTTTCATTTTCTACAGATTAATTTTAAGACCCACCTTTCTGCTCTCCTTGTCTAACTCCATAATCATGAGTTGCAATTCGTCCCTTGAGTTACTCAGCAATGCAATGTCATCGATGAAGCGCAGGTTACTAAGGTACTCTCCATTAACTCTTACCCTTAGCTCTTCCCATTCTAGGCTTCTGAAAACCTCCTGTAAGCACGCGGTAAATAGCATTGGGGATATTGTGCACTCTTACATGCTCACAAATAAGTAGATCGCTATCTCCTTTTCCCTATCTTTTTTTTTAGGGGGGGGGGGGAAGGGGTCACCAAAAAAATCACCAGCTAGCTCAATCATTACAGCATATTGCATACAGAATGTAAGGTTTGCGTAATGAGTTTGCATCCTGGCATTTCGGAGCCAACTCAATTCCTTCTTTAGGGCAAGCAGAAACAGTGATGTCGAGGTGCAAGATATAAGTTCTTTCGCAGTCAATGTGAGGAAGACAGGGAAAGATGGACCTTCATGGCGAGAGTGTTAGGAGTGTTGAGCTTTGCTTTGGTTGTGTTGATGGGCTCGGGGTGGTCGAAGATGGTATGGTCAGTTCTTCAGGCATACTTTTCCTTTCATTTTGGCAGTGGTTGAGCTATGAATTTAAATTGACAGCAGGCTTTCTTTGCCACAATCCCTTAAACCACCTTTCACATTGTTTTGCCTATATCACTTCTAAACACATTCAATGTGTACAAAATGCTGCGGCATTCACTTTGTCAAATGTCGTTGGCTCGCCCCACCACGGTGGTCTAGTGGCTAAAATACTCGGCTGCTGACCCGTAGGTCGCGGGATCGAATTCCGGCTGCGGCGGCTGTGTTTTCAATGGAGGAGGAAATGCTGTAGGCTTGTGTGCTCACATTTGGGTGCATGTTGAAGAACCCCAGGTGGTCTAAATTTCTGGAGCCCTCTACTATGGTGTCTCTTGCAAGCGTATGGTGATTTTGGGATGTTAAACCCCACATATCAATGTCGCTGGCTCAACACATGCTGCGAAGGCACATCAAATAAAAAAGCGAATGTGTGCTGTTCTCATTTTCTCGGTGATTTTTTGGACATCATGATGTCAGCAAGGTGCTCCAGGCGAAATCGCAAGTGCAAAAGCGGCCAATGGTTGGTCTACAAGGACGACACTGCCAATAGGATGAGCCAAATGTGTTTCAAGAATGGCTCAGTGCTCACTCATTATGCACCACATGAAGCTTCCATTCAATTGTCTAGTACCTTTTGCTGCACTGCATAGGGCTGGCAAAAGTTGTACATAGTCAAAGAGAGGAAAATAGAGTGCACTGGGAATGGTTAGTTAGTTGTAGAGGTTTCACTGGCACCTTCTCTGATGTCATGTCAGTTGACGCGCTGAGCAGTGCGGCCATTAGCCACAGTGAAACGGGGAGAATATGGCCAATGTAGCTCTCGCTATAAGATAGCTGGGTGTATATGTACTTAGCATGGATAGCCCTGTTGCTATGATATTTATTATATTTCCCTACAGCCTATGGTCAAGTGCATTTGAACTGCAATTTTTGTGACGGCATATACATGCATAATTATTACTGTAATTGTTTGCTAACTCTTTGCAGGAAGGAAAGCCACATGAGGAGTTGAAAAAGCTCACTGATTGTATGTCAAAAGTAATTTACAAGGGGATGAAATGCCCACTGGAACAAGATATTGATATCAACTCATTGATTCCTGGTAAGAAAATATTGCATGCAGTGACAACTTACTACTACAGTAAAAGCTAGTTGATTTGACCTTTTTTAAATTCAGTAAATTGGTTAATTCAAGTGTGCTCCTCAATTATAGCCACCATATGCATTGTTTGATGGCATCAAACACACATCATTTAGGTCTCATTTGGCCATAACCCTGTTAATTCGGACAATTCTTGCAGTGCACTGACCATGAAGCTACACAAAAGAGCGAAAACAGCATCCACAGAGAATCGCAAGAATGTGGTTCTGTCGGCATTTCTATCTTAATCAGTTAGTGACCATGATGTTGTTCACATGAGAATCCAGCACTGTGCAGCTTCATTTGAACTTGATGCAATGCATGAGTAATCTCACAAAACTCAAACGCAGCGGAATCTGTTGAAGATGAAGAGCTTTCAGCTGCGGCCGCTAGGCTGCCATAAAAATCATTAGCAGCAGTTGGCAGTCCCTTTACCTTCGAAAGAACTATCACCACGTGTGCATGAGAGTATGTAATAAGGGAGGGGTGCAGAGAACATTTCGGGCAGTCTGGTGCCATTGCCGTTGAAAACACAGTCACAGGATGATGAAAATTACGGCTTTTACACTGCTTTTGTGCAAAAAAAAGGTACAGGACTTATGTATTCATTGAGAAAATGAAAGCTTGTTGATTTAAGAGACATTTGTTTGTTTTCTGGATTGTGTTGATATTTTGGTATTTGATTAATTTGGACATTTCTTCCAAACCAAAAAAAGTTTAATTAACAAGCCTATACTGTATATAGCATTAACGATGCTTGTCTTCGAGGTGAATAAAATATATAAGGCTTAAGTGCAGAAAAGCAGTATAATAGTAGTAGTATCAAGTTCAAGTCTAGAATTATTCAGTTTATCCATTGAGATAACATAAGTTGTATGAAACAACCACCAGTTTCTAATGCGCGTTTCATATGTAGCTAAACATATTGTGTTAATTACTTGTGTAGGGATTTAAGAATATCCTGATAATTTGAATACCAGATCAAGTGCTGAAGTATAAAAGACCAAATGGTGCTTTAATTATTGTGGTTGGTAAGCACTTTTTATAAGTATTTTCAGTTTCTTGGCTTCGTAAAGTAACTGCCTAATTCTAATATAATTGAATGCAATAAAATGTCAACTTGCAATTGCTAATTTTGCTACAGTGCTTGTACCAAAATCACATATATGTGTATGAAAAGCATGAGGCTCTTACAAAGTTTTCAACCGAAACAGCAAATGAAACTTTCACTTTTAAGCATTCCATATAACTTCTTAGCACTTCTGGAAATCACTGAGAAATCGGCCAAACAGTTGCCTGTGATCGCACCAGTGGTCATGCTAGGATGCCAGAAGAGTGGTGTGGAGCAGCCCCGTACCTGGAAGTGTAACCTGCTGTAGCACTTTCATTACCGCCCCCCCTCCCCGCCGATCCTACAGCTAGGACAGGAGCAAATAGCCAGTCAATGTGAGGAAAACAGGGGAAGATGGACCTGTCTTCTTCACGTACGTTCCTCACATCGAGTAATGTTCCTTCAGTGCTGTACCACCTATTCCCTTCAAGGGGAAAAATCCCGGTGCCACCCTTGATGCTGCTCTTGCAGAGGCAGAAGACTTGACTGGTTTCTCTGTTTCACGCACTTTTGCATCCTATTACACTCAAACATCGATATAATGGATTCGGATACAGACGATCACAAAGCACACACACACTTACACAAAAAAACGTGGCCTCAGGAAAAAAAAACATTGCTGTGGGATGAACACAGGTCGACCAACAGGCAGCCGCCGCTGTAACAGTGCAGGATGTCAAAACAAACATGGCGGCTGGCGGAGCGAAGCCACCGCATTTTTTTTTCTTATTTGCGTCGGTTATGGAGGTTGTGAGTACGTCACGCGCGTCAAAACAGTTTCTTCTATCTAAATAAGGAATGGTTTCACTTAAATTGGTAAATTTACCGCATTAGCATAGTGATGCCCGCTTTCAGATCACAGAAACAATGATAGGCGCGTTCAGCTAGACCTGGCACATGACATGTCGATGCGGCAAGTTCAGGGTGCGATCATGACGTGGGGAAAAAAAAGCCGAATTTAGACGACAAAATTTAGGCGTGCGATCATTATGCGAGTGCGATCATTACGCAAGTAAATACGGTATATAATGAGGTTTGAGTGCAACCCCTTGTTAACAGATCACACTGCCCGTAAGCTAAAAAAATTAAAATGTACAAAATTAAAAGAACGGCTTGTCGGAAAAGAAAACATAATCGAACACTATATAAGGGAACGTCATTTGGATAGTTCCAAAAAAAGTTGCAATACAATTCTGGAACAAAACATCGTGTACAAAATTTAACAAAAATTTTCCAAGAACATGATTTTTGAGTTGTCAAATATTTGAAAACAAGGAATAGATGCAAGTTTACACAGATATGGAATAGAATATGGTTATGTTTGATGACTGACAGTAGTTCAGGTAGAAGACAATGATTAGGCCAGGCAGCGCCTCCTCTATTTTTGCTTGCTACTCTCTAGTGGCAAAGCACATTATGCGCAAGCTTGGAGTTCATGCACTAAATAGCACAAAATGCCATTAGACTGCTTCCAGGGATATAGGTCGTCGTCCATTCCCTTCGCAAAGCGTTACATGTGTTGCCACTGTGAGAAAGCAAGTGTCAGAAAACGAGGAACTATATTGAAGGTGATTTCACCATTCGAGAGCTTAAACAATCTTGTACCGTGAAATGAACTAGAACAGCTTCATATGCAGCGCGATTTCTGGGATCATTGCCTATGTTTTGAACAAGCGCTTTTTAAGTCTGAATTCTAATACAGACTCTCAACTTGAGCCAAGGTGACAGGCTTGAAAAATGCGGCCTGTGGTCAGTTGCTTGAGCTTGTCTGTGTATTCGTGGATGGACTGTCGTGGCCTTAATATCCGGCTGCTCAGCTTTGTTTCTTTTTTTTTCTCTCTGGCCTCCTAATTTGGCAGCGAGAAGAATAGAGCCGAATGCCTCTGTGGTGCCCATGGGCTCCCATTCAGCTTCGGGGCGTAATGTTAGCGTTGCACACGGTAGTGATCGCGAGGCAGTGTTGTTACTGATAAACTGATTTCTTGACTGTTCAGATGCAGCACACTCCACACTCCCGTTTAGTGATACCAATTGCCGTGTTGTCAAACGTGAAGGATAGTCTTCAGCAACCACTACTCATAAGCTATTAAATACTTTAGTTGTAAATGACGGCTAAATGTAGAGTGTGGTATAAATTTTTATTTGGAGACCAATCGTTGTGCCTGATTACTGCAAGCACACTTTCCCCGAACAATGGCGGAAGCTAAAATTTCACTCATATACAGCCGTGCAGTGTGTTAAGGCGATGGATATAAATACCTCATTAAAAGCGAAAATAATCGCCGGTGGCGTCCGGCCTCTTCTCGAGTCGGCATGAACACGAGTGATGCAAGAAATCATCATTACCTGAAAACTTCATCATATGATGTCACATAATATAAATGTATGTGATATATCGGCAAGTCACATAACTTGATGGCATCATATAACATCTTCGCTTGGTTGAAATTGGCCGATCATGAAGGCAGTGCATAACCAGCTGAGGGGCAGAAAGCTAGCTTTGTCACCAATCCTTGAGGCAGTAAGAAAACCATGTTGCGTGCAGAAATATCCCGGAGGAAAGTAGGAAACATTCAGTGCATTGAATCGGAAGAAAACGAGGATAGTTTTTGCCTTTAAGTCGTCTAGGGTGAGTTGATAAGGGGACTAGCAAGTTTTTTTTTTTTAGCTAATGAGAAATAAAAAAAAAGAAAATCTGATTTTTTCCCGTCAGATATGCTGAATGGTACACAGCAGTATTATATACTGAGGCATGCAAATAATGAGGTTGCAAAAGCTTGAAAAATAAAATAAAAGGCGAATGCTATAAAACTCGGAATGCATATATCGAACGGGTAGCACGGCCTGACAGAGACGGGGGAAAACAGTGCTCCGCTATGTTTGTGTTACTTTTCATCCTCCCTGCATCCGTGAAAGCCGTCAAGAAGCATGACTGCAAATTAACTCGCATGAAAACAGGAATTTGCAAGCTTCCTAATACGCGCGTCCGTTCAGCGGCAGCGTCCCATAGTCTACTTGCGCAGCGCCATCATGCAGTAGTAGCGAGCGGAGGCGGAGCACGCACTCGACGGCCTGAAGAGAGCGCTCGCCCGGGCACTGAAAAATAGAAAAGGCGCTGGGCCAGGTTATTGCACTACTTTTCATGCTTGGTTTAAACTGGTGATGTTCCTTTATACAACTTTCACACGATTATGGATATTTGGAGCTTGTACGATTTAAGCATGAAGGAATCTGCAGTAAACTCTCAGTAAATGGAAATTTGTTAAACGGAACTATGGACTCTGCAATGCTTGGTTTCAGGCTTGTATTCTGCACATATGTTCACCTCTTAATAAACGAAACTCCTGTTAAATAGAACACATTTTTCTAGTTCTTTCATGTTCCATTTACCGAGAGTCTACTCTAATCGGTAGTCTAGTGGCTAATACCCCTGTCACACGGGCACCCCTGAAGACCGTTTAACTCCCTCGTCCTTATGACAACGAAGATGCGGTCCGTGTCACACGGCCACCCTTACGCAAACTAAGGTAAATGGAGCATTTCGCAAAGGACGTTCAACGATCTCCCTTTGCAGCGAAACGAGGTACCCTCGTCCCCAGCAGTCTAGAGGTCAGAGAAAAATTTCGAGCACTAAGTGGCCGCAGTGATAGAATAATACATTTTGACAATATTAAACGTTCTTTCCTTGTAGTACAAATTCAGAACACGTGTTTGTTTACATATATTTACGCCTGCTAGAGTTCACTTACTCTCAACACCGATGCCCTCCCTACACACCGTGCCTCGCGAGTCGGGCCGGCCGGTGCCAGCCGATCAACGTCATTACCAGCGCAATATCGTACCACGTTCTCACATCGTCCGCCGTGTCACTCATGGCTGAAGAACACAAAATGTGCACTCACGGGGCAAGGAAGCATAAGAACCTTTGTACCGGGCATGTACACAGGCAACAATTAAACAACTAAAAGCATAATGTGGCCAGCGTCACTGGCAGCATCGCTACACTTAGCAAATGCGTTTTTATTTAAAATATGTTTTTAATGATTTGTTAGTCGCATACCTACTTAGTAGTGCTTTTTTGTAAAAGCCGCATATCGAAGATTCACAAAAATCAATAGAGATGAAATTAGAATACTTTTCCGAAAATCAAACAGCGCCAGCTGAGCCCCCTCGCGGCAACTGTTACAACCTTGTCATTGCCGTGTGACACTGCCACAACTCCTTCTCCGTCGAACCCCCTAGGGGAGATTTACGTTGACGGTGTTCAACGAAGTTTGGTGGTGGCCGTGTGACAGGGGTATAATGTACTCTGCTGCTGACCTGCAGGTCGCGGGATGGAATCCCGGCTGTGGCGGCTGCATTTCCGATGGAGGAGGAAATGCTGTAGGCCCGTGTGCTCAGAATTGGCTGCACGCTAAAGAACCCCAGGCGGTCAAAATTTCCGGAGCCCTCCACTACGGCGTCTCTCATAGTGATATGGTGGTTTTGGGATGTTAAACCCCACATATCAATCAATCAATCATGAAGGAATCTAAATATTGTAGAAAGTGAAGGAGCTGTTTGTGCTTTATTTTTCTTATTACGTCAGATGCAACACTTGAATGTGAGCACAAATTTCGTTCTTGTGACATATTGTGCAAGGTGAAGCATGAATTTTAAAATTGTAACATTACTTTAGTTATTATTGAGTTCTGAGTAAATATGCACAAACTAGTACTTATAGCTACAGCTTGCTTATCATGGCCATAACAGTATACTAGTGTGTTGTTTGTGTGCAGTATTCATGGATTGAAACAGGGCAACTTAGAGCTAACTAGCACGCATACTTTCATTTCCACCATTCAGTTAATGGTGAAAATCTAGTTCAGTTAATGTTGGTGTTATTTTGTTTCAAGCACGTAGACCAGCGCGACCATTATCTTTAGAGACCAAATTTGTTGCAACATAATGTGGTTTGCTCAAGCAGTTGGGAATAACAATCGTTATACTAAAAAGTTTGATTTCTCATTCGAATTCATCTGAATTTATTCAACTTTGTTTACAGCCAACAGCTCATACTGGACGTATGAAGGCTCCTTGACTACACCACCTTGTTATGAAAGTGTCACTTGGATTGTCTTTAAGGAACCCATTGAAGTGTCACGAGAGCAGGCAAGTTTCTTGTGCCAACACTTTCTCTTCAGGCTAAAATTAGAAAGCCTGCAAAGGGGGCCTGCCGCAACGGATAAAAATTGAGGCTCATTTTTTAGTTTACTGAAACTTCTTTCACAGCTTCAGTAAGTTACCGATATTCCTTTTGAAAACAGCAAGGTTTAACATTTTAACATATGGTGTAGTAGCCCAGCTCTCAACCCTACTGAGCAAGTTTTGAGGTTTGTGTATTCAGGTACAAGATTTTTTTTCTGAAGAAATTTCAGAATCAGTGCTGTGTTCCTAACTGATGAAAGGAAATTTTAGAGTCCTATGTGTGTATGCGAAAAAAAAAGAAGCAATTTTTCACTAATGTGCCGAGCAATTTTTCACTAATGTGCCGACAGTAGTAATATCAAGCAGAGTCCCTTTACCGTGATGTACACATTGCTTACCATTTACAAAGCTCTAGAAACCGAAAAGTCTAGCTTGCATGTAAAAGAGAAAAAAAAAACTGGTGGTTTTGTGATTTTGGTTTGTTTTGTAACTGAATGTAAAATAAATGACCAACATTGCAATTGAATAGTACACCTACAAAAGGTACAGAACTTCAAAGCCTACTAAGTTTAATTATCAATCCTCATAGCTGGCATCAAATGATGACCTTTGCAAGCAGTGCTGATGGCCATTGGTGAGGCATTCGTTAAATACTTTTCAGGCAGTGTTAATTGTGCATTTTCTACTAACACACATGCATAAAAAAAATCAAGTGAGCAAACAGTACTGCATGTCGACAGCTATTTAAACAGGTGCTCAAATCAATATAGATTGAATTGTTATACAATTTAATATTACACTAGAAAACTTTTAGCCATTAATTTATAAATATGTATTGCAAGTTAATATAGTATCAATAAATTTTAATGTTTCGTAGTAGCAATGCACGAAATTGTTTTTACCAATGGCTTGCCAGCATATAAGAACATTGCCTGAACACAAATTCTGAATGATGTAAGTACATAATTTATGTTAAATTTTTTCATGACGAAAGAATTCAGGGATTAAGAAAACACACTGCTGCAGTGCATACCATTAATTATCGTGATAATATTTTTATATTGTTTACTAGAATACAAGCAGTTGCTTTTGCATGATCATAGAAAGTATTCAAAAATGTGCCGAGGTTAGATTCAAGCTTCTTCATGAATGCAGTGGTTCCATTCTAGCACCAACTGCACCAAAGTGCGCCAAATTGGATTCACTGCACCATCCTGACAATATCAATGGAAATTACACCAAACTGCGCCATAGTCGGATTTTGAAGAGTCTATCACCGGCAATAGCCACGCCGGCACGTTAAAACATGTGCAACTTGTTCTTGGGGCCACTAATGTCACAACCAAGACGTCACAACCATAGACCTAGAATTGCTCCTCTAACTAAAGTGCGGTCACGCTTGCGTCCCAAGTAATCCACGCTGCTATAGGCTTGGTGCAGACGCAACTTCTGTTGTGCAAGTCAGCTCAACGGTAAAACCAGCTCTCCGCAGCTAGGGGCTCGTGACATTTATTCCAATCGGTAGTGTGTAACTGTGGCGGCAATTCATTGGCCGAGATTGTCCATTTTAAGTGCACTGCTGATAGCTCGCTTGGAAAGGTGCACTGCACGTAATTTAAAGTAATTTTCACTAATAACTGAACACGTGCTGCAGGGATGTCTGTAGCATCTACTTGTGGACATCGCGATCTAATTTTTTGTGCTTCACATCCACAAAATAACATGTGAACGGTGGGAACGCGTTGATACTTTTCCTAAAATATACTTTATCCATAATAGGTCTTCATGCAGAAGAGCTTTTCCTTAATTCCTTCCACCACACATCTGCGTTTGTAATCGCTGTTGCAGTAGATGCCCCTAAAAGACCGTACCCTTTCGAGCTTGTGAGTGCTAGTGTCCGAATTCAAAATTTTCGCGTGCTCTTTAAGTCATCTCATTGATGAAAGCATGCCTCTTGGTAGGAGCAGCTGCAATTCGGTTTCAATATGTGCATCTTTTAATAAGAGGCCCATCGCTGACAACCCTGCCATGTCGGAACACCCAATTTGAAACTGCTGTCTGGCGATTTGAAACACGCCTGGCAATTAATTAGTTTGAAACACGTCTGGTGATTAAAAAAAATAAACAGTACAGTGTTCATTGCTTTATTTCGGGAGAGGGGGGGTGGGCAGCTGTGTCCCTCGAAGGGCATAGTCGCTAGCACGTGCTATCTCGAGGCATCATTAGACTGTTTGGAAACATTCTGTGCTATTAATACGTGCTTCATGTTGAGATAACTGACAGCACGAAAACCGGTTTAGCACCTGAGGTGGTCATAAATTCTGTAACCGGCTTTCTGCTGAGTTACACATTATCTAAAAGACACAATTTGTTAGTTTCACATAAGCCATTAGCAATGTATGCAATACCAACAAGTTTTATGTCATACTAAATAAGGCTTGGCGTTATCTGCGAGGAGCACTAGTGGCTGGGTTGCCATTTTGAAGGTCTGTACACTCGTACCTTCGAAATGCAGCGCATGCAGCAAGTCTTTGGCATGCACGAAAGACTTGCTGTTTGCACTGTGCTCAAGATCCGCACGGCAACTTGGATGACTAGAGACCCCCGGAACACCTGTTGCACGCATGCATGCACCGCACAAACGGTGCGTGTGAAAGGACCTCCAAAATGCTGGCTTGATGGCGTGGCTGCCTTGCAATCAAGGGTCAGTGCGTACCCCCTATATATGGCCGCTCTAGAAAACAAAGCACTTTTCATACAGGCTGTTCACATCGAGAATACAATATGTGAAAGGGTATACAAGCAGTCCGTGATGTCTGCCGAAATAGTGTGCCCGCCACCGATCGCACCCCCTTTAAGTTTACAGTTGCTGCTCTAGGGCCAGCCTCCCCCCTTCCTTGAATGGCAGGCGTGACACGCGGCGTGATGTTATCGCATGGGCCCTCTTTGCAATGAAGATAGGTTGGCTTTTTTTATGTCTGCTTGAGCCGTGCTTGTCGCCCCCGCTCAAGGGCTTTTACCTACGTATAAAACATATGATGCAAGGGGTATGGTGTTATCGATTTGGACATTACACAAAACATGATGGCAATGGCAAAAACCAGTCGCGAATGTCCATATAATTGCTATCGCAATAAAAACACATGGCTTTTGCCTTTGAGTCATGTTAGGCGTATGCATGAGGTACCTTGTGAGGTGTTTTTTTTTTTCTTTCGCAGCTTTGTAGAGGACACTAGGGGTTTTTGGGTGCACAGACAGAATGCTCTTGCTGTATAAAACTTTACTGCAAAATGAAAACGAAGTTTGTTAAATCATGTAGTCCCAGCACAGAGAAGCCTCGGAGAGATGGTAGTGTCTGAGGAGGTCGGCTTTATAGCTAAATGATGTCATCTTTTACCAAACAATATAATTGATCACGAAGAAAAAGAACCTTTTTCTTTTTGGAGTCAGCTTAGGGAAATGCAGTTGGGACAGTGTGTCTCTCTAGCATTGTTCATCACTGCATTTGTCTACCATGTCTGCTGATAAACACATAGGTGTATGAGAATGTTACTTTATGAAGTACAATTTAACCAGTAGTTTGTTTATTTGCTACGAAAATAATTGGTGGACAAGTTGTTCCAGAATGCCTAACAGCATGACGTCATTATTTTTGCATCATCTATTGAAGTAGGGAGTGCTCCTAAGATGATTGGCTCCGTGAGATTTCCAATAAATCTAAATATTTCTAGCTCTTCACAAGAGCTTGAAAGTAATTATTCACATCCTTGATTGTAAGTGCAACTTGCTTCTATAGTGTAATCCAGGGTGTGAAGTTAGCTACTCCAGAGTGCTCCCAAATGCGAAATTTTGCTGCTCCAAAGTGTTCCAAAATGAAAAATTTTGCTCCTCCCTAGTGCTCCAAATCGGAAGACCTCGATAGCATCTCTGTAAATGATCTTTCTCATATGCTGTGATGTTGCTTCTGAGTTACATGTTTGAACATATTTGTTTGCGAGGAGTGCAAAGTCTTTATTGCTTGAAATAATGTTGGTGCTGAATGAGCTCTACATCATTTTTTTACCTACTTTGTTGGAATACATATTAACCAAAGAAGCAAAAAGAGACTGAACTGTATCCTGTTTCTCCTTGTTTTTTCTTGTGTGTTCATGCAGTGCAAGAGCTACGTAAGCGTTTTTTTTACGTAGCTTCTGATGTTTTGAACCGGGGGTCGGCAGCCTGTGGCCCGCGGGCCGCTTGCTGCCCTCGGTACGACACCCCACTCCACCCTCTCTTGTTACTTCCCACCCGATTCGAAGGCAAGCATGGCAGTTTTGGCCAAGAATAGGGATATCACTTGTGAATGACTAATTTGACTGCAACTTTGCGTGATAAAACTGAACACAATTTCTAATCCAGTTCTGCCAATTATTGTCGATTTTTTTTAACTGTTAAGCTTTGTCTTCAAATCTCTCCCCCCCCCCCCCCGCCGACTCACCATCTGCCACCCCCCCCCTGTGTTTTAGATTCATCCAACTTGGTCCTCTGACCGAAAATGTTGCAGAACCCTGTTTTAAAGAAAGGCATATTTTTCTTGCTTGTGGCTTGCATATGCTAGGTCCAAGCCGTCCCTGAACTTTCCAGTCTTCTCTTCCTCTCACGTATCTTTCTTCTTCCTTTCCATCTAGTTTGAAGCATTCCGCCAGCTGTTGTCTTACAAAGAAGGAGGAGGGCCCCAGGTGCCCACTGATGGCCCAATCCTCAAGAACTTTCGACCTCCACAGGCTCTGAATGGTCGTGTGGTGCGTGAGCCATCTGAATAAGCGTGCCTGGCAACATGTTCTTCACTCAGCAGCTTTGCTTTTCTTCACCAGCTTCTCAATAATTCTTTGGTGCTGGTAGAAGTTCACATCATATCTAGATTGTTGAATTAGCTTCCTTGTTTGTAGCAGTAACATTGTTATTTTTATTAGTTAAATGCTGGAGAATACTAGGGACTGCATCTGCCCCATGTCCCTCGAGGCACTCATTGCGACTGTGCCAGAAGCGTTAATTTTGGTGTGGCTAGTTCGTAGCAGAGAAAAAAAAAAAAGGAGGTCTTGCTGTGAGCTGTCTTGTCTCGGAAGTGGTAGTATTGTGGACTTGTGAGACGATCATGTTGTGTTGTCTATTTCTTGTTCAAATGTGTCATTAGGTAGTATGCCCACCAAAATCTAGTCAAAGTGGAAATATAGTCGAACACTGCTGTTGACCGCAGCGTGTGCGCACTGTTAAAGCTAAGAAGCAGTGCTCTGTATTTGTTAAGTGTTCTACAGCATCCAGCTTCAAAGTCCAGGAAAGCCAGACAGTGGTACAACAGCAATAATGAGTGCACTTTAAGGTGTTGATGTGTGGGTTAGGATAATTGTATTTGTACCCGAATTGCAGTTAATAAGCTCACTGATGGTAAAAGAACGAAGCTGGGCCTGTACATTCATGTCTTCCACCTAGTTGTTCTTGTAGACATGTTATGCATGCACTTCTGGTCCGTGGGATCGACTAGTTGCAGATTAAGATGCAGAGTTGCAGATTAAGATGCCGTCGTGCACATTTAACTCCTCTAGTTATTGCATTTGCTTTCCTCTGACCCTTAAACATATGCGGCTACAGGCTGCACATCAGTATGCAAAACCTTTTGGCACAATTATGTATATTGTTTGTTGCATCTTCAGAGGTTCTATGCATATTTTTATATGTGTATATATGTATAGATATATATGTACCCTTGTATCAGAAATTAATATTGGCAGAGAATTGTCAAAAAGAGCAGTGATCAAGTTTTGCCTGAATTACACGATCTTGTTTATAAACAGTCTTAGTGAATGTTATAGCCTTTAGCATAGGTTCATGTCTTTCAGGAACCATAGTACAAGGCTGCATTTACATGTTCAGCAAGAAATCACACGGCATCGAACTACCGGTATAAGTGTTGGCCATTTTAGAGTTTAATACTATAGTAAGGAGTGCATAGAGCAGAATGTCTGTCTTGTCGTAGCTGACGATGTGCTGGAAGAAAATATCTTTTCTTGTAGGATTATATGCACCTTCATTCATTATATACTCTCTGTACTGCTTCTTTGTTTGATGCAGCATACTGCCATCTTGGTACAGGTGACAATGACAGCATACTGCAGGCTTTTTTTCTAACCATGTGCCTTTATTAAATAGCAAGAAGTATTTTATGCAGTTGCCTGTTGAGTTTCTAATAAAATCTTGTTGCAATACAGGTTGGTTATTCTTGAATTCTTTCTCCACACTGACCAAATCATTGCACCACTATACCTCGACATTGGCAGGATTTTGGCTTTTTTTGGGGGGGGGGGGGAGAGGGGGTTGCAAACTTGTACTAAATCATGCCAAGGGGAGCAGTGAGCGCTGGTGTGGCTTGAAAGGGGTAAGTAGGTAGGGGTACAGGTTCCTTGTTTGTGTCCTGCTGTCGACACTCATATATATTGTTGTTCTAATCTTGCAGGATTGCTTAGGTAAATTCACTGGATGTTTACCACAGGCATTGGTACATATTTCATTTGTCTATTGGCATATTCAACCATGATGGTGAATCTATGTGCAAATGAAGTCGTTTATCTTTATAGGCTGTTATATTTGAAATAATATAGAAAATGATGCTTGTGCACAAATTAAGAATACTCTTAATATTGTATAAATTTGTTGCCAAATTTTTTTTAAACTCACCTTGATCTACAATCACACAGTCCACTGCAGTTTTGACTTATCGAAGATAACTACAGTAGGACATGCATTATTTTGTAAATGTTTGTTGTGCACAAAATAAGAACACTCTTATTATGTATGAATTTGTTGCCAGATTTTTTTTTTAATTCACCTTGATCTACAACCACACAGTCCACTGCAGTTTTGACTTATCGAAGATAACTACAGTAGGACATGCGTTATTTTGTAAATGTTTGTTATGCATCATTGTTGATCAGCTGACCAGTTCTACTGTTACCACTTTATAAAGCACAATCTGGCTGTAATGTAAGTATAACTAGGTGTGGAAAGAATAGTAGTCTTACGATTTGATTGCACAACATGGAGCAGAACAACACCAGAGACCCTAAGTCCTTTGATATCCGGGGTCTCAAACTTTCATCAGCTATTGGGCCACAGTCACTAAATTTAGTCCTGCAAAGGGCCGGGACAGTGAAGACGCGAGAAGCGGATAGAGGGGAAGATGTAGTTAGGTAGTGGTTCATACAAAATGCCTGCTAACATTGCCATTTCAAAGAAGGCCTTTCCCATTTCTCATATAGGAAGGGATATAGGAAGGGACTCGTTTTAGGAAGGGATTTGGTGACAGGATTCCAGAAACATATTGATGCTAATCTCCGAAATGACTAAAATTTGGATGCCGATCCTTAACTATTTGAGTTTTCGTTCCATGGTACTGTTTCAATACAAAATGTCCGCATGGGGTGCTTTAAAAAAAAAAATGCTTAAGGCCAATCACGTCTGCATCGTACGCCAACAAAGCGTCATTAGTCATGATAGGCGAAAAAAATACAAGCATCGTTTAGCATTGTCTCAAACAGCTTCAAAGTAATTTTTCAAAAAAGAAGGGCTGAAGAGTGTCATGTGGGAGCCGCAGGTAGCTAGCGAAGGGTTGGTGGGCTACATGTTTGAGACCTCTGTCCTATGCTTAGTCCAAGACAGGGCTGGGTAGTATCACGATACAAGAGTATTGCAATACCTTAGAGATACTTTTGGGTATCTGTATTTATGAATTTAGATGCATTCGGAAAATGCATTTGTATCTCGATAGTGCCAACAATTTTGCAATTTATCAATTATGTTGAAATACTGTGCAAAGCATAAATATCTTGTCGCCTTTTTTTATTTCTGAAATGAGCTGGTGTGTATTCAAGGGGGAAAGGAAGGTCTTTTGTTTAAAGCCAAGCAAATGTTTCACGTTATTTGTGCACATTACTTGCATGTCAAGCATATTACCCAAATCACTCCAAGCACAACTAATTAAGAAAAAGTATACATTTACTATACAAATGTGGTCTACTTTGCTGAGATGGTTAATGTGTTAATTGCGCTTTGCCATCTTTTCCGCTTTGCCGGCTGGTTGAGCGGGAAGGCGACAAAGTGTTCCCCCCATGCACAGAATGGTCTGTTTTAAAGCATACAATGCTGCTTACGGCAGAATTATTGGGGCAGTATTGTCAGCTTCTGCCACTGAAAGTTACTGTCTCTCAAGGCCAGTTCAGCACTCCATCTAGTTTTTTTTTTCAGCCGGCCAGTCGTCATGCTTATTTACAAGTGTTGTGTTTAGATTGAACAGGCTCTTTGTAAAAGAGCCTATATGGTAAGAAGCTACTGTTGCTTAAGTGCAATT
Organism: Rhipicephalus annulatus; assembly: GCA_013436015.1. Classification (NCBI taxonomy): domain Eukaryota; kingdom Metazoa; phylum Arthropoda; class Arachnida; order Ixodida; family Ixodidae; genus Rhipicephalus; species Rhipicephalus annulatus. The sequence goes on along the minus strand of WOVY01003679.1, from coordinate 424,361 downwards.
AACAAAACAATGTCTTGGCAAAATAGATTGTATTTGTAAAATGTATACTTTATCTTAGTTCAGTGGTGTTTTTTAGTGAGTTGAGTAACGGGCTTAGCTTGCAAGTAACGTGTTGCAACGTTATTCACAATATTATGCTGAAAATTTTTTGCAAAGCATCAGCATCCCCAAAACTAAAAAAGTATCCGAGTTATTGTATTATTGCATATGTATTCTGGTGTACACTTTTTTTTTTCCAGAAGTATCTCTGAAATATACTGTTACACCAAAGACAAATGAAGGGGAATTTTTTCAAGGGTTAATTTTTCTTGATTTATTAGAGACAATAAAAAATTAGAACTAACAATTTATGAAGGACAAATGTATCTTGGTATCTTTATTTTAGGCATCTAGCACGCGTATAATGCCAAAAAGATCGAGCTTCAATATGAAAAGCAACAAAGGCCTTACTGGAGTTTCTGCGATCGACCCGCCTCGTTGAACGATTGTGGCATTCTAGTGTGTGTGTTTCCTCTTCCCTCCCGCTCTCTTTCTCATTTCATTTTCCTTACTTTCCTGTTTCCTATTCCCTCTTCCCCAGTGCAGGGTAGCAAACCAGATACTTGCTTTCTGGTTAACTTCTCTGCCTTTCTTCATACCAAATCACTCTCTGTCTAGCGCGTGTATTTTAATATCTGTATTTCAGACTGCTTTTCTGAGTATCGTCGTTGGCCAGCCCTGGTTCAAGACTTCTCTGAACTTTCATATGCAGCAACATCAAAGGCCTGGAATTTGGCGCACGAATGCCGCAAGGAAATGTGGCATTCATGTATCCGCACAAGTTCTTGGTTCAGGAACAGGGGTAATGTGAAATTGAAGGCAATGTGATGTGTGCACATCTTTACAGTCAGCCAGAACAGCAAGTATGTCAGAGTATACTTGAGTCAATGTAGTCGTATTTGAGTCAATGAATAATGTTAGTGGTCCATTTTGTCTTCCTTTAGTACATTAGAGTGCAAGGCACCTAATGTAATTGTATATGAATACTGAACGGCAGTTTGTGGTGAATTGAAGAAAGAGAACGTGGGATGTATCTGTTGCAACTGGTCACTTCACCCTATGATGTGTCGCAGTTCTTGCCCACAATACGTTCACCTGAGCAAATTATCGCTACCCATGTCACATGCACATCACCAGCTACAGTTGGTTCAGCTGTTATACTGCAACATGTGGCAAGCAACATTACCATCAGCCTACTGGAGCTGTTACACAGCTAATACCAGCTAGATCGACATACTCTGCATAATCATCGACGAGGATAGCAACCAGCCGAGGACAGTGAGCGCAGTCATTATAAGGACAAAGTCGTAGTAGGGCATTGCTTATAAATCTGTTGTGCTTGTAATCAGCCAAGCCAAATTAAAAATGCTGCTTTATTGTTAAATTCGAGACTCATTTACTAATTATATTCCCATTCCATTCCTAGCAAGAGGCACGTGCTTCATTCCATTCCTATTGAATTCCTCCAAGCACTGTCCCCATTTTGTTCCCATTCAATTCCGGGGTCTCGAAAATGTGGAATGATTCCAGAATCATTCCAATGCCGGAGTGGCAGCCCATATACTGGTTCATACTGAGGGTGATGAGCAGGTTTTCAGACAAAATTGCAGCTGTATTGTTTGATACTGCTGGGTACCCTAAAACATAGGTAGTGTACTATTAAGTGAATGATGAAGATTCTATTAGGAGAATTTTAGTCAAATGGCAATTTTTAGGGTGTATTGCACTAGTGAATTGTTTGCCTGGTTTGTAGTAGTGCTCAGGGTTGCTGTCTATAAGCCTTGTGCTAGCTAGCTTGTACTAGTACATTGACCAAACGACGGTGCTTCCTACCTTATATCTTTCCGTAATGATGGTGTACGTCCTTGTGAAGTTAGGTGACATATAAAAGGTGTCCCACGTAACTTTAGCCTGAGTTTAAAAATATGCCGGAACACGTAATTATGACGCGACCAAATACATGTTGCTCACCGTTGCCTGGAGTTAGACTATTTTTGTGTTCACAAATATTGTTTAATTAGATCTGTTTAATTATTTAAATTTTGAAAGAACGAAGATGGATAAAAATTTTCAATGAGAAAGTTGTAGATCGGTTTGCAAAACGTCAAAATAAATAGGTTTGAATTTTATATCTGTTAAGCATTAGTGGTTTTCTAATTACAGCCCCGCCGCGGTGGTCAAGTGGCTAAGGTACTCGGCTGCTGACCCGCAGGTCGCGGGATCGAATCCCGGCTGTGGCGGCTGCATTTCCGATGGAGGCGGAAATGTTGTAGGCCCGTGTGCTCAGATTTGGGTGTACGTTAAAGAACCCCAGGTGGTCGAAATTTCCGGAGCCCTCCACTACGGCGTCTCTCATAACCATATGGTGGTTTTGGGACGTTAAACCCCACATATCAATCAAATCAATTCTCCTAATTACAAATGCCCGCGAATTACAAAAAAATACACGTGACAAACTCGCTCGCGCGTCAGTGTACACGATGATTCTAGTGCACTCTAACTTGGTCAGACTTTGAGCGCTACACGCCGGCTCTGCGAGGTCGTTATTTGTTTACACACACAAGCTGAACACGTATGCACATCGACGCGGCATTTTCGCTCGCAGAAAAATAGTCATTCGTCGCTTTCTGTCATCACGAATACACAAAACTATGCACAAAACAACAACTGGACGGAACTCGCTAATGTCCATGCCTGGATGCGCCATCACACGGGCAGCCTCTCCGCATGCTGCCATTGAAGTGCAGAAACCAAGCAGAAGAAACAGCGTGGAGACCAGTGTTGCGAAATGGGCACCTTCATTCCATTACAATTCCATTTCGGGGAATTGCGACTAGCCATAATTCCATTCTTTTCAATTCCTCGAAATTAAAAAAAAAACTTAGCCCATTCCCACTCCAAGAATGGTCAGACAGGTCGATTCCATTCCTACAATTCCTCAACGTAGATACGTATATCGTGATAGCTTTATCGAGCCAATAATCATTTTAGTGTAGTGAAAGAAAGACGATGGCGTGAATAAGCCACGTAAATGTACAACATGAATCTGATGTCATCAGATGCATAAGATGGGCAAAACTATGCCTAACTCTGTAAACTACAGAAACCACAAAACGTCGAAATCAACAAAAGCAGATCAGTAGAAACAGATGCAGAGAAAATGCTTTTTTCGGTTTCGACGTTTTTTTGGCTTTTGTAGGTTACTAAGTATGTATTAAACTGCCCAACAAGCAACTCTTTTATACGCTAGACTTGTTACCACAGTCGGGGGATAGTAGCTGGGTGACTTGTCTCGTGCAATACAACTACACAGCTAGTCCCCGTAGGGGCAGTTCTCCCGCTACTTGTGATATTTTAATGGTCAGCACAATCACTAAAAAAGTTAGTAAACTGTCGGCAACGCATGTATTTACTTGTTTTTAGTGTATTTTACTACATCCGCGGCATTTTTTTACTATAGCCAACAGCTAGTGAAGCTTGAAACTTTTGCCGTTGCTAACCAGGAATGCTTTCTTGGTCGTTTTAACTAGGTAACTAAGCCACTTACGTTGCCAGATCTTTCGTAAACACTACCGTATATCTTGCAGTAATTGTGACACTCTTAAGAAAAATTTAGACCAGTATTAATTTTGTCTATTACTTTGGAGTGAAAAATTTCGTGCAAAGTGAGGACACACATATATAGAAGGGCAGACAATCACGTGTACTAAATATCCATTATATTTCTGAATTCTATGGCTACTATTTAGTACACAGTGCGCTATTACAAAGAAAGAGCATAAATAGCCTTCAAACGGGTACAGTATACAATGCCGGTTAAGTCTTGATATTATATGTGCGCGTTTGCGTGTATGCACTCGTCTGTTATTTTTTCATGCTTCTATGCTGCTGTGATGCATACTTGTCATGGTAATTGCAAGTAATTTGTCTCCACCAATCATTCTATGTGGACAATTGCACTTCGCTGATTATCTATCCTATATATACTTATGTAATTGAATTATCTTCGTGTGGCACTGTACATGCACATATTAATGCCAGTTAACCAAGAACTCTGTAATGTATTAATTATTAAAAACAGGACTATTCACTAGCCACTTGCAAACTAGCTAGTTTCACTAATAAGCATTTTACTATACCTTTGCTAACTAGGAGGTTAGTGTTTTTTGTGACAAGTAAATGCTTAGTATTTAGTTAGTGAATAAGGAGGCTTTTTTTTTTTGTTTTGAAGAGTGCATGTTTAAACAAATGACGTTTTAATATTATTTAAGCTTAAATGCGTTAATGCTAAAATGACTTGTCGAATCGCCGCGTAGAGATTCGGGGAGGCACTGCCTTGGTTACGTGGTATCGCTATATTTTGGCTGGCTACCCGAACCAATGCTTTCAACAGTCTATTGTATCTCTGTCTATTGGTTCATTTTGTACAAGAGTTCATCGCACACACAGTTGACACAGCACACAGTTCATCGTGTACGAATGTGTGCTGCGCTGACCTACAGACCTTTGCGATAAAGTTTCAGGCAAAGGTGTGTAGGCAGGGGGGAAGAGTATTGAAAAAAAAAGGGGGGGGGGGGGGGTACTATGTGGCGACACTGTGCGCCAGCTGGTATACGAAAGCTTGCAGTAAACACAGGCATCGCATCAGCGTCAATACGCATCTCAACTTAGAAAAGCACTTTTTTGAATATGCGTGCAAGTACCAGATGGTGGCAGAAGCAAAAACAAAGTGGAGGATGGGGATAGAGCAGGCGGCTGGGCCGACACCGAGAGGGAAAACATCACATGTAAGGTGTAAGGGGGACGTGCTGCCACCGTGTAGTTCCGCAATTAAGACGGATACCATGGCGTAGAGCCGTGGTTACGCGAAGAATAGAGAAAATCTTCGTAGCAACACGGTCTGGACAGAATTATAGTAGGTGTGTTGCTTATGATTGTCTCATCTACTTGTAATCAAGCCAGCCTTTTTAAATCGCTGCTTTATTGTTAAATTCGAGGTCGGACTTACTAATGTTTGAAGTCTGAAAAACAGCACGTCAACGAAAATGCGCTCTGTTTTCGGAAACAGATGTAATTCCATTCCCAATCCATTCCGTGCAAAATGCACTTAATTTCATTCCCATTCCATTCCACCAAGCTTTGTCGCCATTCCATTCCCACTCCTTTCCGGTGTCACAAAAATCTGGAATCATTCCAGATTAATTCCAATTCTGGAGTGGCAACTGAGCACCACTGGTGGAGACTGCTAAAGCCACCAGAAGGACACTTCTTTTTTCGACCACTTGAGTCGCAGTGTTTTCAGCCAAAGCCGCTTCATGAAATGCGCGTTTTCATGGAGCGTTTGCGTTTCAGCAGTCAGAAATCTGAGGAATTTTAAAATATAATAGTGAATTTTAACTTTACGAAGGTTATTTTCCCCCTTACTATAGGGCATTTTAAACAACAGGAATAGAATTTTTGTCACTTCTTTTCCCGTACCCCCCAATGACGATTAGCGGCACTTTGTTACGGTTTGTAGAAATTAAAGTGTCTTTCCTGATTTCCTTAGACAAGGTATACCACTACAGTGATTTCTCAGGCTTGATAGTGGGCAAGATTTTATAGCTCATGGGAAGAAATAAAGCGAAAAGCTGTGTCTCTGGGCCTATGTGGGTATGTGCTTGTCTTTTCTTGGGTGAACTTCTCTACTGGGACGTGTTTCTTTCCACAAAATCTTTATGAATTTCCTACGCGCTGTCTGCTACAAATTAGGGTAGATCAATAACGTGTACTCTGGGAACTTAATGACATTAATTTTACCAGCATAGGTTGATTAATGGAGGATAAAGACAATGTTGAAGTTTCGTGCACCGGAGCCGAAGTCTTCGTACGTGATGCCAATGATTTGTATTTCGTATTTTGGCTACATGGGCTCAAACAAATTTCCAAGAACTTAACATATGAAATCCATGGCCCCTTTAGAAAACAATCTCTTTCATTCTTACGCATTAAGAATCACGTAGGCCTCAGTGGACACCACCCAAATCATTGACGTCATGGTGATTGGCGTTACCACAAGTACTTTCTTCTTGCATGTTTTCTCGCTTACAAAGCGTCTTGTTACAGTAAGAGTTGTGCTTTTGGTATCGTGAAAGAATGGTTTACCAAGGTGAGGAAAATGGTTGTTTTCTTTGCCTCTTCAATAATTAACGACGTAATGAACAAATAATGATGTATTTTGAAGCAAAGAGATCAAGAAGGTCATATAAAACCTCCTCCTCGAAATTTTGAGTTGTCACGCGCGCTAAAAAGTTATCCTCTTTAATTGATGACTGTCCTGCAGACATAGTAGTGCTAACAAAAACTTGGTTGTTGAGTTAAATCAGCAGCACTGAAGTTTTACATTGCAAGAGCGCCTCCAATTTATACAGATAACGAATAAGAAGGACAGGGGGCGGTGTTCATCGCGATATCAGATCAATTTTCCTGTCATATTAATCCTACATGTTCGCCACTTGAACTAGTATGCGCATGCGTTCGCTTTGCGTATCAAAGTTATTTTGTGAGCTTGTTACCGTCCGTCTAACTGCTCCTCCAATTTTCGCAATGACTTCCACGACTGTTTGCTCACTATTTCTGTCAGATACCCAAATTCACAAATATTTGTCATGGCTTTCATTTACCAGAAATTACTATGAGCAGTGAGGATGAAAGGGCTAGCTGTCTTTCAGCGGAATGTAATCGCTTTTTAAATATATGCAAAGATTTCAATTTTTCCGAAGTAATCCTTAAACCCATGTACGCGTAGAACAGCATTTTCTTCCAAAATACTTCACTTGGTTTTCGCAACTAATCCTTCGGTCATTTCATTGATTCATTACCTGCCTGAACTTAGTGACCATCGCGTTGTACACTTCACCTGCGCACTGATTCAACCACAGCGTCCTATGTATGTAATAAAGTTATAAAAGATTATGCGAAAGCTGATTATGCATGCATATGTACCGAGTTAGAAATTTTCACTGAAGAATACATTGCATCTGCTGCTGATAACACTGTAGAGGAGAACTGGGTATCGTTTAAAAATAAGTTTAATTCACTTATAGATTGCTATGTTCTTTTGCGAACTGTTCGAGTGGCATTCTGCTTTCCAATATGGTTCACCTCAGCACTTCTCCGCTTACGAAATAAAAAAAAACGACTTTACCGCAGCGTTTCGTCATCTGATACCACGAAGAGATTGGCGGCTTATCACAGTGCAACATTAGAATATAAAAAAAGCTTATGGAATTGCTAAACATAGTTTTTTAGCGATATACATCTTTATCTTGTACAGTCTAACACTCGTAAGTTTTGGTGTATTGCAAATGGTCCGAAAAATAAGAACATCGATCTTTCTAACGAATTGGGTTTGGCTATTGCAGTGGCAGAAGCTGTGAATCTCTGCAAGATGTATTTAAAAACGCATTTTCTGCTGACAACTCTAATCATTTACCAATTCAAGCTGATCCAGGATATCACCGAATGGAACCAATAATCATTGATCAATTAGGTCTTTTTCACCTCATCCTTAAAATGAAAGTATCAGCACCTGGCATAGGTGGAATCGCTCTCCAATTTCTCTATCAGACGGCCATTTATTGTTCAGCCATTTTTTCACAGCTCTTTTCACAGTCATTGCAACATGCCCCATTGCCCAGTGACTGGAAGGCGGGGAAGGTGGTTCCTGTGCCTAAACCAGGTGACTCATCTGATCCTTCTAATTACAGGCCCATCACTTTGACTAGTATTGCATGTAAGTTTCTAGAACATATAATCTATTCTAACCTAATTGTATTTCTTGAAGAATATAACTTCTTTCACAACAGTCAGCATGGTCTTAGGAAACGCTGCTTATACATGCAAAACCCAGCTATGTACTTATCTTCACCAATGACTTATTTTCAGCATCTGCCACTGACTGCATTATCGACTGCATTTTTCTTGATTTTCACAAAGCTTTTGACACAGTTTCTCACCTTTTACTCCTACTAAAAGTAAGCATGCTAAATATTGACTCAAACGTATTACGGTAGATTGAATGCTTCTTGCCTAACAGAACTCAACATGTAACAGCTAAAGGTCATAACTCACTCAATTGTTCCGTAACATTTGGTGTGTCACAAGGTTCTGTCCTTGGATCCTTGCTCTTTCTAACTTATACTAATGACCTTTTATCCTGCATTACATAGACAATCAGGCTGTTCAATTGCCGATGATTGTGTCATCTATCGCATAATAACTAACCCGCATGATTCATCACAACTTCAATGTGATCTTGACAGCATTACCTCCTGGTGTTCACTCTGGTCCATGAAACTGGATACTATCAAGTGTAAAATGATGAGTATCTCTCGAGGAAGTACTGACTACATTAGCCGCGTTTATTCAATCACTAATTTTCAGTTATCATCTGTCATTACTTGCATATATCTAGTCACTACTAACAAATATCTGTCACTACTTATGTGATTAAGAATGCAAACCGCACTCTCGGCTTCTTGCGCCGTAACTTTTCATTAGCGGCTGTTTCATTAAAACTTCTTTATAAAACACTAGTTAGATCTCAACTCGAGTACACCTCATCAATCTGGGATCCTCATTCTTGTACACTTGTGAACGCCCATTCAGAATCGTTCAACTCATTTTATTGTCACTAATTACTCTTGCAATGCTAGTATCTCTTCAATAAAAACTTCTCTAGACCTCCGTATACCCTTATTTTTAACAGAAAGAAGCAGGCCTGCCTATGCCTCGTCCACAATTTTTTTTTTCATGAATCCTGAAATAAAACGCAAATTGTTCTCGCCACCTTCTTACGTTTCACCTCGCATCGACCACAGCTTCAACGTTGATGTACCATTCTGCCATATCAACATCTACATCCGCACCTATGTGCCCTAGACTTCATCTGAATGGAACCACCTTCCTGCCTATATCGCCAGCAACCCTCATCATGCATCATTCAAGACTGCTATTTCTGACTTGTAACACCACTCCCAAGAGACCACTCCTCTCTGTAACGCCGCAAATGGCATTGAGAGTATATATATATATATATATATAATTTCCGGAGCCCTCCACTACAGCATCTCTCATAATCATATGGTGGTTTTGGGACGTTAAAATTGTATTGATATGTGGGGTTCAACGTCCCAAAACAACCATATGATTATAAGAGACGCTGTAGTAGAGGGCTCTGGAAATTTTGACCAGGTTCTTTAAAGTGCACCCAAATCTGAGCAGACGGGCCTACAACATTTCCGCCTTCATCGGAAATGCAGCCACCGCAGCCTGGATTCGAACCCGCGACCTGCGGGTCAGCAGCTGAGTACCTTTGTGGTGCCTCTCTTATTGGACTCGCTCTTGCAGGACCGAGGCGGTTATAATTTCCTTTCTCAAAATAAGTATTATTCTAATACAAGGCCACCATCGCCGCCTTCGAGTCTGTTGTGCTGCAAACGTCTACTCCTTGGGCTTTGTTAACGAACGAACACATCCATATTTGTCCGTCCACGTCCGCGGACTGTCACGTGGAAGTGCGTAGATGTGAGACACCAAAAAAGGCTTAACAACAGACAAATGCCATTCATAATTGTGACAGAACAATATAAAATACCTAAAAGCACAAACCACCCCTTAATGCTAATCGGTGACTTCGATCGACGTACAGTACATTATGGGGCTTGTCGTCGACACCCACTGTCCGCTGTCATGCATGATGTATTGAAAAATTGAGGGATGCTCAAGCTTCGGTCGCCTTTAGGGATATTCTGTTCCTAGTACTCGTGTGCTTCAAACACTTAATGCAATCCTTTCGAACTTGCTAATTTGCTATGCACCCATTACGTGGCCTTAAAGGCCAACTCCGGTGATGACTGGCTTATGATAATCCATTGTTGTGACTACCGACGCATTATTACGGCAATATGTTATGTTGTATTGTGAAGCATTTAGATAGGACGCGTGTGTTTGTAAAGCAAGAAAGTTACTTTCACTGCAATTACATTTATAGAGGCCGTTATTTTAGCTGTATTCACAATTAAGCAGAGGCGTACGTGGCTGTGGGGTAGAACACCCGCTTGCCCCGCAAACACCCGTGCTCAATCCGCCCTCTGACCTGGGCTTCTCTTTTTTATTTTATTTGCATCTTTCTCAATTTTCCAGTCCCGCAAGGTTGACAATTTTTCGCTCACAACCAACGACGCCGATACGGACGCCAACTGCGGAATTTCTGCGAACTAGCTCTTTAACGCTATACCGCGTTAAAACAGGCGCTATAGTCGAAACATATGTGTGTATATGAATAAAATTTAAAAAAAGTTTACCCCAGACGAACAACAATTGTGACGAAGCATGCACGTATAAGCACAAACTCTTTATACTAGTAGGCGACTTCAACGTAGACAAGTGAACCTTTGGACCTAGCTTAGCCGCCTTGTAATTCTAGCCACCATATTTCATTTCGTGCAGGTGTGGAGATTTTTTTTTATTTAATCAGGGATCACATTGTTGAGTGAGGGGGTCCTGAGCCGGCGTCGTTGAGCATGCCGTGCTAGTGAATCCTAACCTTTTCAGATCTATAGTTTATAATTCGTAGCGATGTCTGGCAAAAACAAGAGATAGTTTGACCGCTCACTGAACAAACATTTTTGCTTATTGGTAGTATTATATCTAAACTGATTTTTAAGATTGGCTTTAATTTCATTTTAGTTTCATTTAAGATTCCTGCCACCCGGTTCTTGGTCCATCCCCCTCTGTGGGTGAGCGCCATCCATCTCAGGTCATCAACATCAGCATCAACATGCATGCGCTATGTTGCTCTGTCGCGGCTGCATTTCATTGGACGCGTGGAGTTTCTCTTTGATTGGACGATTGCGGTTTGTGACCTTATTAGGCAAAGCGCTGGGCTCAGCTGAGTTAGCAGATGTGGCCTCAGCCGCCATTGGCCATAATCGTGGCTTAGTCAACCTCCATATATCTAGCCCGCATGCTCAACAATGACAACAGTCTGCAGGACGACCTGGTTATCTGGTAAAATGTCCGTAAAGCACCACAAGGTGAAGTGGCCGTGTATACACATATCAAAGTGTCGACGAGACGGTCGCCGGCGCCGACTAAGTCATGCCCCTTCAACCCTCATGACCATGACGCTCCCGCTGAACCTGATGGATATCGCCAGCACCTGGCTACCTGCCCAGACAGAAAAACAAAGTTACTAGGCACGGAGAACATGGGGACGACCCTCCATACGAGGTCCCAGCGCCAAGAGGTACACAACCTTTCTGCCAAGTCAAACCGGCTGTACCACTCGATCATATTCCGTGCAGTCACTGGCCTCAAACCTGCCGAGGGGTGGTGGTATTACCATAAAGTAATATAAAAGGTATTACCAGTCATTGAGTGCCGACGGTCTCCCGGCGGTGTTCGTTCCTGGCAGGTACCCGCAGCCGCCAACCGTGCCTGCAGCCGCCTAGAGCTATGCATGGCCTTGGAAAGGCAGACTGTGGTGAAGAGGAACATTGCTGAGATCAGGCTCGCAAATCTAAGGCAGTATGGCAACCAGACTTCCATGCTATCCAGATAGAGCAGCATATCACAGCCAACAGGCCCCTCAAGCCCAGAGCCATCCCTGCAGTGTCCAGGAGACTCTGCCTGTTTGTTGCCCCACAGGCTGCCAAAGCCAGCCAACCCTCTGGTGCCCAGGCTTTGGCCGCTTGTGAGCAGTCCAACCAGGCTAGCCAGAGCTGTGCCGGCCAGGTTTTCCTTGACCGTAGCGGCCTTCCAAGGAGCACCAAAGCTGGCGAACCATCTGCTTCGCAGGCCTCCCAGCCCCTCATTGATTATCAGAAGAAGCCTCTGCTGGCTGTCCAAGCTGAGGTAAGCGGGACTTTGATTCGAGCGAGTTGGTACATTGTTAGCTGGGAAAAAAACATCCCGAAAAGCACGAGAACACAGAGAAACAGTACGCATTCAGCACTCATATGTGTATATGTTTCTGTGTCCTTAACTTGTTTTTAGCTGTCTTTTCCCAGCTAACAATAAGTTAAAGCGAGCTGTGTTGGGCCCAGCATGCAATATTGATCCTCACTCTCATTAGTAGATCGTGAGATGCGAGCATCATGGCACCTGGGACAAGGCTGGGGTCGGCCATCCCTGTGGCGTTGAGTTCATCTACCCGACTGGTAATTTGGGGGCTGCGTGGGCCTTGACCAACCACCCTTCGGCAGTCCAGAAGACCAGAGTGCCCCACCAGCACCAGGGGCAAGTGATGTGCACACCCTTGCTTGAAGGCTTATGGAGAAGCTACAACCGAGCCTTAATAAACCTCAATAAAGGGCTTTATATGCATGGGCTAAGCAAATACTAATTGTTTCTATCTGAAATCTTTATTCTGAACATCTTGCTGGGCCTTTTCTTTAGTTGGAACATTTCTGCTCTCCAATATGATGTAATGGAAAATCTCAAGTGCGACCATTGCAGTCCATCTACTTCGTCAGTTCAAGTATGAAAACCTCACGGGGTGATGTCACCTTTATTTGTGAGTACTGCTGTCTTAAAAAATTGCAGCAGGGTATTTACAGACTTCCCACTAAATCTGTGATTAATTTTAAAGGTCATCAATGTAAAGAATACTTGAAGTACAGCATTGGAATGCATAATATTCAAGTGCTTGTTCATTAATTGAAAAAACTGGTTTTGCACCACTAACTTCCATTTTCCCATTTGGTAGCTTCCTCATTGAAGTTACCTATTGCCTTGAATGAAGAACTCCAGAATTATTTTATTTCTTAAAAAATGTAACGATAAAACCTGCATTATAAGAACTGTATTTGATTTCAATTGAGGTTAACACTGATTTTTAATTGGAGCACCACGCTGTGCAGAACGAGTCTCAATTAGGACCAAAATGATTTTTTTCCAAAATGCTTTTTTTGAGTAATTTTTCTTATAAAATATAAACATTTCAGTGCTTTTTAATGTAAAATATACCTTTTGTGAAGTTATTATTACTCTGATATTTATAAAGAGTGCAATACTGCAAAAGAGAATGCTAACACAACGTTCCAGTGATTATTCAAGACATATAAATAAGGCAGTAAAATTGCAGTAAAGTAATTGAGGTATGAACAGCTTTTGCATATTCCTTTGCTTTATATGTAAACCAATTTTCTTGTTAAAACAAGAAACAATACTCTCTGAATAAAATTTATGACAAACAACACTCAGATGACTTTTTGCAGAAAACTTACACGTGACCAAGAATTTTTTTCTTGATAACGTGTTTAGCAGTAAGCTGTTTTTAATGCCTCAAGATGGCACGACTTCTTTCTATTACACTTGAGATGATCTTCAAAGGGGCCGGGACATTTGGCAAAGAATTTGGAATCTGTTTGCCAAAAGCACATCCAAGTAAAGGTATTAATTGGCCTAGATTGATTTATTGTATCTTGAGAACTCTACGTTAATTTCACAAGCATGTGTTTATCAAGAGAAAGGAAAATGAAGGTCGAAGTTTCATTTTTATATTTTGTACCGAAATTTCTACACATGACATCACAGATTTCATAGTGTATTTCTTGTATTTTGCTAACATTGGCTCAATAAAATTTTTTAAAACTTGGCATGGTAACTGTACAGCCTATTCAGAGAACAATGTAATTCATTCTTATGTTTAGGATTTATGTATGAACCAGTATACGCTGTCGAAATCTATGAAATCGTGGCATTTGGTGCGATAATTTTAAGGTGGCATCACTACCAGTCTTTTTCTTTATACCTTTTCTTGCTTTCCAAGCGTCCTCTCACGGTAAGAGTAGTGTTTTTGGTGTTGCAAAACTGTTGTTTGTGAATACTTAAAAAATTGGTTTTGTCTTGATACTCTCCCCTTGAATGATGCATGGTGTCATGACATGGCAGGTCCTTTGTACAATGTAACAAGTGTAACGCCGGAGTGAAGTAGGCAAGTTAGGTGTGCCTTTGGGAAGACACTTCAATTAAAGTACTGTCTACCAAACATAAATGATGCAAGCTGCCATTTCCTGAAGAGTTTGTAGTGGTTGGAGTGCATTCTGTGAACTCACTTAACTGCCTTTCATTTGCATGCATCCCTTCCGCTATATACTTGAAATGATTGTATAGAAGGCAGCTGCGCTTTTGGCTTAGAAAAATATAACTTACTATTGTTAGTAATATTCTGATATAAAACAACCACATTCATATCTCCCTTTTTTTGCTTTTTCACCTGCATTTACGAAAAACATGCTCACAGACTGTCACCATTTCTCCTTTTCTATACCAGCACACCATGTTTTCCTGTTTAGTTCTGTGCACCATAAAGTGTCTCTTGGTGTTCCGAAACTTATTTTCCATAGGTGCAGTTAAGGGGAGATGCGAGTCAAAAAAAGGAAGTTTTTTTTTTAATTGTGAATCTTAGTTTTTATTTGCTTTCACAAGTTTAGCATCTCTACTTTCCCGACAAAGCACGAAAAATTGTAATTGAACTCAAAGTAGGTAAACATTGCTTTTAAAAAGCACAAGCTGGCTACTAAAAAATAAAGAAAAGCTCATTTATTGGATTCCCGTGAAAATAGTCACCTGGCTGCTTGCCATTGCATTTCGTATGAGGAGTTTACTAAATCCATGTGCTCGAAATAACCCCGATTGCCAAGCTGTCATAATGGAAAGAATCATCTTAAAAACTCTACACTAAAATCATCTTAGAAGACTCTTTCATGATGAAAGGAATCAACTTTAAAACTCTATGTCACCTGTACAATTGTTACAAACCTAAAGTAAGCTGTTAGTATGGGCTGAGGCTTAAAAAATTTTTTGCATTATTTCTGTTTTTGTCTATTAAAATGTGTTATACCCACTTTTTCATAATTATTTGCATTATATACTTAATCTAGTGCAATACAAGTCATTAACGGCTTAAAACCATAAAAGCTTAGTGGCAGAACGAGTTTGTACAAAAAGAGTTGTACTTTACACATCGTCATGGCATAAGATGAAAACTGTGCCACTTATGAAACCGATTATATATTTTAAATGAGCATAAAAGCATGTGTACAACTAAAATTTTAGTATTGACCTAGGCTACAGATTAAGGCCACTTAACTTACTATAAAACTGATTACATATTTCAAATCAGCATAAAAGTATATATATACAACTAAAATTTTATTGACCTGAGCTACAGATTAAGGCAACTTTTTTTTTTTTTTCAGGTTTCATATCCTCTTAACTTGCTCTTTTGACCCGGATATATGTTATGATTCATATATATAAAAGTTGGCAAATATTGAATGCATTATCCTATGATTCTAGCTTTGGCCCTTACCAGCAGCGAGTTGATTTTTGATCAAATATCGTTCCTTTACTTTATGTCATCATTACAAGCACTGCAGTTAAAACCTATATGCTACATCACTAAGAGAAGATGCTACTCGAAAAATGTCAGTTTTTGCAAAACTTATCGCTTTAACATTCGGCTTGGTAAATTACGTTTAGTTATTAAACTTTTATTTTGAATTCATATTAGAAATATGTGAAAGATCGATTTTTTTCAGCTCATGCCACTCTAGCCTCAGCTACAGCAGTTGCTGAGGCTACAGTGTATGGTGAAGTTGATGTAAAGAGGAAAAGAGGCCAAACACAAAGGTGTGCACTTCGTAAACTGCAATTACCCCCTGTACGGGGAGATAAGTTAAAAGATGATGCAACACAAGAGGCACGATTGTTATCAAATAGCAATAACCACTAATTCAGCCAAGCTAATAATTTTCAACATTAAAGGAAGTCGCCAATTCTGTCCACAAAAAGTGACCTCTGGTGTAAGTGGAGGCAAGCCAGAACTCTTCAAGAGTCCACACCAGATTGAACTCAATAATGCCAACTAATGAACACCTTTGTGGCTGAACACCCCCCATAGTACAAGCACCTCACAAATCATCATTTATTAACCCTATAAGCATTGCTTACCATAGTTATGTTGATGATTAACATATGTATTCATTCGAAATAAGGCAAAATGTGTGCATCGGTAACGTTTTTTTATAATAAATCTGCAGTCAAATGGCATTCATTGCACAAATCTTGTAATTTCCCTTGATGAACAGCCAAGCTAGTTGCTGTCCTAAACCCATCTGCAAGAGAACATTTTGAGGATAATCCTGCAAACGATGTTCAGAGAACATTATCAGGATGCTGCCAAGTGGACGAGGACGTTTGTACCTTTTGAGGACGAGCATAAGATGTAGACTGTTATCTGGGTAGTATCTAACATACATGTATCTCCCACACTGCCCAGGCCTGCCTATGAGAGGGTGCTCGCAAGGAGCATGGCAGCTAAAAAAAACTCATGGAGCACGTGGTTGGTGGTTGTTTGCATTAGAACTAATTTGTTATCGCTGTTTTAAGGTGGTGTGCTTTGCATGCAGTTGCACGGCACATAGTTAAAAATTTTATTTGAGGCCACACATATTAACAGTTGATATTTTGTAGCCAATGCATGTGTGTCCATACAAAACTATTCCATAAGCTAGCACACCTCAATAATTTCGGTCAGTACTCTTTTAACACCTAGGTTGCATAGTAAGGTGAGATATAAATTGGAAGCATTGCCAAGGCCATAAGAAATCTGGACAAAAAATTAGCCCGAGTTAACTGCAGTTGATGTTATGTTGCTACAAGAAAGCGAACGACCAAATGATGCATAATTTTATTTGTATGCTGATCACATGATGCATGGACAACTAAAAGTGGCTGCACTACTTCTTGTTTTCCAGGTAGAAAAGTGCTACTCAATGCAAATGTAAACATGATATGAAGTGGAAGCGCATTCAGACTGGTGACTTTTTGGAGAACCAAGACACCGTCAAAAGAGCTTAGATTGCAGTATTTTTTTTATCACAGTCATTCACTCCACACTACAGTAGTGTGAAAGGTACTGTTTTTGTTACAGACATCACGATATATGCTAATCAATAGCTTGACGATGTGAAGCAGTATTCAAGGTTGAACAGTGAAACTCAGAAAGGTTGGGAAGTTTGAAGAAACAACTTGATAAATTGCATGTTTTTCTTGATGCTAAATAAGCAAGCAATCACAAATGCAAGGTGAAGTACACGAGAACTATGACATAATCTTAAGATTTATTCTACGAAATTGCCATTTTTTCGGCCAAACCACATTTAAGGAAGTGTGAACCTTTCATGCACTGCAATTTATGTGGTGTCGTAACACTCTTAAAACACCTCACCATGTATGGTGTAACAATCTTTTTTTTTAATCTTATTGTAAAAATACTATGGCAGTAGCTCCTCTGAAGCTGATCTATTTTTCACGTGACCGTGGTCGAGCAGAACTACGGCAGCAGCATCTCCCCTCCCCCTCTTTTATACCTTGAGATTTTTAGGGGCGAAGCTCCTTAGGGAGTGGGCTGTGCGTCCCCTGTAGCCTGTATGTAGCCACCTCTAGTTTAGTTCTTGCAGTGTTCACTAGATGGCGGTACCGTCCCCTGTATGTAGCCACCTCTAGTTTAGTTCTTGCAGTGTTCACTATATGGCGATACCGTCCCCTGTATGTAGCCACCTCTAGTTTAGTTCTTGCAGTGTTCACTAGATGGCGGTACCGTCTCCTGTATGTAGCCACCTCTCGTTTAGTTCTTGTAGTGTTTACTAGATGGTGGTACTTGTAGCTGATGATGAAAAGATGCAAGATGTTATAAACTAGAAAGCGGTACTTGTAGTTGATGAAAGACGCGAGATCTTATAAAATAGGAATGATGTCACATATGGTGCGTGTCATTGGTTGAAGGCAATCGTTCGATTTAGTGCGGCGACGTACGCTAGGGGGAGCGATGTAATAAAATCGAGTGGGCAAAATGTACAGAGGATTCATCGTTTACCAGGTTTACCTCCGGAGCTTCGCCCACTCATCATCATTCACTTCGTGGATATGGCGGAATTTTTTTTTTTTTTTTGCCTCCTGGGGCACCCCAGGTACAGTCCCCAGCCGTCTGCTGTTTTTATAGCCTTCACGTCTCTGTGCTAGCTTCTGTCACCGTTGGCCGACTCGGACGTATGTTCGAAAAAAACATGTCTATAAGTTTTGAAGTGTATATTAACACTGACACAATACTTTTGTTTGCTGCAATCTCCCCTCATGCCCCCCCCCCCCCCTATTTTGCCCTACTGTCTAGACACATGAGCACCTTCACCCGAAACTCTGTCGTCGCAGGTCTCTCAGCGCAGCACTCAGTCGTACACGATAAACTGTGTACACTCGCCCTCTGTATACAGACAGAGAAAAAATAAACTTTCGAAAGCATTGGTCCTAGAAGCTGCCTGAAGCAGGAAAGCCCAGGTAACCACGGCCACGATGGCGCCTCCCCGATTTTACGAAGAAACCCACGCGCCGAATAAAAGCCACATTCGCTCTGTTTTAGGGGAAGGGGAGGATTGGGTGGGGGCGCCGGCGCCACCTCGCTTCTTGGTAGCTAGAGAAGCACTACCATAATGCACTACCGCACAGGTTGCTGCGCCCAGCGGTTCATGCTTGAGCAGCTCATGTTTGAGAATAGGTAGATGTCAAGTGTCTTATCTCACTTTTTTTTTAGAACCAACCTCTCAAGGAGCCGTTAAGTAACAATTGGAGTTTTAAAACTAAACGGCGAATCGCTCATAATGTTTCGATGCAAAATTTTCATTAATAAAATCAAAATAAATTTATTTTGCACCTTGTGGTGCTTGTAACCTTGATAGCAGCATTTAAAAATCTCAAGGACGCTTAAGCACTTTTTAAGACGTCAACCTAGTGACCAAAGAACTAGTGACTGATTGCCGAAAGTGCTCAGAAGATCGGGCGTTCGGAAGTACAAGGCCAGGAGATTAGCCTTTCTTGAGTCTCGAGCTGAGAGCTGGTCATCCCGCACTCCCACTGCTCTGGGGTGAAATCATTTCATTATTATCATTATCATTATCCTTTTTTACTTTTTGTAACTTCGCTTGGTTTCTACGACTCGGCACATATCCGTGTTTGCATCGCCAGGCAATTGAGGGCATTAGAGGGGGGGGGGGGGCATATTTCGCTACTCCGTTAATATCATGCTCAAATTAGTCCTGTAGGCCTGAGTACATGTTCTATAGAAGTCAAAGGCCACAACGCTTTCTCTAGGTCCATTTTTAGTTAGCTAAAGCCAAGGGTAGGCATGATGTTCAATTTTGAACAATCTGTAAAAGAGAAAATGCAGCATAAGTTGGCGTACAAACAAATGCATTATCCCAACAGATACTGAAGAGAGAATCAAATTATCCTCGCACGTTGGTTCTCATTGATGGCCCGCATGAAAGGGACGAATACTTTACACATGGCCTGATCTATATCTCACGAGCATTTTAGTATCTGACACTCGTAAATAATGTTTGCAACAAGAAAGACATTGCATACCCCTGCGCACAGGCAAACAAAAGTTCTCCTCACGCCATCCATGCTTGCGAGGTGCACTTGACAAGTGTGAGTGCTAACGAGAAGTGCGGCCCTGTATTCCGTATTGGATGCAAAGGCACAAGGTGCCCAAGCGCTGGTGCACTGTTCCATCTAATAACAGCACATCTTGAGCATTTTGTAACCCATTATCTAAATTTTAGTTTTCTTCATATTCACGACCGCTCGAGATGCAGGGCAAAACTGCTTAGTCTTCTTGAACACTACTTTTGTCAACATGAAAATATGCTGTGTCATCAGTTTAGCATTAGCAAATTTAAGTTTAAACAATTAAAATATCACCATTCGTTCAAGCATGCTGACCATGCAAATACTATATGTAGCGGAAGTGCTCCTATGAGAATTAGTATACGGTGGTTTTACTGCACGTGATATGCCACCAAGGTACTAACCCTCAACCTTTGGTAGCATGTTTTACGTACTTTTGCAGTCCTTAATGCATTTCTTGACACTATGTTTATGGTGTCGTTCATTCTTAATTAAATAAAACTATCAGGATGCGTTTCTTATATTGAAGAATTGAAGTAATGGAATTGAACAGCCCCGCCGTTTCTCGAGTGGCAATGGGCCAATTTTTTTCATTCCAAGGAATTAAGAAGGAATAGAATTGCTGCAAATCATAATTCCCTGGAATGTAATTGGAATGGAATGGAGGCGCGCACTCCGCAACACTAGTATGAACCAACTGGCCCACCCACAATCAGTGTTGCAGTTTATATCTCTACATTCCTCAACCACTTTCTTGGTGACATGCCAAAAACATTCCCATCATTTGTCCAATATAACTCACTAAGAATAATAAAAGACATAAACAACAGCAGCACACTACCATATAAAGCCATTCTCACCACACTACACGTATATTGCTTCATATGAACATTCCAGTGCCTGAAAGCTTGTTTATCTTCAATTAAATTGACTCTATCCCAATAAAATGTACATTTCATCGAAGTATATTTATATGCTCTCAAGTGTACTCTAGCAAAACTACTTTGTATTAGGAGAAAATTTCTACCTTGAAAAACAAGGACAATTACAGGTACCCTTTTTGCACAAACATATATGTTTGTATGTTCACTGTAATTCTGCAGCTAATTTCTTCTTTTTGTTTAAACAGACCCTACACATGCCAGCAATACATACATAGATCATATAATTATAATGTAAAGACCTAGTTGGGACAATCTAGCGAAATTTATTGCATTCTTTAACTCATTACAATAAGATCTCAAACCCATTTTATCCAACAATAAGAGTCACATCCAAGTCTTTGAAGGAGCACAAAAACTATCGAGTACAACTATATTTTGCCAACCCTGCCCTCTTACCTTACAGGTGTGATCAGTATGCAGAACCCTGTACTTTGTAACTGACTAAATGAAATAAAATTAACTGAATATAGTTGAGAATGAATGGCACATTAAAGTAGTCGTGAACCACCCCTTGGGCTTGCTGAGTAAACATATCCTGCGGAACCTGAACACTGCTACGAAAAGCTCAGTAAAATCTTGCAGCTGCATGTGACAAGGAAACTTTAAAACTGCAACACGAGGTTGCGATTTTCTCAGGCCAGCTCTTTCATACAGAAGTCTGTGCCTACTCTCTTGAGAGCTGCTGGCTGCCTTTGTTTGATGTTGTTTGTCTTGTCTGCCTTTCTTTGCCTTTGTTTGACCCAAAACAATGCAAATTAAGCATCTTTAACATTCAAGTAGCAAGTCCATGCCATATATAAGCACTAATAATAGTTAGTTCTTATATGGCAGAGCACTAACAGCAGACTTGCTCTCACTAATGGCAGACTTGCTAATAAGCAGACTTGCTAACATAAAAGAAATACTACTATCAAACAGAAGCCATTCTAACAGATTGCTTCATAAAGCCTATAAAGATTCATTAAAAATTGACTACACTTAGCCACTCAAATCAAGCCCTAAACATGCAATAGCTATGATGCCTGCTCTAACTACCAAATTTTTAATACTAGCACTAAAAACATAAAGGTAATACCGCATTATCACTACAAACAAAAACATTTTATGCTGAAGTCCAAAAGTTTGTCTGCAAAAGCAGCAGCAATTTTAAAGACATTCTTATTTACGTAGAATTAATAGCAGACTAAACCAACATCTGCTCACTGTGGCCATTCCAGATTAACTGCGTGTGAACATATACAGCCAGCTGTCAACATAAAGATAACAGCATCAGATTACATTCACGAGGCAACATCTAACTTCACTCTTACTTCAAGCAGCCTAGTCCATTGAGCTTGCCACCTGGATGAAACAATACATTTAGGGGCTGATAAAATGAAGGACAGATTTGATGGGAATGGGTGGAAGACGAAGAAGCAGAATAATTAGACGGAAACAGTGCGGATGGAAAAACAGTGCACCATGGTTCTAAAAGATGATGAATAGTGTTCTCAAGCCATTCGCTGAATTATTCTGCACTGTATATGTGGACGACATCATAGCCTATTTCAAGAATGAAACTACACCCGCAGAACATTTGACATCTGTTTTGATGACATTATGTGATGCCAAACAGAAAGTGAGCTTTGAGAAAAGTGAATTTTTTAAACACAGGATAACATTTCTTGGACGCATTTGGGACGGATTCACGAAGAGCATGAAAGAGGAGTCCATAGAACTTGTATGACTGATGAAGCCAGACAATGTACACGCAGTCAAAGTGTTTCTTAGCCTCGAGGGACATTTTAGAAGTTACATAAAAGATTTTGCAGCACGAGTGAAGCCACTGAAAAACTTGCTCCAAAAGACACATGTGTCATCTGGACTGAAGAATGTGAGAGGGCGTACCAGTAATGTTCGTGCAGGAAATTTTCCCTGTTTCGGGGAATTCTCGCCTGCCACATCGAGCCAAATGGAAAAAGGGAATCTTCCTGATTTTGCAGGGAATTTTAGGAATGGTTAAACTGTCTTTTGACGACCGATAATTAGCGGTCACAGTGCGCCTTCATCTGCTGTAATCTGTTCTGACGCATGCACCACGCAAGCATGGCCTTTGAGATTTGTTTCTGATATTTACACGGAGTGATTTCTAGTTCACTTGTGCTGTTAGACTTGAAGCCAATAATGTGCAGTGTACTAACAGTGTATGAATTAATTCCTCGTTCTTTACTTCGTTGCATATATTTTTCCCTGTTTCATTCACACCTCCGCTATTGCTGTGAGGCTTGGGGCCTAACATACAAAACCTATTTAGGACCTATGCTGCGGTTACGAAAATGTGCTTTAAGAATAATAACATACTCCCTAGTTCATTACCCCAGTAGCATCCTATTCAATGATCTTCATATTCTCTCATTTACGGCGCTAAGAATTTATAAGGTAGTTTGCTTTGTTCACAAAATACTGTACACAAACTTTCCACTACCCAACACCATACTCAACTTTCTGCGTGTAAACACCGGGCAAACAAGTCAGTTAAGTTTAAATCTTCCTCACTACAACAATGTTTATGGTGAATGACTGTTAGAATTCTTCGTAGCTCAAGCCTGGAACACTGTGCCTCTAGAATTAAGAACTATGCATATTTTCAACCTTCTTGCAAACGCTTTTTCTTGTCTAGTGAATTGTAATCACCTTTCATACGCAAATTGTACATTGTTGAAATTTGCAAAATCAATCATATTCATGACCAATCATGTGCGTTGCTAACTTTTATGTATTTTCTGTATTGCAACAGCTACTAACCACGTATTTATTGGTCCAACTAATATGCACGCACCTTTTGTATACATGACCTAATAAACTCGTTTTGATTTGATTTGATTTGAAAGTCATGCTTTTGTTGTGCGGTAGTGGAGGGGCTAGTCATTATTTCAAAAGTCACCACTACATGAGACACGTGTTATTATAGTATGTGTGTGCATAGAAGGGAGCAGAAATCAGTACTGTTGTGCAGTGAAATATGCTGGGAATTTCATGAACGTTTGCTGGGAAAAATCCCTGAAATAGGGAATTTTCATGGCTTTGAATTGGAATCCTTCGACGTAGCACGTAACATTACTGGGGTGTACAAAGATTTTGTATTATTCGTATCATCAGACCCAGTACTCACACTACAACCGTTCGATCAGAACTTACAATGAGTGCATTGAACTATGCTACGGTGCCAGTGCTGTACTGTACCAATGGTGAGCCACAAGTGGAAGTGAAAAAGGAACACAAATGGTAGGATATTACTTCCATACTTTCACAAAATCAGAATAAAAATACAGCACGAGTGAAAAGGCTGTTGTGCTAGGGAGTAGGTAATTTCAATCGTACCCAGCTGTACATAGGTATGAAATTCAATCTGTTCACTGTCCATCAACCGCTTACCCATTTGCTAAATGGTCGCTTACCCATTTGCTAAATGGTTCTCAATTGAAAGGCCGAGTTCCTCGATGAATAAGTGAAATTCAACTGTTCGATTTTGAGATGGAACATAGAAGCGGACAATATTTGTTAGACGCTGATGCCTTTTCTAGACCTCACATTGTCAGTAACTGTACGGGCGATGAGAGGGTGAACTCACTTCAATATGGGAAGGCACTGAGAAGCTGATTCACGTAGACGAAAAGCTTCATGTACCGCATACTCTGAGAAAATGACTTTTTGACCTTTATCACAACAGTCCAGAGTCAGGAGGGCATGATTGCTTCTGGCGAACATACTATAAAATAAGATTTGTGTGGCCAGGCATGAAGAAATATATTAACAGTTACATTGGCTCTTCTGCAAAATGTCAACTGAACAAAGTAAAATATGAGCAAAACACAGACAGCATGATATTTCCACATAATTCAAATGTCTTGTTTAAAACCGTACATGTTGATTTTGCTGAATTGAAAGAGAAAAGTGAAGGAGTGCAGGAAACGCAATGCTTTTTTGTGTGCATTGATGAATGCTTGAGAATGCTAGCTGCCAGGAAAAAAATAAGCTGCTGCCATATCTCTATTGAGCAGATATATTTTTAAAGGGCTGAAGTGTGTTGTGTCCGACAATGTACCCGCACTCAAGAACCAGGCATTTGCAAAGTGGGCAAAAGAAAGAAACATTACCCTGAAGTTTATAGCCCCTTATCAACCAACAGGTAACAGACTAGCAGAGTTTGTCATCTGAGATGTAAAACAATCAATAATCACCTATGATTTCCAGGAGTGTGGAAGTGTTGCCTCCAAACAGCTGTGTCACACCACAACAGGCCACATACAACCACCCTTGGTTGCAGCCTTCAATATGCCGCCTTCGGCAAGCCTGCTTGTTTACCTGCCGACGGCATACTTGGCATATCAGAGAAGCTTGACTTGAAGGAAACGAAGAAAATGTCTGAACAGCAAAAGAAGCACAGGGGAGGGATGAAAAGAGCATTTGACAAATGTCATAATACAAATATTCCCCCGATAGAACTAGGTGATATGTTTCTGGTGTGAAAAGTTTATGGTGGTACGAACACAAAACTTGTGGGTTTATTTAAAAGAGGTGAAACTGGCCACAAGAAGAGGAGTGCTGAAGACTATCAGCTACATCACGGAAAATGGTGTGATGGAAATAGCAGCCATTGCCACTGTCATCCCTTATTTGGAGCAGATGGCTGAAATAAAGCCTGGCAGAGTGTAGTGGGTGGATACGACGAAAGACAGATTTGGTGGGGATAGGGGGAAGACAAAGAAGAAGAATAAACAGATTGTGCTTGCGAGACCGCCATTTGCGTATGGTCACTCTAGCGTGAGCTTTCGAACAGCGACTGACGTTTGCCTGCTCTAAGGGTTTGGCCAAGAATTCAATAGTTGTGATTGATTTTATTTATTCTTTTTTTTTTCGTAAGCGTTTCTATAGTGTCCTTATTGATTAGCGAGTGTATTTTCAGATAGTACGACCAGGCAGATGCCGTTTTCCTCACCTGGACCAGGGGCTTTCCTCTGGTCTGCTTCTCTTCCTTCGCAGGAATTACCAGTGGACTTGTTTTTACGCAATGGCATCTCATCCGTTCCTGTGGCATTGGTCCCAAGCAACGATGGTATCATACGGATGAAGAATCCAAAAATGATTCAGACGGAGTTGAGAGCCGCTACAACTCACTACCAAAGCATCACAGAGGTCAGGCAGTTTGGCAAGGGTGGCATTCTTTGCTTCTCGTCTGACCAGCTCTGTGTTCGAGACCTACTAAAATGCTCGGTATTTGCTACCAACCCGGTGAGCGCATTCATTCCACCTCACCTAGCTTGCGTCAAAGGCCTCGTTCGGGGTGTCGATGTCAACTTGACCCCAACTGAGATATTAGATATGTTTTCAGAAGCAGGTGTGATAGCTATCTATAGATGTAGTCGAGTTGTGGACAAAAACAAGGTCCCAACGGAGTCCGTGATTGCCACATTTGCCGGGTCGAATCGCCCAACCGAAATCAAAGCTTGGCCTTTAATATACAGAGTGGAGCCACTATCACCTCGTCCCCTACAGTGTATTAAGTGTTGGCGTTATGGGCACACAGTGAAAGGGTGCAGGTCAGTACCTAGATGCAGAATTTGTGGTGAGACGCACAATTCAAACGACTGTAAAAGTAATGAAGAAAAGTGCTGTCTTTGCCATGAAGCACACTGCGCTGACAACCCAAACTGCTCAGCCAAGGCACGTGAAATCCAAATACTTGAAATTGTAGACAGAAGGCGATGCTCCCGAAAGGATGCCATTGCTGAAATCCAAACCCGAACTCAAGGGTATGCAGGAGCAGCTGCCCGCCATAACATAGCAATGGAAGCATCCTTTTCCCTATCAATTGCGGATATGATCAAAAAGGCTGTGGATAAGGCTATGCAACGCCTTGCTACCACCTTATGTGAGTCGCTGTCGCACATTGTGAATAACCAAATCGCACAAGTATATGGAGCGCATATAGATATAAGTACGGCTGTAAAAAATGCTGAGTCTGCACACCCGGCAAGTGAGGCAGAATCTGAGATAACTCCACCAGATGCACAGTCTACAGAGCCCTCTGGAGAAGGCGTTCAGAGGCAAAGTGAGGGTGCACAGGAAACTTCTCAGGACACACAAGATATGGACATAGATCTCAAATGCCTAAAGCGTTCTAGATCCCCTGCATCGAAAAAACCTAGCTCGCCGAAACATGTAAAAAGTAAGAAATACCAGAAAGACAACCTTTCAAAAACCGATTTTCTAAAAGAAAGTATTTCAGAAAAGGTGATTGCCGAAACCATTTTAACGAAATCATAGGGTCTCTTAAAATTATACATTGGAATTGCCGATCTCTTCACTCAGCAATAACAGATCTGTTATACCTGTCTTCCGAATTCGATCCGGCTATTATTGCATTACAAGAAACTTGGCTATCCACAAATCATGTATTTCACCTACCCAACTTCCAAACCTTTCGTCTAGACCGTCCATCCAAAGGTGGAGGTTTAGCTTTCTTTATAAACAATAAAATTAGTTTAAAAGTCAAAAACTCATACAAATGTATGTCTTCTGAATGCGAAATTTTCGCGTTAGATATTACCTTGCCAGGATACTTGCCTTTCTCGCTAATAAACGTCTACTTTCCTGTAGGCGTTCAAGACACGAGACTGTTAGATATGGCTGCTAATTCAGGCTGTAAAGAAAAAATTATAGTTGGTGACTTCAACTCTCACCATACCTGCTGGGGTTTTAGAACTGATCAGTGTGGACAACGGTTGTGGGACTGGTCGGTAGACAACAACTTATTGTGCCTTAATGCTAGAACTCCCACATTTATTCGAGGTCATTCACGCTCCGCCTTAGATTTAAGCTTTGTAAGCTCGGCCATTGCTAGTACATCGTGGACGGCCCTTGATTGCGCCTCCAACAGTGACCACTTTCCAATAATGTTCGAGATCGCTTGCCCCGTCAAACCATCATGCTTCCATGCCCGAACCTATATAAATTATGCAAAATTTCAACACGACCTAAAAACTGCTTTAGACGCTCCTTCTCAGGATGGAGATGACACTAAAGCTATGAAAATAAGCGCAGTAATTAAAAGGGCATACAAAAACGCTGAATTTACTGTTAAATCGGCGAAGAGAATATTCTATAGCCCCTGGTGGAATTCCAACTGTTCGCGAGATCACAGACGAAGACAGGCAGCTTGGAAGAAGCTAATACATAATCAGTCCCCTAAGAACTGGGCAGATTATAAATTTCTTGCCGCTGTATTTAAACACACGGTGGCCCAAGCTAAAGAAGATTATGATAAAAGACATTTCGATTTTCTCTCCAAATCCAAAAATAAGAAAGCTTTATTTCAATATATGCGATCTCGCAAAATCCTGCCGTCTACATTAAATACTAGTTATGAAAAACTATCATTGGAAGAAACGAAGAACTCTTTAGAGTCAATTGGCAGAGGTCTAGAAATGAGATTTTCTTCGATTATGGCTTTCAACTGGCAAAAGTCTTGCATAAGCACTGACTTCGAAAACGTAACGCTGTCTGAAGCATCAAAAGTCATTCGAGATCTACCATCGTCAGCTCCTGGTCCAGATGGAATCACAGTTCCTATGATTAAAATTTTATTCAAGCTATCCCCCGGCGACGTCATTAATCTCATAATCTACTCTTTAAAGAATGCCTGGATACCGTATGACTGGAAAATATCTAAGGTAATCCCATTAATAAAAAAGCAAGGAGTAGGTTTTACCATAGAAAATATCAGACCCATCTCCCTAACTTCGAACATGGTGAAACTCATAGAGAGGGTTCTAAAGGGCCGAATGAACTCCTGGATGACGAATAAGGTCATATTAAAGCCAAATCAAATTGGTTTTCGTTGTGAATGCTCAATTTGGTGCGCCCATGCGGATTTAGAGAGTCGAATACAGCTTGCTCGTAAAAGGAAACAGTACGCCGCATTAGTAACTCTCGACATAGCTAAAGCGTACGACAGTGTCGAGCACTCTATTCTACTGACCACCTTGCAGAGTCTAAAGTTTCCTCACTATATTACTGAGTGGATAGCGGAATTCCTAAAATCAAGGGAATTGTATTGCGTGAAGGATGGCTGTTGTTCGCATAAATTCAAATAGAAACGTGGTGTTCCACAAGGGTCCGTCCTATCTCCAGCATTATTCAATATACTGATGAGCTCTATTCCAATTGTTCAGGATGTCACTGTCTACATTTATGCAGATGATATCGCGTTCTTTGCTGCAGAGAGTGACATTTACTCACTACATCAAAAACTGCAAAGATATATTAATACACTAGAAATTTGGTTGCAATCCATTTCATTGTCATTGAACATCAGTAAAAGTGCGCTCTTGGTGTTTCCTATAGCAGATACAGTTTCAATTTCTGTATTGTATAATCGGGAACCTATTCCACAAGTAGATTCAGTCAAGTACTTAGGAATGATTTATAATGAAAAACTAAATTGGAGCCCACACATTGAATATATAACAGCAAAGGCACAACGGGCGTTAGGTTTATTACGCAGGTTAAGCAAAAGAAAATACGGGCTGCGCAGACACACGATGTTAATGATATATAAAATGTATGTGCGACCAATATTGGAATTTGGGTGTGTATTATTCTCGGGGGCCGCTAATTATAAAATTAAACCGCTAGTATTGTTAGAGCGAGAAGCCCTGCGAATATGCCTGGGACTTCCCAGGTTCGTGGCGAATAGTGTATTGTATCAAGAAGCGCGATTGCCAACACTCCTCTGTCGATTCCGCATTTTAACGGTTCAAACCTTCTTAAAGTTCTACAGTTTACCGGCGCGAAGATCAGAGTACGCATTTATCAGCAACCCTGACTCTTTCTTTCTTGCACATTGGCCTCGATTTCATACCCCTCAGATAATTTTCGCTAAAAAGAAACTGGATTGCATAAATGTAGACATTAGCACAGTAATTGAAGCTAATTTTTCTACCATCAACATTAGAATAGAGTACGATGAAATCTTTCCCCCACAAGCCAAGTTGCAATCTCTGAGATTTTTGACCACTACATTAAACGATTACTTGGTACATGCAGAAACAAAAAATGTAATAGCTACAGATGCTTCTGTCAACAATGAAAAGGCAGGTGTAGGAATAGCGTCTGATTCCCTCGGCTGGTCTTTTTCAGTAAGGCTTCCAGATTTTACTCCTATATTTGAAGCTGAGCTAGTAGCTATTATTTTAGCCCTTCGTAAAATTCCTACGACGGAGACCAGTGCAATCATCCTAACAGACTCACTTTCGGTGTGTGCAGCTCTGACAAACTCTGAACAATCTCGTGCCCTAGCAGCGTTCCACACATTAGCACCGCCGCATTTAAAACTCCTCAAATTAGTGTGGGTCCCAGGTCACTGCGGATTACAATTAAATGAATTGGCAGATGCTTTGGCACGAGCATCACTCGATGGACCAGTAATTTCAGTACTTCCCGAGTTAGAATACTTATCAGGGGTTAGATATAGGAAATTCGCTATTTTTACAGATAGTTTAGAAAATATCACACAATGGACAGATTATCAGCTCCTCAAATTTGCATGGAAAGCCCAGTGGAGTCCGTCAAAAAAACTTGAAATTATAATTTCTAGATTCCGGTGCCGTGTCCCCCCATTAAATTTTTATTTACACAGAGCTGGTCTGACACTTTCCCCCCTTTGTCCGTTCTGCGAAGAATCAGAAACTATTGAACATTATTTTGGCTCATGTCGTAACTATGCATTAATTAGGAAACGACTTTTAGATGTTCCATTTGCGAAGCTAGGTTTAAATTTAACCACAGAAAATGTTCTAAGTTTTGGTGCCTCTGTTTTGGGAAATTGCCACAGAGATGTAAATTGCCACAGAGATGTGTAATTTTATTCAAGACTCTAAACGTTTTTCAACATAAAGCCCTCGTTAACAAATACTAAAAAAAAACGGGTCAAAAAGTAATTTTCTATTTTGGATAATTCCGTGACATACCAAATTAATCGGGTTTGGCAAAACCAGCTGTCTGGTCGGCTCCCAAAATCAAGTTGTAGCTATTAGTATCTACTTTGTTATTGATTTTTTTCTCACTATCTAAATCTTTGGTTTATTTCTTTATTTCCAACATACTGTCTTAACTATACAACTCCCCCCCCCCCTTTTTTTTTTCGTTGTAAGCAATAATGCAGTTATCGTTCATATGAGACTATTTGTTCTCTTGGCCAATCCCCCAGAGTGGGTACGAGCCATGGATTAAAGGATACAAACAAACAAACAAACAAACAAACTTGTGCTTTGGGTTTGTGCCCAGTTCTCGTGGAATGTTACTATACATAGGAGAGGCTGTGCAACCACTTCATGGAAGGCTCAAAACTATGCAGATACAAAGTACTATTTACCGAAAGGAGTAGCCAGAAACCACTCAGCAGGACCATAACTTTAACCAGGGGAGAGCTTGATGTATTCGGAATTTACGTTAATCACACGAGAGAAAATGCATGGGAGTCACACCGCATAGACAAATTTAAATCCCTGTGTCCTCCGAGAATAAACCTGACACTTGGCAATATAGAATCTCTAAAAGCTGTGGCTCAATTCTGACATTATTAAGAGACAAAAAACCCCGTTTGGGTAGCTTGAAGGTAGGTTGTTGGCTTCAACCCACCTTCCCTCTTTCAAAACGTTTATAACTTGTATGTATATACGTACACACCCTCTGACCCACCCTCTGAAGCCAACTTCTGGCTGTGGTCCTGGACAATACGTTTAAAAGAATTTTTAAAGAATTTTTAAAGAGTTTTAAAGAATTTTTAAAAGAATTACTTTTAAAAGAATTTTTAAATTCCACTCAGTCGCACAGAAAATTGACCTCTATTCATGTCGACAACGTCACCCTCACTGCGGCCAATGACGTGGCCGACGCCTTTAATGTACACTTTTCCACTAGCCTTGCAGTACCCTTCTCCTCAGACTATGTACCTCCGTTTTCTCACAGTCCTCAGTCGATGTTTCTTTTTCCTACATGTGCTTCTGAAATTTGCTCAATTATTTCTGGATTAAAAGCTACCGGAGCTGGGTTAGACAATATCCATTCAAAGCACATTAAACTTGTAAGATTTCTTGTAGCACCTATATTAAGCCACGTTTTTAACCGCTGTTTGAAGAACGGTGTTTTCCCGGATAAATTAAAAATTGCAAAAGTAGTGCCAGTATTTAAAAAAGGTGACACCCTCAGCATGTGCAATTACAGGCCCATATCTGTCCTTCTCTTCCTGGATAAAATTTTGGAAAAACTAATTGAAATAAGAATATCTAAATATTTAAGCAAATTTAACATACTTTCTCCTTGTCAGTTTGGTTTTAGGGCTGGTCTTTCCACTGATACTGCAACTGCTTGTTTCACTGACAAAATCAGATCATTCATTGATAACGGTAACATCGCAGGATCTGTCTTCGTCGACTTTACTAAAGCATTTGACAGTATTGATCATTTCATCCTATTTTGCAAACTCCAGTACTATGGCATAACTGGTCCCGCATTAACACTATTACAGAGCTTTCTTCTTAATAGGTTGCAGGTGGTCTCGGTCCATAATTTTACATCCAGTCCCACCCCCATTACAAGAGGTGTTCCGCAAGGTTCAATTTTGGGTCCGTTATTATTTTTATTATTCATAAATGATTTACCACGTTGTCTTAATTATTCTTCTTGTTTACTTTACGCTGATGACACGACTCTATTTTCTCATCCCTTGGATTTAGCGACTCTCGTGTCAAGACTTCAAGCTGACCTTAATTGTCTTGTTGACTGGTGCAACTCTAATAGATTGTTGATTAATCCTTGCAAAACCTGTTTTAGGCTTTTTTATTCACCAAACAAAAAACTAGCACTTATTCTTTACCTTTACGTGCACTCAGTAGTTATTCCTTTAAGTGATCATACGTCATTTTTAGGAGTTATAATGGACACACATCTGAAATTTCAGCAACATATCGATTCTGTTTGTAAAAAGATTTCGTACGGTATCAGGGCATCGGTCAAGTCACGAATGTGTTTTAACATCAAAACTCTGAGGGCATTGTATTATGCATTCATATGCAGTCATCTCAGTTATTGCATTACATCATGGGGTAATTCATATTCGGTGCACATTTGGCCGTTAAAGGTATTGCAAAAACAAGAAATTCGACTCATAACTTTCGCTTCACGTCAAGCGCCATCACATGAGATTTTTCGCCAGCTTGACGTATTACCGATCTCCCAAATGTACGTTTACAATGTGTGTGTTTTGTTTTTCAAAATTTTCCACCATACCCTCACTATCGACATCTTTCCTATTACCTTGTTGGATAATTCCAATAATACTAGATTCGCGGCCGCCCATAACCTGTTATTACCTAAAGTTCGCACTAATTATAAAAAAATGAGCATTGTTTTTTCATAAATTTCATTATGGAATTCTTTATCACATGATGTGAAAGACTTAATGCACATTCATGTTTTTAAGAGGAAATTGAAAAAGTCTCTATTAAACGTATAACTGCTAGATTTTGTTAAGTTTTGATGTCTTGCTTTGTTTGTAGAAAAAAAAAAGTTCGAAATGTTCCGTGACTTGCTCTTTCGTTATTCATATTTTAGCTTTTTCATTGTAATAACATAGAAGGTCCCGCCTGCGGTTTACTACCTTGGGATCTCCTCCTGCATACTTACTCACAATGTACACTTCTGATGCTAATAAAGAAACATTGATTGATTGATTAATTGAACCGCCAAATATTTCATGATTGATATGTGGGGTTTAACGTCCCAAAACCACTATATGATTATGAGAGACGCCGTAGTGGAGGGCTCCGGAAATTTAGACCACCTGGGGTTCTTTAACGTGCACCCAAATCTGAGCACACGGGCCTACATTTCCGCCTCCATCGGAAATGCAGCCGCCGCAGCCGGGATTTGAACCCGCGCCCTGCGGGTCAGCAGCCGAGTACCTTAGCCACTAGACCACCGCGGCGGGGCCCCCAAATATTTCAGACTCTCATCCCATTTACAATATACAGCCCTTATTAGCTCACTTATTTATTTTTCTTCTTACCTTTTTGAACCAACACTCTTCTGATTTACCCCACATATCTCCTACATTTTGGTGCTTCTACATGTTTGTACAATTTTCCAATAAGAATTTCTATCAGAAAATTTTCAAAGCAATTTCCTCCCTTCTACACCACCAGCCCGTTTGTACTCATTCACAAACTGGAGCAGCATCATTGACTATACTTACCTAAAGTCGAGATTTGCCTACTGCCTCATTGCCTTTAAAGTCCTGACTGCATTTGTCATTCTACCTTACAGATCTCATGGCGGCTTTCACAAGTTGAAGTATTTCCCTGCTTTAAGACTTTAAGTCACCAGCTTTCAAGCTGATCGCGGTATGACATTAGGTTTCCCAAGTCAAAGCCTCGTCCATACCGTCCTTACAAATGCAAATTTGCAGTGAAACCTTAAGTGGCCCATAGTAGTATCACTTAATACCACATCCTTTCAAGTTCCCAGTGCAGTGGTCCCACTTGCTGCCAAGAGCCATTTCCACTATTTTCTCATCCTCTGAAGTATTTTTCTTTTACAGTGAAAGCTGTTATGAGATCACAACTTGGGTCACGCGCAGTTGTCCGTAACCACATCGTGCAAAATTAGAAAAAGAAAACTAGCACTAATGGCACCATGGGACTCAAACCAGGGTCTGCTGGGTGCCAACCCAGTATTCTACCACTGAGCTACACCGATGCTTGTGACTTGTTGGCAAACTTGCCTTAGGCAATCTTGATATCAAGAAAGCAATCACATCAATACGACGTATAAAGTGTTTTGAAACAGTGAAAGAACAACCAGTCGTCACACAATGCAAATAGCGTAACAAGTGGGCCACCCAATGCTCGAACCCATTACAAAAGCTTGTTTTTGTTCCCCTTTTAACTATGGCACATACCCACTTCAGCTATGATTCCTCATCGTCATCAGCCACTGCATGAACAATTGGCACAAAATTCTTTGCAAGTGTTTAGCGAATACCCAAGCCAAAGCCTTAGAAATGTCCTTACAAATGGAAATTTGAAGTGAAATTTCAAGTTGTCCATAGTAGTATCACTTGGTACCACACGCTTTCAAGTTCCCAGTGCAGTGCTCCCTCTTGCTGCCAAGAGCCATTTCCACTATTTTCTCATCCTATGAAGTATTTTTCTTTTACAAAGAAAGCTGTTATTAGATCACAACTTGGGTCATGCGCAGTTGCCCGCCGCTGCTGGTGTCTGTAACCACATCGCGCAAAATTAGAAAAAGAAAACTAGCACCAATGACACCGTGGGACTCAAACCCGGGTCTGCTGGGTGCCAACCCAGTATTCTACCTCTGAGCTACATCGATGCTTGTGACTTGTTGGCAAACTTGCCTTAGGCAGGCTTGATGTCAAGAAAGCAATCGCGTCAATACGACGTATAAAGCGTTTTGAAACAGCGAAAGAACGTTGCACAATGCAAATAGCGTAACGAGTGGGCCATCCAATGCTCGAACCTATTACAAAAGCTTGTTCTTGTTCCCCTATTAACTGTGGCGCATACCCACTTCAGCCATAATTCCTCATCGTCGTCAGCCACTGCATGAACGATTGGCACAAAGTTCCTTGCAAGTGTTTAGCAGATACCACGCTTCTCAGAATAATGATGAAAAATAGTATAGCGAATGCCGGCCTACTACCCAAAAAATATTATTAATGCTCTAGTAGGTATCAAGCAAGTGTGCTTGCAGTAGTTACTCAATGAGTGTTTTGAAAAGGCTATGAAAGGCCGCTCTACTAGCTTTCGCTGTGACTATGCTGTGCATTTCATGCAGGCCTAGGGTTTTTTGTCCAATTTCTTCACATTTTTTATGCTCTAGACCTCAGACTCTCTTTGCCTTTCTTTCTTTATTTTTTGGGGGGGAAGGGGGATTTAAACCCGGTTCTCCTACTATGGTCTTTACAGGCATAAAATGACCGCACCGATTTCTTCCCCAGTTATTTTTTTTTGGCGCATGATGAGAATCAACGATGAAGTCATGTGATGCAATGTCAATGTCTAAACTTTTTAGAGCACGGACATGCAGTCACACTTTGGACTGTCCAGAGGGCCCACAATGTAACGGTAGATCTTGGCCCGACTGTTCCTTCGTGGGAGCAACCCACCGTGTGATAGGGCACACACATCCGTTCTTTTATTAATAAAGTTTTTCCGAACCAAACGCCAAGAATGACGATGTGGCTTTGACAAAGATAGGTCCACCTATCAAAACATCGGCTAACCTATCTGAGGCACTCAATCCTTGTTCCTGTTCAGAAAACCTGCGTCTCATAACTTATATCATGCAATTCTAGATTCAAATGAGACCATTTCACTTAATTGAATCATAGCATCAGAGCAACACATGAATGTTAGCAATTCTATCATTCAAATGATTGAATAATGAGGGTAGATATACGGGTACATCACAACGTATCTATAAATTTGCTTTAACACCTTGAGGCATTTTCTTTCTTTATTGACCGCACCTGGATACAATAAAGACTGGATACAATAAAGACTGGATACAATAAATGTGGTTTAGTTTGTCCATGCACTTGAGTAAGCAAGTTTATTTGCACATCTTTCTATGCATTATGATGACATCTTGCTGTTATTTTCTGCCTCCTATTTAATACCGGGACAAGCATCTTTAAGTGGCATCACTTACCAGTATATCGTAGATTGTTAATGACAATTATGTCTAAGAAATTTTCTTATATGAATGGCTTTTGACCTATTTACTACCCCATGTCAACCTTGGTCACTGTCCATGAAATGCTGTTATCAGCGACTATACAATGAATGCTTGAAGAAGTCAGGCTTTCCATATTCTTTTCAGTAGCAAGTTTAACAGTACAATTATTAGAATGAGCTGCATTACAAGCTGCAGGCTCCTGCTGTAGTATTGTGCAAGCAGCTACTTTCCATATTAGCCAACTTCACTTGGGTACCCAATGCTTGAAGCGCCCTCTAGACAAATCATTTTTCTTTTTGCGAAATATAACACCTCATTAACGACTTCTCAGATTCACATACACCGGCACAATTTTGTTCAGCATGATCGAAGATGGTCGAAATTTGGAAGGAAGGGGTACACTTGATATCAAGTGACCCATTATATATATGACATTGCACAGAATACCATGTAACTGGAGCAATAAACAGGGGTAATATTTACAGGAAATCACTTTAAAAATGCTATCATTATAGTGAGATTTTGTACTACTAGACCCCTTGTTGCCTCAGTGTACGAGGCCTAAAAGGTGTTTCCCACTGTGCTGGGCTGAAATCTTTACACAGTGCCAGAAACATTATCGCCTTATACTTTTGACGAGTCCTGTACAGAGAAACAATAGTATCTATGAAAGTGATCATTCGAGAACACTAGCTCACGATTAGTTAAGCTGGATTTTGCAGAGCAGAGTTTAAGCAAAGGACAATTTGCATAGTTATTGCAATGAACTTCTATACTGTTTAGCTGCCGGTGGCAGCATCATCGCGTTGGCAGCCACATCACTCTCACATGCTTTCATGAGAACAATGCAACAGAAAGATATATTATGCACTGTAGATTTTAAGAAGTGTCACAAGATGTTGCCAACAGTGCTTCTGCTGCTGTTTACATTCTCAGAATACAGGTATCCTATTAATATGCACATATATGAACATGCTAAAAATCTTTCTTACTAGAAAGGCAGTTTTCAGCGCTGAAAAATTGACAGCCACAGCGGCGAAACATTTTCTTTGTTTATTTGCGACACACTAACTGATATACAGCAATGACATTTGACATATAGCAGCAGTGTGCTATGAAAGAAAACCCTTTTTTTCCCTTTTAGAACTGCTTTCAAGCTTCAACTGTTGAGACACTGCAGTGTTGAGAGCTATTCCAACATCTCTTCCAACCTGCATGAAAAAAATAAAGCACAATTATGACAAAAAGAGCAGCTGCAGCCTTTGCATTTCTACACTGTGAAGCAAAACTTGCAAGCAAAATGCAACAAATTAGTTGCAATCACCTCCTAACACCTTTTACAAATTTTCTTACTGTGTGTGAATCTCCCAGCAACAGGATCACACAGCTGGTCAACAGTTGTGGCCACAGAGTAAAATAAGAAATGAGCACTGACACCACCACAAACTAAAGCATGTGCTCAGGACAAACCATGCATCACAGTCATGACGGTCAATCCTTTGCTAGATCAATCCTTTGCTCTTCCCCTGCACTCGTCTTGAAGCTTTGGCACATGCTCTCTCCTCTTCTTGCGCTGGTTGGATGGATGCTATGGATGGATGTTATAACAAGGCAGTGACAAGTCTGTCACCAGGCTAAAAAAAATAAAAAAAAAACTTTTTTCTTTTTTTTATGTTGGTATAATGGCTTAATTGTCGATTTCAATTAAATCTATCTTAATACAGTAGAAAAAACTCAAATTCATAGCCCACTTCTCCGCCCTTTATGGCAGAATGTCCTTATTTTTCCCACTATGTGGTGATCACATTGTGTAGCGCCCTCTGTTCAGGTGCATGGAAATCATTCCAACACTTGCACTGATTGACAGAGGCTGGCAGTGACGTCCTCAGAGAGTTGTAATCAGGGAGCAGATGACAAGATGGGAAGACAAGCATGTGCAGGAATGTGGTAAAGCGTGCCCATGCGTCGCTGCTATAATTACTGAGAAAACTTCCACCCAAGACTCCGCTTGATAAAGGAATCTCTCCTTAGTTGCTTACTCCTTTCGTAGTGCCATCTGGCTAATATGCCGTAAAGCAAGATCCGGCGTCGCACAACGTGTCCCTTACGGATGAGCAGAGTCGGCGATCCTGTCTTACTCAGTGTTTATTCTAGACATTCGTGGTGTCCTGAATTTTTTCATGAGTCCGTGTTTTCACGCCCAGTCTTTTGAGAATGAATATGTACCAAGTAGCTCAGCTCTCTGTTATTCTAAGCTTACTCGGTGGTTGTGGCCAATATCAGAAATTTTCAAAGCATATTCTGAAAACATCAGTTTACGTGACTTAAACACCACAGCAAGTGACATGGTACAATGATTTGGGATGTTAAACCCCGCATCTCATCATCGACATGTACAATGACCTCACATACTGCAGTCTTTCCCATATTTATGTACCGTATTTACTCGCATAATCCTCGCACTTTTTTTGCCGGAAACCTGATGCAAAGTTGGGGGGTGCGAGAATTACGTGGGGAAAACTTTCCACGAAAACGCAGAGAGCGGAAAAAAAAAAAAAACGAAGTGGCCGCAAATCGGGATTCTCACACCAACAACTTACAGCAAGCTTTACAAAGTAGTAATTAGAACTTACCTCAACAATAAAAGCAGAGATTCAACACAAGGCAAGATTTATTTGAGACATAAAAAGTGGAAGCAAATAGTCGAAAATTAGAATACCATACGCGAAGCTTGTGGGCGTTGCGGGCGTAGCGGTAGCGGTCGGCGCTCAACAGAAGCCCTCGAAAGGTAAGCGTCAGTATTGGACTGATGGCTATTTAACAGAATCGTCCGCAGTTTCCTTCTGAAGAAATAAAGTTTACCATCGATCCCAGTTTTAGGCACACGGCAGGCCCAACGCGTCTCGGTGGCTTTCAGCTGCCGTCACCAATAGCGAACACAAAACTCGTAGGCTCCGAAGGGCCTAACGGCGGCCCTGTTGCCGTTGTTTAGCATATGATCTATCACTTGCAACTTGAAGCAGCCGTGTGGCTTCAGTATCGCCCCATAACGTGCCAAGATAACCGACACAACATACAAAACACGCCGCAGCGCGCACTGACCACTTCGGCTTGGCTTGGATTGAATTGAGTCTCCGTGCAATAGTACGCTTGATGCTCAAGAGATGGCGTCAAATGGTGCACGCTATCATCATCAGTGGCTGGAAGGAGCAGACGACATTATTGCGGCAGTTTTCGGAGGTGCGATAATTACTCGAGGAAAAATTTTTTTCGTATTTTTCTTGGGCGATGTGGGGGGTGCGAGAATTATGCGAGTGCGAGGATTATGCGCGTAAATACGGTAGTTCACAAATAAAGGTTTGTTGATATGGGATGAATACAACTACTACCATGACATATTAGGCTCACTTAAGCTGCGCATCATAATAATCCTCGGCATTCAATGCAGTCACAGAAACTTTTTGCCAGTTGGTATGGGACAACTCAACATTAAATAGATATGTGGGGTTTAACGTCCCAAAACTACCATATGATTGTGAGAGATGCCGTAGTGGAGGGCTCCGGAAATTTCGGTCACCTGGGCTTCTTTGACGTGCAACCAAATCTGAGTACATGGGCCTGCAACATTTCTGCCTCCATAGGAAATGCAGCCGCCGCAGCCGGGATTCGATCCCGCGACCTGCGGGTCAGCAGCCGAGTACCTTAGCCACTAGACCACCGCGGCGGGGCGACACCTCAACATTCCCAGCACAGAATATATATTAGGAGTCTGCAGATATTCGAAATTTCAAATAGAGTTTGCCATTCGATTCGATTCGCACAGAAATACAGTCGATGTCTGATAGAAAATGGCCCCTTCAGATTTTAAATATGCTTCACCTCATCACATTCGTATTGACACAAAGCTGCCTTTCAGGATCCGCTACGATTACAAATGTATTGACTCAAGCAAACGATGGTTAAACATAGAGATGATAAATGTGGCAGAGGTGGGGGCTCCATTGATGCTGTTTTTGGCCTGAAATTCGGGCAAGAAGTCAAAACAAGCGGATGCCAAAGATTTTAGCTGTCCGAAATTTCAGAAGTTCATATATGTATATTGACATCGACAAGGCAGATTTGGAACTTCGCATTAGAAGGGAGTGCACATTAGTCCCACACATCAGTTGGGCCTCTGCAAAAGTTGAAAGAGGAGGAGAGGCTGAGGAAATAGCATCTTTGCCTTTCACGCATAAAGTGTTGAGGGCAACACTTTGGTTGCACCCAATCATAAACATAAATACCAATCAGCCTCTGCATTGCCTGATTCTTGTTAAGACAACCACGAAACACCACCCAGTCAGTGCTTCATCGACCTAGCGAAAAGAAACATTATCATATTGCTATCTCATAAGAATATGCTTAGAAATCCTCTTTAACTTTTTTTCTGTAATGCCACTTCAAAGTACAGTCAAACCCCTTTATAAGAAACAATGATATAGGAGACGAAAGGGTATAAGACACACCAGTGTGCCTACAATAAAATACGGATTGATAAGAAAATGGATACGAGGTACCCTGCTTATAAGAGACACATATAAAAGACAAGAATTGCAGTTCGGAGCATGCCTCTTATAAAGGGATTCAACTATAATCGAAAAGTATTCTAGAAATATTTGAGAAATGTCGAAAAATATTCGATTTAGTGTTTGCACTCACACTTCAATACTTGAATTAGCTCCAAACCCAAAATTTCGCTATTCGCACAGCTCCAATATATATACATAAAAAGTAATTGTCTTTGTGTATAATTTATGTGGCCAAGATGCAACATGGCAGCAAGATGTCTGTCATACAGGCCCAATTGAATAACGCATCATATGTATCCACAGGCCAAATATATCATGTCAGACAAATATAATGAAAAAAAAATTTCATCAGCAACACACTTTTTGGTCATGTAACATTATTTTTGTCACAGCAAAGTGGAGTTCACTAACTGTGTCCAAGTCATATCCGTAGCATTAAAAACAGCAAAAACAAAAAAATAATACACTGATGTGCACTAAAAGAGAATAATTGATATTCAGCAGGGCTAAATGTGTCATTATTGGCTGTGAAAACTAATTAGGCTTGTTTGTGCAGGGCTAACAAATTCATTTACATAGTTTATCCACGCATCAGCAAAAGTCATTGAAGTACCGTCTTTACTCGCATAATGAACGCACTTTTTTCCTCGAAAAATCAAAGCAAAATTGGGGGTGCGTTCATTATGCAGGGCAAATTTTATGAAAACTGTTTCGAGATAAACAAAAAACGCACTAATGCAAAAAACAAAGTTAGGTCACTTAGCCTTTTGCAATTTACATACGTGTACGCTGTTTGAAAACAGCTTCTTTGTTGCCCTTATAGTGAAGGGATACAGTTGCACTTCATTCATCTTCTGTGGTTGAAGGCGCTATCTTCTGCAAGCTGTCCCTGCGCCGCCCGCAAACTCCATAAAAGCATCTCGCAGCAATTGTTTATCCGCAACAGTGGTATCTGGGGTGATCTCGAGGGGCGCTCAGAAGCATGCGCTACAGCGCTACGACGCACTCTACAACTTCGTGGCAACCTCTCATGACGACCGCAACAACACCGTTGATATTGCCACATTCCTTTTCTCAAAGTTTCTTATCGTCCCACAACACTACGTAATTCTCAGCATACACTGCGCCTGCAGTCTTCTACACTACTTAATTCTCAGCGGAAACTGCGCCGGTAGTCTTCGAGAAGCTTCAGGGCTGTAGTACATCATTTCGATAAGATCACGCCCACTCCACGAACTATACAGATTATTCTGGAACGTATGTCACCGCTAGCGATAACGCTAGAACATTCGATGGCAAGTGTATAAATGCCGACGTGCTTCGCCGCTTGTCAGTAAATT
The DNA here is from genome assembly GCA_013436015.1 of Rhipicephalus annulatus. Lineage (NCBI taxonomy): Eukaryota > Metazoa > Arthropoda > Arachnida > Ixodida > Ixodidae > Rhipicephalus > Rhipicephalus annulatus. The sequence continues at coordinate 382,154 of WOVY01003679.1, read as the reverse complement.
GACGACCGCCGCTATCAGTGCCATTGCCTCACTGTAATCTTGCTTTTCATTTGTTGGCCACAAGTTCGGCCCGAATAAACTGTTTCATCTTCGATCTGTAGTCGACTCCCTTTGGCCACGTCACAACTCCGTGACATCTGGTGGAGGTGCTTCCCGGCCCATGTACCGAACGCCCCCCTCCAGCCGTGATCCACGGCCACACCGTGAAGAGAACACCAACCTCGATTAGCGAGCTAGTCGCAGGCAGCGAGGACTACAGCCAGAGTACGGGGTTCTACTTGATAACTTTCGCAAGTCCAAGGTCAGCGTCACTACAGTGACCACTATGACCGTCCCTGCGCCAATGCCTGCCGCGATCGTAATGCAGCAGCCGAGTGAGCCACTGACCTTCCACGTATCATCATGTGAAGAAACGGAGACCTGGCTCGAGACGTATGACCGATTGGCCGCCTTGAACCAGTGGGACTCATAAGAAAAGCTGAGCCGCGTCTACTTTTACCTGGAAAACGCAGCGAGAACCTGGTTCGAGAACCACGAGTCGTCGCTTCAAACCTGGAATCTGTTCCGCGGCGCATTCTTGAAAACGTTCACGAGCGTCGCCCTAAAAAGAAAGGGCCGCTGCTGTGCTGGAAAGACGAGCACAGCTTCTGAACAAAAGTGTCACAATCTTCGCAGAAGAGATGATTCGTTTGTTTCAGCTCACCGACCCTGACATGACCGAGAATAAGGAGTTCCGTTTGTTTATGCGAGGGGTAAAGCAAGACCTTTTTGCTGGGCTGGTGCGGAACCCACCCAAATCAGTTCAAGAGTTTGTGTCGGAGTCTACAACAATAGAGAAGACTCTGGAAATACGTACCCGGCAGTTCGATTGCCGATTGATGCAAAACAGCGCAGCTTTTCACGCTCTCGGCTCCGACGAAATACGTGAAACGATCTGACAGATAGTGTGAGAAGAGCTACGGAAGCTGCTGCCTTTATTACAGCCCCAAGTGGACTCAATTGCGGACATTGTCTGCGAAGAAGTTTGGCAGTCGCTTGGAGTTTCTGAAGCACTGCCGCATGAGCCGCATGACATCAGCTACGCTGCTGCTGCCCGACGCAATACTCCACGTCAAGAGGCCGTGCCGCCACCGCCATACCGTCCACACGCCGGCCAGCGCAATGCTCTAAGAAAAACCGACATGGGGCGCGCCCCCGACCACCGACCTCTCTTCTACCACTGCGGGGAAGCTGGCCACACCTACCGCCGCTGCCAGTACCGCCAGATGGGGCTATGTGGTTTTGCCATCGATGCACTACTTCCACAGTGGGGTGAAAGACCACATGACATCGCCGACTATCTCACCAAAATGCAGAGGACACCCTCAGGATCTTCCCATTCACCTTCACCCGGCCGCTACAGGTCACCGCACCGTCGTCAGTACACTGGCCCAAGCCAGGGCCGGTTGCTTTGCCCGTATGTGGGAAACTAAAGGCAGCAACTGATGGAGGTGCAGTTGCTGTGCGACGAACTACCAAAGATCTTCCTTCAATGACGCCGCCGCAACGGAGCTTTCCAAACACGACGCCAACCAGGCAAAGTCCTCACAACGAAACCTCACTTACCAAAGGTGACCTGACGACGCAACATGGAAGCAGCAGAACAAGCCGACGCAGCCGTGACCGGACGGCACAAGCTAACTGCAACACGAGACGGCGAACTAGCAACCTTAACGGTCTTATCGACGGCCACAATATGACCGCTCTTGTCGATATTGGAGTCGACTATTTCGTCATCAGTGGGTCGTTCACCCCGAAGTTGAAGAAAGTCAGGACAGCTTGGAAAGACCCCAAAATCCGGATAGCCGGAGGTCATCTAGTAACGCTGGCAGGAATCTGCACAGCGAGTCACCATTAACAGCCGTATTTATCCCACAGACTTCGTAGTCCTATAGCGTTTCTCGAGAGATGTCATCCTTGGCATGGACTTCGTATGCCTTCATGGTGCAGTCATCAACCTCACAACAAAGTCGATAACGTTATCCACAGAAGAAGCACTGCTGCCGCGCACTCCATCAGGAAATCACGCCTTGAATGTGCTGGAAGAACAAGTCGCCATTCCGCCTCGCTCCAGCGTCATTATTTCAGTCGGCACTCCGAAATCACCGGACTTGGAAGGCGTCGTTGAAGGCAGTCAGCATCTGTTGGTCACCCGCAATATTTGTGCCGCAAGAAGAATTGCCGAGCTGTGGGGAGGCAAAGCAACGGTTATATGCTCACGAGTTTCATCAATGAGTACAAACCCGTGAACAAAGGAACGATGGTCGCATACATAGAAGAAATTGTGGAAGCCACCAGTGCTTTCGCCGTCGCCGATTCTGCGGAATCTGCTCAGAGCAACCAAGCCCCTCTCTCAGCTTTCGACGTCAATCCCAGCCTTCCGAACCATTAGCAAGAATAGCTCAAGACCCTGCTCCTGCAATACGAAGATTGCTTTTCGTCGTCGTCGAAAGTTCGGCAGACTTCAATCGCGAAGCATCGCATGATAACAGAGGAAAATGCCAGACCACTCCGTCAGAGTCCGGACAGGGTTTCCATGCGAGAACGCAAGGCCGTAAAGAGACAAGTTGATGAAATGCTACGGGATAACATAATCCAGCCATCCAAGAGTCCATAGGCGTCCTCCGTGGTGTTAGTGAGAAAAAAGGATAGAACCCTACGTTTCTGCATCGATTATCGCCGCCTGAACAAAATCTCAAAAAAGAACGTGTATCCTCTCCCACAAATAGACGACGCACTGGATCGACTCCATAATGCGAAATGATTTTCAGCGATGGGCCTCAAGACTGGCTATTGGCAAATCGAAGTCGATGAAAGAGACCGAGAGAAGACGGCGTTTATAACACCAGACGGCCTCTTCGAGTTTAAGGTGATGCCCTTCGGTCTTTGCTCGGCGCCTGCCACTTTTCAACGTGTCATGGATACAGTACTAGCAGAATTGAAGTGGCAGACTTGCTTTGTGTACTTGGACGACGTCGTCGTGTTTTCCTTGAGTTTCGACGAGCATCTTCAGCGCCTTAAAGCTGTACTTAGAGCCATCAAGACGTCCGGACTCACCCTGAAGCCAGAAAACTGCAGATTTGCGTACAAGGAGATCTTGTTCCTGAGACACGTGATTAGCAAGTCTGGAGTCTGTCCCTATCCGCGCAAAACAGCCACCATCGCCGACTTCCCCCCCCCCCCCCCCCGCCCACTGACAAGAAGGCAGTGCACCGATTTCTGGGCCTGAGCGTCTATTACAGGCGGTTCGTCAAAAATTTCACCCGCATCGCCGATCCACTCACTAACCTCACCAGGGCTGACGTGGAGTTCAAGTGGAAAACGCCACAGAAATACGCTTTTCAGGAACTAAAACAACGCCTCCAGACATCTCCATTACTTGCACATTTCGACGAATTCGCCGAGACAGAAATACACACTGACGCAAGCAGGGTAGGACTCGGCGGCGTTCTTGTACAGAGGGCTGACGGACTGGAAAGGGTTATTAGTTACGCCAGCCGATCGCTATCCAAAGCAGAAGCCAATTATTCCACAACAGAAAAGGAGTGACCCACCATCATCTAGGCTACGTTGAAATTTCGCCCCAATCTCTACGGCAGGCCCTTCAAAGTTGTGAGCGACCACCATGCCTTGTGTTGGCTAGCTACTTTGAGGGACCCTTCAGGTCGCCTTGCACGATGGAGCCTGAGACTTCAAGAATACGACATTACCGTCGTTTACAAGTTCGGCAGGAAACACTCCGACGCCGAATGCATCTCTCGTGCGCCTGTCGACCCACCACCGTCTGACGACCCGGATGACGACTACTTCTTGGGAACAATAACTGCTGACGACTTCTGAACAACAGCGGGCCGCCCCGGAACTTAGGGCACTAATAGAATACCTCGAAGGTAGGACCGCTGCCGTTCTGAAGGTATTCAAGTTTACACTTGCGTCGTTCTTCTTGCGAAACGGTCTTCTCCAAAAGAAAAACTTTTCACCACTTCGAGCTAAGTACCTCCTTGTGGTGCCTTCAGCTTTGCGACCAGAACTTCTGCAGGCCCTGCACGACGATCCGACGGCAGGGCACCTTGGTGTTTCTCGCATGCTCGCGAGGATACATAAAAGGTACTACTGGCCACGTCTTACCACCGGCGTTACTCGTTATGTGAAGACATGCCGGGACTGTCAGCGATGCAAGACACCGCCGACAAGGCCAGCGGGACTTCTGCAGCCAATTAAACCACCTCGCCGACCATTCCAGCAGATTGGTATGGACCTACTGGGGCCGTTCCCGACGTCGACTTTCAGAAACAAGTGAATCGTGGTAGCTACCGACTACCTCACCCGCTACGCCGAGACAAAAGCCCTTCCCAAAGGCAGTGCATCTGAGGTAGCTCAGTTCTTCGTCGAAAATATCGTCCTACGTCACGGCGCCCCGGAGGTCCTTATCACCGACAGAGGAACGGCATTTACTGTCGACTTAACTCAAGCGATCTTGGCATACAGCCAGACAAACCACCGCCGGAAGACAGCGTACTACCCACAGACCAACGGCCTCACCGAGTGGCTTAACAAGACTATCACCGACATGCTGGCAATGTACGTCGATGTCGAACACAAGACGTGGGACGCCATTCTTCCATACGTGACCTTCGCATACAACACGGCGGTGCAGGAGACGACGCAGATGTCTTCATACAAATTGGTCTACGGAAGGAGCCCGGCAACGACGCTCGATGCCATGTTACCCAACGTCACCGACAAAGAAAAGCTCGATGTGAGTGAGTACCTTCAACGCGCCGAAGAAGCCCGACAACTCGCCCGCCTACGTATCAAGAACCAACAGATGACTGACAGCCGCCGTTACAATTTTCATGGTTGCTTCGCGGAATACCAGCCCGGTGAACGTGTCTGGGTGTGGACGCCGATACGCCAACGTGGACTCAGTGAAAAGCTTCTGCAACGGTACTTCGGACCGTACAGGGTGGTTTGACGTCTAGGCCCACTCGATTACGAGGTTGTCCCCGACGGCATCACGAACTCTCCGCAACGCCGATCGCGACCTGAAGTCATCCATGCCGCGCGCCTCAAGCGTTTCATGCGCGTTAAGGAACTGAAACAGTGTGTTTTGTTTATTATTGCTGCATCGTAATTTATTGCTTGTACTTTCTTGCATTATTGTTGTACTTTCATCTTCTGTTAAATGAACGGGATGACCCCTTTTTCAGAGGAGGGCAATGCCACGTTCCTTTTCTCAAGGTTCGTTATCACCCCGTTACACACTTAATTCTCACCGCGAACCGTGCCTGCAGTCTTCGACAAGCTTCAGGACTGTAGTAGATCATTTCGATAAGATGACGCCCACTCCGTGAGCTATACAGATTATTCTGGAACGTACATCCCCACTAGCGATAACGCGAGAACATTCGATGGCAAGTGCATAAATGCCGACGCGCTTCGCGGCTTGTCAGTAGAATGAAGGCCGCCGCTCTGCCCGCCGCTATCAGAGCCATTGCCTCGCTGTAATCTTACTTTTCATTTGTTGGCCACAAGTTCGGCTCAAATAAACTGTTTCATCTTTGATCTGTAGTCAACTTCCCTTCGGCCACGTCACGACTACGTGACATATTGCGAGCTACCACCAAAGCGCCAAAACAAACTGTCGACAACAAGATTCACGACAAAATACAGCTCCCGTCTCGCTGTTCACATAAGAAGCTACTGTATAAAAGGAAGCCTATGTCTCACTTGTTTTAAGTATGCGCGAACAACAAGCATGAAAGCAAATTGCAACTGAAGCGAGAATCGGGGTGCGACCATATTGCGGAAATCGCCACGATCTTTCCTGGGTGACAAACCATTTTTTCTAGTTTTCCAGAAACCTGCGGCGCGATAGCAATAGATGGCCCTTTGCCACAGCCATGGCGACAACAAACCCTGTCGACGTCGCTCGAAAATCACGAGCATGTGGGTGGGCATTTGCAGAAAGCGACCGTCAGTTGGCGCAGCCAGTTTTGTGACCTTCGCTCCCTGTGTGCTCATCAGATGCGATGTCTCTACACTCCCACCATTTGTGAACTCTGCTTTGGAGCACAGATAATAAACAAAAAAGACAGGGGATGTGCTGCACGCAGATGCAAAGAACAATATGGCAGCTGGCGAAAGAGGGGAGGGAGGAGAGAGCAAGCCAAGGTGGGTCGACCAAATAAAAAAATGGAAGGGATCCAAAAGGCAAGGAGGCGCCATGTGTCGGTTAGCGGGACTGCAGGAACAAATGTAAGGGGTGCATTTATTACGGGGGAGAAAAAAAAAAAATCCAGATTTTGCAGAATAAAGGTGAAAGTGCATTTATTATGCGAGTGTGTTCATTACGCGTGCAAATACGGTATTAGGATATGTGCCATTGATTTTACAGGTGATGAGAAAAATCAATAAACTGAGAATGGAAGTTTTACTAAAGTACATGTTTCTGCTATGAACTCCATGAACTTCAATGAACTGAAACTTTGTATATGTCGGTCAAACTTCAAAACATCTAGAGTGTCATATTTTACAAGGTTAATGTACTCCAGCCTATGCGTATAAACATTTTAAAGAGACCTTTTGAATATATTTGATATAGTAGGTCCCCAAAGACAACCAGTCAGACTTAGAGATTCTTCTCTGGAATTTTTAATCATTCTTGCCATAATATTGATTGATATGTGAGGTTTAACGTCCCAAAACCACCATATGATTATGAGAGACGCCGTAGTGGAGGGCTCCGAAAATTGCAACCACCTGGGGTTCTTTGACGTGCCACCAAACCTGAGCACACGGACCTACAACATTTCCGCCTCCATCGAAAATGCAGTCGCCGCAGCCGGGATCTTGCCATGAAATTCTCGCATCCATTCGCTGCTCATATGTGACGTACACCTTAGCAAAATTCAACGGCACGATTTTCCTGAACCCCCATATGATTCATGACTCAGTACAAAGCTCCCTTATATACTATGGATGAGAGAGAACCAAGTCCTTATACACAATTTCCCACAGCTTCGCACCAGTGCAGCCATGTTTGATCATGTGATCGTAAGTGGCCTTCAACCAGTGAACCAGCCATGACCGTACCACGCAAGTTGGTTGCAGTAGGGTGTAAGCAAATCACATGCTTGTGTAGCTAATAACAGTTTGATATTTAATCGCCTAAAAATTGACCAGGTTGAGAAATTTGCGTTGTAGGAGCTTCGTCAGCAAGCTTCTTTTGCTCATGGCTTGCCCTATGTGGGCTGCCAGCATGTACATCAGTGTTGCCAGTGTGTGCACTTCTGCGGTCGCCACTCCAGTGATTCGAACAATGCTCACTACATGGCACACCCAAGGTGCAGGTTATCAATGGCCCACACGCTCGCCTCTTCAAAGTGGCTTTGCAAGAAACAGAAGTGAAAAGTGTGGCGTCATAACTATATCTGTCTCTGAGGTGGTCACCTCAATAACGCCACACAGGAGATGGGTAGAGGGGGAGAGAAATGAATGTGAAAGAAAGGAAAGAAGGAGGGTGTCAGATCGCGCGCGAATGCCCGTGATCTCGAAGCCAAGAGGAGAGGAAAAAAAAAAACGTGAGGCAGGCCGGCAGGGCAAGGAGGATCCTCGGGACAACGTCCACTTCGTTTTCGTCTGTTTGTAGGCACGGCAGCATGTGACAAGTTTGTAGTATGAGAGTTACGCACGGGTACAGATATCCTCCCATGCCTTCTCACCTGCCTGATCTCCACCCCGCTGAAGAACGCCTGAAAGCTCCACGTCTGCCTTTTATGAGCATTAGGTATTGACTCCCGGCTGTGGTTAGTATGGCATAAAGGGGCAGGTGGTCAACGTGCCGATCTACGTGGCCAACACTGTGCAGTGGCGGCCACGGAACGTCCCCGACAACGCTGCCTTTGATTTACACATCATGCGCCGGCTCGTTAACAAGCCTTCCTACAGAAATGGTCTCGCCAAAAAACATCAGCACCTCCAAGCAAGCTCCTCTAACGTCATTCATTTGGTGGACATGGCAGTGATTTTTTTGGCACGTACTACCTCACAGTGATGATTGATAGTCTATTATACTTCACATTTATGGCATATGCCTTTAATTGTTGTATCAGCAACTGGAAGTAGCTCTGGTTACAAGCCAACATGGTAGCATTCCTGCAGACACAACCGCCCTCTTTGATCTAAGTCGCACTTACTACTTGCCCACTGTCCTGACTGCAATAAATAGATACGTTGGGGACAAAACATCAGGTACACTTTGTTTTCATTATTGTGATCAGCTGCATTAGTTTAGCCCCACATGATAAACCTTTTCTCCAAGAATATGAGAGTAGATCTAGGAAACAGCAAAATGCCAATAAATACATTGATTTTGAAGTTTCAAGGTGCAAAAATAAAGGAAGGAAAAGCATAGGTTTCAAATTACGGCCACACAGAGCACAACGACAACATAACGAGGAGGGAGAAAACCACATCCACAGGTGCCACCATGTGGACTTTTTTTTGGCATTGCCGTCTGCTTGCTTTTATTTGCCCAGTGCGTGTGCACAGACCCTATGGGGATGATGAGCAGATGACGCAGTGTGGCTGGAGACATAATACACAGACAAGTCCACTAGTTGAAACATTGGCTTCAGTGACATTCCCTGTCTAACATCATCTCATCACTTCAAGCCACTATCCAGTCTTGCTTTGATTTTTCAGGTGTAACACACAGGTATACCATGACTGGACAAGTATATTTGCTAACACAAGACATCCACAAATGGAAGATAAGAACCCCCTGGTCAATTCCTACCTCAATGATGTCCATAATGTTTTCAGGATGAAGGCTCCCAGTACTACCTTTGATGAGGCTCGCTATTTTCCCAGTTGCTGTGACAGCCATTGTTAATGAGCCCACTGCACAGGCCTCTTCTTCTTGTGTTGCATCTAACACAAACTGTTGACCAATCTGCAACATTACAGAATAACCACATCATAAGAAATCAACACTGCCATTGCAAAATATGACTATCCTGTAAACAGAACAAATTATTTCATGTAATTTTAAAACTATAACAAACATCTGTTATAATGAGGTCCTGCAGTAAAAATGAGAACCTAACGAAGACTTTTTGTGGCAATACCCAAAAGTGTGGTGCAATGCCCGGGTGGCATCGCAGGAAATTTCTCTGCTCAAGAGCATTCTCCATGCAACAACCAGTAGTTTTGTGGATTGCAAAATTTGAACCATAGTTCAGAAATCCAAGATATCATGATACAGTAAAACCTCGTTAATTCGAAGTGACTGGGGCTGCGAGATGGCTTCGAATTAAGTGTGTTTTTGAATTAACAGAACATACAGGAAGTGGGATGCAAGGAACTTAGAACTATTCAAAGTAATCAGTGCTCGTCATTTCCTGTGCCAGCAAGCTTGCGGCTCCAAAGGTCATGTTTTCCAGCAATACCTGGTCTTTATTTTGCCGCGAACATGGAGGAACGGTGAGCCTCGCTGCTGTCACCGCGAAGAAAAAAAATGGTCGTGATCGACTTAAACGTGCGCCTGCAGAAATCAAGACATCTTCACTGCAACACAGTAATAACACGCGGGCAGCTTGTCGCCTGCTCCTCGCTTCGTTAGCACGTCATAATGTGACCATTTGCACATTCTTTCTATTATAATGATGAATTTAATAATGGCCAGTGTGACGAAGCTCACGATGTAATTTGGCTAGAAAAAATGATCTTTGAAACTTTCGAACTTACTTTTTGAAGTAGGGGTTGCTGGCAAGAACTCCGCCAGCAGTGCAAAGATGCGAATTGCTGGAGAAACCGGCAATCGGAGGTTCGCATACATCGCGATTTCCGCTAAACTGTCCTTTCAAAATTTCTTTACAGTCCCAAAAAGAATGGGCAAACCATGACCCGCTGACGTTGCGAGAAACATGCGATAAGCTGCCCGCGTGTCACTGCTGTATGCAGTGAAGCACAGCTCGTTTTCTGCAAGCGGACGTTTTGGTTGACTACGACACTGTTTTTTCTTTCTTCTTTTTTTTTTTCCACTGGAGGTAGCGAGGCTTGGGTGCTTCAGCTGCCACTCATTAGTATCGATACCTTTCATTGTCTTGTGGCTATGAATAGCCGTTGTTTCGCGGATTCGCGGCGAAGTCAGGATCTCGAACTGGCACATTGCACCCAAAGTTTTCTAATTAATCGGACTGGTGACGGCCGCCGCTTCAAGTTATCCACTCAATCTTACATCGCAAATTACGGGACCGTGGAAATCTTTCAAATAAAGTGGAATTTCAAAATAACCAAGTTAGAATTAACGAGGTTTCACTGTACATCTTCTTTCAACTGCAGTGCAGTAAAACTTCTGAGCATTTTGTGTGTGGAAGGCTCTCAAGAATGCATTCTTCTATGAAGGAAGCAAAGTGCTGTTCCAAATACGTGCAGTGCGTGCAAGAAGTCACAGATGCAGTTTCGCTGGGCAGGCATTTTAGCATATGCACTACTGCAGTCACATGAAACTCAACTTGCTGTGCCAGAAGAAAAAAAAAAGAGGGCAGACAAGAAAGAGTGACGTTCCTGCACTCTTTCCTGTCTTCTCTTGTATCAACCAACTAGTCTGCAAAGAAGCATTCAAGTCATGTGACTTAAAAGCTACAACAGCAGACTGTCACATTGTGCAACTATTTGGGCAACATGTGTCGACTTAAATTCACGGCCCCTTAACAATGACATAATCATCAAATTAAATTAATAAATTAATAAGTACAATACTTAGTGCTACAGTTGTGAGCCTAACTAGTTCTGGTGGACACCTATGATGGCTGCTCATGTAGTGCTAGACAGAAACATGCTTATTTGGCAAATTCACATTCCCTTGCAGCTGCCATTGGTGAACAGCGAGGCAGTCTCAGTGGCTTTTTGAACACGTGCAAACATTTTGCCCATGCAAGGAGAATGATGCAGTTGCAACTGCTCTGTTTAACATTCATCCAGTAACACATATTGTGAGAATACACCGTTTATATTCTACATTCTCCTAACTTAGGAAACAAGGATTTGTGGGGTTTAACGTCCCAAAACCACCATATGATTATGAGAGACGCCGTAGTGGAGTGCTCCGGAAATTTTGACCACCTGGGGTTCTTTAATGTGCACCCAAATCTGAGTACACGGGCCTACAACATTTCCGCCTCCATCGGAAATGCAGCCGCCACAGCCGGGATAACTTAGGAAACAAACAGGCACAACTTGGACTATATCTAAACAAGATTTAAGCAGTTCAACTGCTGCAAGCAAAAAATATGCCCAACTAGAAAACTGAATAATATTAAGAACTATACAAGAAAAATATTCTTTATCAAGAGCAATAATTATTACATATCATATTAGTGTCGTGTAAGCCACACACTTTATACATTGCATACCTTCATGCGTTCACGTCATTTTCACTAAAAGGGTCAATAGGTTGTACATCTCAAACATCAGTACATCTTAAACAAAAATCAGTACATCTTAAACAATAAAGTTATTAGAAAAGAACACAAATACAAGTACTTGGGTGTCACGTTTTCTGAGGATGGGGGATGGTCTGAACACATTGCCAGTGTTCTCAGCAGAGCTGGAAAAGCCCCAGGCTTTTTACAAATAAATCTTAAACATGTAACCAAGGAGGTTAAACAGACCGCATACTACGCCTATGTCACACCTATACTGGAATACGCCTGTCCTGTGGGGGATCCATTTCACAAAGTACATATTCATGCACTAGAGCGCATTCAGTAGATAGCAACAAGATTTGTTATGGGAAAATATGACCGAACTGAAAGCTTCCAATGTATGAAAAGAGAACTTAATTGGCAATACTTAAAAGATCAAAAACGTAATCTAAGATTGAAACAAATTTATACAATCTATAACAAGAAAACAAGCATTGATCCTTCAGAATATTTAAAACCAGTGCAATATCGATCCTCTCGTCATGACCACAAATTTAAAGTACGGCCATACAACCCCAGAACGGATCTGACTAAGCATTCTTTTTTTCCCGCAAGCCATTGTCGAATGGAATATGTTACCAGCTGATTTAGTTGGCCGCAAGACTGCGGATTCATTCTATGAGGCATTGTGCCCACCGCAATAATGCCTAAGATGGTGCTGCTGGTAATGTTCCAAATAAAAACAAATAAAGGAGTCTTGCAACACGTTTTCAAGTAATTGTCAAATAGCTTCATTAAAACGGCTTATCGCCTCACGAACTGACTGCCGCAAAAATTTTTTGAATGCGACAGTATGAGAGGAGTTACTGGAATTCGTCACACACCTCAAGTGATTCATTTCTTCTTTCGTACTCGCAAGCGCTAAAAGCTACACAGGGAGGGGGATTATAAGGGGGCAAGAATATACGTCCCTCCATCAGCACAAGTTATGACACTAAGCACTTTCTTTTCATTCCTTTTTTTTTTTCTCTGAATGCACAGCTTACATTCAGTGTGATCATAAGCGTGCGCATGGGCACATGGTGGAATTTTGTAGCGGCTGCGCTAACTATGCAGCTCATGATGCTAAAATCAGCCAATGGCTATACACTTTTGGTTTGTGGCACGGTCATTTGGGTCGATGGCATCAATTGTAAAGAGAAGAGGGGATGATTTACAACTGACTTAGCGCATTGTGTAATTGTAAATGAACACAATTTTCTGACCATGCTGAAAATGTGTTGCAGGGCCCTTCTAACAGAACCATGACAGTCTTATTTTGGTTTGTAACTTCTTTGGTTTGATGGTTAGCTTTGTGCCTGGTAATACCAAAATTGAACTGCAAATGCTCAAACATATATAATTAATGCTAGTATCGTTAACACAAGCAATTTTGATGTCCCTTCAGAACGCCCACCTGAAGTCATAAGGAACTAGCGCTCACTGTGGTCGTGGTGGGAGTGCCATAATATCATGTGCGCTCAAGCTTTGGTGACACTGAGAGTGCACTTTTTAATTGCAGTCTCGTATGCAAGAAAGAATGAAATGACATGAGTACTGCAGTGTCAGTTTTACACGCAATGTCCACCACTACGCTTGTAAGACAATCCAATGACACAAACGTTTAATGTTTCCAATTTTGATGTCAGGAGTCCTATGAAAGCCTAAAGGAAATAAACCCAAGGATACCATAACTTCAGGGTAGAGTGGTAAACAAATCTAACCAAAAATCTGCTTTATGATTGCAGCATAAAGAGTTTACACACAGCATAAGGAACCAAGCAGCAAGCAACACACCTTTGAAAGCGTAATAAAGCAAGGCACGTTTGCTATGCTCATTTTGTCGACATCATATGGGTCATCAGAAACTTCAATTTCCGGTTCTCCATTTTCATCTATGTTCACTGAAACCTTTGGAATTCTGCAAAACAATAAACATTAATTATTATTCCTCACTCAACCATGCTCACACGGCTCGTTTTCTCATGCAATTATAGTAAAACCTTGTTAATTTAACTTCCATGGGGCTTCAAAAGCTGCACAATCATCCAAATGCCAAATTATCAAAAGTATCCAAGAAACAACTAGCAAATGTCTGTTTCATCAATTCACTTTCATTTTCTTGAGGAATACGTACATCCAAGATTATTTTGCATAAGAGCTGTGCGAAAGCTGCAATTATCGTCATTTGCAACACAGCTCAAGACAACATGTGATAAGATGAAATGAGCTCTGAGCCTATACCTTATAACTTACGAACAATGTAATTGTGGATGGCAAAGCCTGCAGCCGTATCGGCTGTCTGCAAACACTGTTATAGTTGATTTGCATCGCATATTATGGCACTTCATGCTTGCTGTGCTCAGTCATTCAACAGAGTGAACCATATTGCAGCCAAATAAGACTGAATTTACAAGACTTTGATGCACCTGAATAATGCATATGCCATATGTATATGATATGTACAAGGTATTTCAACTAAAAAGCACCAAGTGATAAAAAATTGAACATTAGAGCAATATTGTTGTGAGCCATATAGAGCATGTCAGAATATTTTTTTCGATCCGCCAAGCTTGGTAATTATTAAAAATTACTTAATAAACTTTTTATATATCGGCTCTAGCTAAAAATCTTCAATACAAAACTTGTAGCGCTCATCAAGAAATAATAAAATTTTCCATCTTCAGTGACATAATTGTGCTGCTTTTTTAAAGCCTTTGTTAAAGTGTGCAAAAATTCAAAAAATGCCACGTGATTACCGCCTAACGGGTGGCGTTTTTAGTGCCTTCAAATGTAAGTTCGTGGAATTGTCAAAGACTGCTCATGCATGAAGGTCGCTTGAACAGGCCATCGGTGACTTCGATAGACGTTAAGCGATGGTAGGGTGGTACCGTTAAAAAATAGAAGAGAAAAAAAATTAGACGAAAAAGCGGCCTGCACCTGCAAAGGCGACACGGAACTGTAGGCAGCATTCGAGACAGGGCCGGCATTTTTTTTCTTTTCAGGCTAACGATAAACATGACGGAGGGAAAGAGGGTCAAATTGCGATGAAGGAAGAATATAAAAAGCACGACGGGAATACGTGGTACGCAGTTCTATTTGGGCACGCTTTGACAAGAGAAAATCAGGCTCTCGAACGATGCGTTTTACCAATGAAGAACGTGTGAATATGATCCTCGCCCTTGACCGAGAAAACAGAAACAGGAGAGAAGCAGCAAGATTATTTCGCAGCTGGCACCCTGAAATTCGGGTAAATAGTTTGACATTGGTGCGAAATTACGAAACTCTCAAGGAGGCAGGCCCGTTCAGAAAGCCGCGTGAGTGCACAAAAGCTGTGAATGAGTCGCTTAGAACAGACATTTCGCTTTCATAGTATCCCATCCCCACACAAACGTGCACGAGACGAGTGGTGAAACCGGTATTTCCAGCAGCGGAGTTTAGCATATACTCAAGACTGGAGGACTTCACCCTTACCATGTTCCCCTGCATCAGCAGTTGGAAGAAAGAATTTTAAAGACGTCTTGACTTCTGTAACTGGCAGAAGATAATCCTGGCTTCCTGAATAGCATAATCTGGTCCGACAAACCCCGCTTTTCGCGCAATGGCCAAGTCAACCTTCACAACAGCCATTACTGGAGTGCTACAAATCCTCATTGGCTGTTGCAGTCACAACACCAGGTGCAGTAGTCTTTGAGTGTTTGGTGCGGCATTTACGACGGCAAAATTATTGGCCCGGTCTTTTTCGATAGAGCACTCACTGAAGAACGCTACGTCAGGGAAATACTAAATGGCCCACTGAGTGACTTCGCCTGCAACCTTCTTCTAGCGCAGGTTTGGATTATCTAGTTCCAGCAAGATAGGGCTTCTCCGCACAGCTGCGGTCGGACACGAACCTAGCTTGATCAGGAATTCGCTGAGAAACGGATCGGCCGTCTTGGATCTGTAGATTGGCCCGCTAGGTCCCCAGATTTGACTGGGTTAGATTTCTTTCAATGGGGATACATTAAAGACCGCGTCCAGACCGAAGTAACGATAACGCCAGACAGACTGAAGTCTAAAATAGCAGACATGTGCCTCTTAATTACTCCAGGAATGCTGCGAAACGCGACAGCAAAATGTGTTGACTCGGTGTAGGTTGTGCACAGGGGCTGATGGAGGGCTATTTGAACACGCTATGTAACTGCCCATGACGTCTCAATAAAAGCACTTTCGATTACAATTAGGCATATCTCTTTCTAATACCTAGCCATCCTGTAATTCAAGAATCAGTTATTAGAGCACTGAACACTTTTTATTTGTTCTGCTTATTTATATGCATTGCGCTCTAAAAGAAAACTACTAAACATGATATTATAAATGAAAAACTACTAAACATGATATTCTAAATAGAGACGCAGTACGAGCAATTAACTTTTAAACCTACAGCCAGTCGTGCCATATTGCTTGCAAATATCTAGAACAGCAATCGCACGTAACATGATGAAAATATTTTTAAAAACCCCTGGAATGATTGCCATCGTGCTTTTTACTAGAGCCTTCTTTAATCACAATGTCACCCTCCCTCCCTCCGTCCTGTTTATCGTTAGCTTGAAAAGAAAAGAAAAAAAAAACGGCGCTGCATTGAATACTGCCTACAGTCTCGTATCACATTCGCACGTGGCGGTCGCTTTTTCATCGAAGTTTTCTTTTTCTTCTCTTTTTGGTGGTACCATCCTACCATCGCTTAATGTCTACCGTAGTCACCGATAACCTTTTCAAGTGACCTTCGTGCAGGTGCAGTCTTTGATAATTCCTCGAACTTACATTTGAGGGCACTGAAAACGCTGTGCGTTAGGCGACAATCACGTGGTATTTTAAAAATTTTGCGTCATTTCAACAAAAGCTACAAAAACATTAAGCAGATGGAAAATTTCATTATTTTTATATGAGCGCTACAAGTTCTGTATTGAAGATTTTTCTCTAGAATCACTATTTAAAAAGTTCATTAAATAATTTTTCTTAACTGCCAAGCTTAGTGGATCGAAAAAAATATTCGGATGTGCTCTACATTATTTAAAACAATACTGCATTAATTGGAGACGTGTAGCACTCATGTTTAATTTTTTACCACTTGGTGCTTTTTAGCTGACACACCCTAACCCATAAAACATACATATGAATGCATATAATGACAGCTACCAACTAGATGCCTGTCAGAAGATGAACGCAAGACAGTCTGCTTCCTCTTTCAGTCCTTGTACACCTTTCATAGGATGTCTGATGCATAGAGTTTCCTAAAATTAACTAGAGGGAACTCTGACGCTCATCGTTCAGCGATCAAGGGAATGAAGGGTAGTACACGGACTTGTGTAGTCTTCATGCTTGCGGGTATCGAACACGCTTGTGACTCTTTATTGCTGTGTTTTGGTTTTGTTTCAAATTAAAGAACCCGTTTTGAACTTCGTGACCTGATTTGAATTGGTGAGCAAAAATATTCAGGTGGAGTGTAACTGATTAACTATTGCTAATTTTTGTTTCGTGACAAAGCAGCTCCAAGCTGCGCGAAGCGAAAAAGCCGAAAGCACAAAGATTAGATGAATTCGTGTACTACCTATCATTCCCATGCTCGCTGAAGCGCCATGCATTGCAGCTCCCATAGACACTAGTGCCAGAGTTTTTCCTCTAGTGTAATCATAAGAAACTCTATATTCTAATGCACGAAGACATTGATTGATTGATTTGTGGGGTTTAACGTCCCAAAACCACCATATGATTATGAGAGACGCCGTAGTGGAGGACTCCGGAAATTTTGACCACCTGGGGTTCTTTAACGTGCGCCCAAATCTGAGCACACGGGCCTACGACATTTCCGCCTCCATCGGAAATGCAGCCGCCGCAGCCGGGATTTGAACCCGCGACCTGCGGGTCAGCAGCCGAGTACCTTAGCCACTAGACCACCGCGGCGGGGCATGCACGAAGGCATGGCTTGCATTTTCGTGCAAGGCATGAGTAAACAGAATTCGACAGCATCATGAGTCAACATACTAAAAAAAAAGGTGCGACATCAACACGACCAGTAAGCTGAAGGCAAAGGCACACAAAGGTGCATTAAGACCTCTAAGATTTGTGCACACAATCCCGGTGGCCATGACAGGTGACTGAAGGTTTATTCCACCGCAGTTCATTCTGATGAATTGGGGACACAGCGCACATGCTAGTTGTGCCTTCCAGAACAGCGCGAGCAACACGTATTTGTACCTTCACAGTATCAAACACTTGTGTAAAACATCGCAGAGTGATGGTATGTTCGCAAGAACCGTACTCTATTACATTGCAAGCCAGTGGGCCCCAGCCAGGACTAAAGAAAAATTTGTATAACACTGAAATTCATACAAGCCGTGATCATATCATGCAGGTTTCACTGTACATATTCGAGAGATGATGTCAATGGCAAAAATCTGCCGAGGGTGTCCATATAATTGCTATCGCGATAAAAATGAGTGGCGCCGCTATCATCATCAACAGAGAGTGGGACTGAGCAGGGGTTAATCCTCTGTTCTCACCAAATCACCTGAAGCAAACTGCCAGACTTTAAAGTTTATTCATTCATTCTTAGCTCATGCAAAACATCAATTACAAGGTAAACTGAAGGCCTTGTTCTTTGGAAGGCAAGTACATAGCAGAAATCTGTTTATGTGATATTCATTTATTAATGTTTAATTGTGATGTAGACGGAGGATTTTAATCTTCTTGTGTCATTCGAAGGCTGCTTTAGTCTCTTTGAAATTCACTTATGAGTTACCCACAAAGATGACTTTCAAATTATTTGACATCCATTTGATTCTCCATCCATACAATACCTGTCAGGGCTACAAACTACTTAGCAATTAGCCAATCATGCTCTACATTTCTGTGCATTCTAAACTTATAAAGAGAGGGGTTGTAAACCTATGTTATCTAAATGCAGTGAAACATCCAATCTTCACTGACTTTTCTAATTATCTTCATCAATTAAAACATTCCTATATGAAATGGCATCAAAATACCCATGTTTTCTGGAATATGATTCCACACATATTTTTGAAACTGTTTACACACTTTCCAGCAACACTACTAGTTCACAGCACTCTCCAGCTTAAAGTGGTACTGACACGAAATTTTTCACATATAGTTTTTTTTTTTTCATCAAATGATAGGTCAAGTCCCCAAGAGCATAGAAAACGTACCGGTAAGTGCGAGTGCACCCTAAAAATTAATCACAGCATGCTTTTAAAGGCTAGTTTCGGTTCCTACTTTACCCTGACGTCACGACATGGTATGAGCACCACCACTAGACGGTAGTATGTTCACGCGCACGTTTTGTGACTTATTCTCGTCCACGCGTCGCTTCTTCATTTGTCTGCCGCGTGCCGCACATGTGGCAACTATCGTGGCAGGAGGGCACAACGTTGAGATGGCCTGACTTCTTAAGGCGCAGGTTCTTTGTCGACAATCCGAAGTCAGTAAACAACTGCCTGTTGTGCGTGCAAGTGGAGCTAACAGAGTAAACTCCGCTTGGTTGGCGTCCAGTTTCCGCCTTAGCCATGGTGCACGAAGTCAACCCATGCTTGTCTCAGCGCCAGATCACACTGGAATCGGTAGAGCTTGCACGTATTAGAGACTTTTAATATACTTCTTTACACTAATGTGTTACCGGATACCAGTTTGCCTTTACCGTTACCAGAACGTATGTTTTTCAACGTGTCAGCTCCCCAGACGTAAACATTTACGTACATACATACACGTTTACCTTTACATTTTCGCAAACCACAACTGGTGATGCTAACTGTGTTTAAACTATATTTAACTTAAAGAGGATTGAATCACCGCTGCTGTAAGATCTCAAGACGTTTTTTCTATCGTGTACGGTATCCTCGTATGCAAAAAAAGGTTGAAAAAAATAATAAATGCAAGGTTACTGTAAGGATCATGTCGACATCTTGTGACACTTCGTGCAACCACAGTCCTGAATACGTTGACTTACGCGTATTGTTTTTAGCTGAAAATGATTAAAAAGGTAACTCATTCATTATAACGGCACGGCACAAATTGTACACCAGACATACATTGCATGATGCTTCTGTAATAACAATTTTGTGATTGCCTGGTTCATTTTGATCCTGCTAGATTATGGCACATATACAGCCTGTCGGGGGCTCTCACGTTTACGGCTTTGATGTTCTAGGTCAGCGTAGCCTTTTCTAGCTTTGGTAATTTGGCTGAAACAATGTATTCGATGCTGGCGCTCATACTTCGGCTTATTTTATCTCGTCGGCTGGAGTCTCCGCAATGCTGATATCGTGAGTTCCTACGAACGAAAGTCGATTTACAAGATTATACTCGGCGACAACTTTTTTTGGCACTGAAGAGAAAGCTACATAGGCGGAGGCTCTGCACATGTAGCACTACGCGAAGCAGTCCGTTTTGGTGCACGTCTCATAATGCCGTGGAAAGTGCGCTCCAGGAGCGTTTGAGACGCAGATGCTGCTTAGCGTTTGAGGTGCACGTAAAAAGCTGGGACTTTCTAGGGCGTTAAGAAATGCGACGTCACAACAGATGAATTAAAAGAAATACGAATATCTTACTGGTGTGAGCTGCATCCTGTCTCAAATAGCTCCACATAGAAAGTAAAAAAGACATTTATATTTCACGTTGAAAATACAGGCGCTACTTTGGAACTACATTCACTGGCGGTAGAATGCACACGATTTGGCTCCGTAGCTTTCCCTTCAGTGCCAAGAAAAGTTGTCGCCGAGTATAGTACTGTAGCCTGATGTCAAGTTAGTGTCAATCTTGGTAGGAGCACTACGAGAAATGTGACTTATTATCAAAATAAAATATTTTATCAGGATTTCCTGAGCATCATACATGCTCAGTGTCGTCTATGTATATTGACCTCGAGGCCATAGTGTGGCGCCACCTATATCATGACATCACTATAGTATGCCGGGTTGCGCCGTCTGCTGCTACCCTGCATTTCCTGTGCTTTTGCTACCGCGTGTTTTTGTTGTGTGCACCACACGTGCTTCCCGCTTGTCATAAAGCTCATTTTTCAAAAGATGCAGTATAACCTGATAAGTCTTGGAATAACAAAACTAGTGGTTATGTATTCATTCTGACAGACGCGAACACGGACAGAGGAAAGAAATCACCTGTTGTTAAGGTGAGCTCACTTCCTTCTTGGGTGCGTGTTTGCACGCCCTGTCTTTCAGAATGAAAGACGTGATAATTCGGACAAAGAAACCCTGAACGAGCCATTGTCCCCTTGTGGGATTTTTTTGCAGCATGCTACAATGCCTGCACAGCAGATACCATAGCGAACGATGAAAGCGATATTGCGAAAGCTAACCTGCTAATACGTATTAAATATTTTCCCCCCAGAGTTCTGACTATAAAACGAGCCGCAGAACAGTAATAACACCCGCACGTGGGGTCCAAATGCACAGCTGTCAATGAACCCGTACGAATGATGAGCGGGGAGAATCAACAAACATGCTTAGAAGCGCTCGTGGGATCTTCTGGACCAATTTATTGCCCTCCACTCCACTTTTTAATTATGGTCTAATAAGATTGATGGTCATCGGCGTTTCATTTTTTTACTTCATCTACTTTTCACCTTGGCTTACACTTGTCGGCAACATATCGATGTTAGTTTTCAGTGCCTTCGATGAAATGGTAAAGTTGACTTATATTTGTTTCCTAAGAACCTCGCCGTTAGAGTTATTTGAGACGTGGGTGGTCTTCTTTTTAATTATTTTGTTAAGTTACAGTGAGCCTGTCGTTTTCAATTATCAGTACATTAATCAGCAAATGCACGCCATGAGCTGCCTGGAGCCTTCTTGAGCATGCGTCAGCTCAGCTGTTACTGAAGACCTCAGCAACGACGGCATACACAAAATTATCGTCACAAAAGTGTTTTCTGCGAACCCGCGAGTTAGCGTTGGCGTCTTAACCCATTTACAGCTTTACCAGGCCAAATGTAGCGCATTTCTTTGCATTTGGGGCAATGATGAAAAGTTACTGGGACATCTGTCACATACGTCTGGCACTGAGACATCTAACAGTACACCAACAAGCTAAAGCTGCTTGCCGTCCGCCGCGGTGGTGTGGCGGTTGGGGTACTCGGCTTCTGACGTCGCGGGTTCGATCCTGGCTACGGCGGACACATTTCAATGGAGGCAACACTCCGGAGGCCCGAGCACATTAAAGAACACCAGATGGCTGATATTTCTAGAGCGCTCAACAACGGTGTCCCTCACAATAATATTGTGGTTCTTGGGCATAACCTTAGACATTATATTATTATCAAAAGCTGCTCGTACGCAACCTAGCACTGCTTACATGGCAATGATATGTCCCGCAGGCCAAATTAAGCTTTACACGCTAGGAAACGAATGCCCCGCCCCGAGATCTCACCCAAACGTCACGTTCCACAACGACTAGGCAGCAAGGCGAGAAGAAACATCTTATCTGTGACATCTAAACGATAGCAGCGCCGGTCACTCCAGTGGAGGCCCTCGCAGCCAATAGGAGAATTTTATGGCCGAGTAAACTCACCTCTGAAAAAAGGTGTCAGTAGCCTTTTAAAGGGACCCTAAATGCAACTATTAAGTCGACGTTGATTGTTGAAATAGTGGTCCAGAAAGCATGCAGTGTTACTTTTGTGCCAAGGAAGGGCTTATTTTGAAATAAAATCACATATTAGTGGTCCACATCGGATTAACACACTTCATATTACCGGCCTCAAGAAGCGGGCCATCTCATGTCACTGTTGCCATGCACCATATAGTTTCCTAAATATACACTAGCGGACTCTGGCGCTAGTGCCTACAGGAGCTGCAACGCATGGTGCTTCAACGAGCATGGGAATGATGGGTAGTACACAGATTCGTCTAATCTTCGTACTTCTGACTCCGTATGTGTTCGTGTGTCTTGGATGGAACTGTTTTCTCACGAAACGAAAATCAGCAAATGTTCAGCAGTTGTACTTCAACACCTTATTTTTTTTAGGCTTACTGTTTCAAATACGGTCATGAATTTCAAAAGGGTTCATACTTTCCTTCGAAACAAAACCGAAACACATCAATAAACGAACCCACAAGTGCGATTCGCCGCCCGTGAGTAAGAAGACTAGACAAATCCGTGTACTACCCATCATTCCCATGGTCGCTGAACGATCACAGCATCAGAGTCCCCTCTAGTTAATTTTAGAAAACTCGATGCCATGCACAATGTTGCTCATGTTTACTGCACTGCCGCTGACATTAGTAGCAGCACAATGAAAGCAGGGGAAACCAGAGCAGCAACAACGGCCATTTATCTATTTCCTGCCATTGGCTCCGAGATGGCAGACGTGTTTTGGTTCAACTGGGCCCCGCTAGATGGCACGACCTGGCACGAGTTTAACCACGCAAAAATTGAATTTTTGAACCACTTGC
The DNA here is from genome assembly GCA_013436015.1 of Rhipicephalus annulatus. Taxonomy (NCBI): domain Eukaryota; kingdom Metazoa; phylum Arthropoda; class Arachnida; order Ixodida; family Ixodidae; genus Rhipicephalus; species Rhipicephalus annulatus. The sequence continues at coordinate 359,188 of WOVY01003679.1, read as the reverse complement.
GTCATTCCCCATAGTAACGTCTGGCATTTTTCTTTTCCATGAATCAAACAGAAACTAACCAGCAGCACTTTATTGCGTCTCTTGATGCACAAAAAGTTATTTATTTAGTGCAGCTAGATAGATAATTAGTGATTAATTGTAGGCAGTTCGTCTGGCATTATCGGGATTATTCTGAGAGTGCCCTACTGCAGCGTATGTATTCTTGTGCATTTACCTTAATTGCTCGGTAAGTAGGGCAATGCTGTGGATAATATTGTCATTTGAGATGTCACACATTGAGCTTTCACTCTGCCATAAATTGTTATTTGACTTTAGTGTCCGTTTGGCATTACTAATATTTTTCACTTGTAAATTTCTAATAAAAGTATAAGGCCCGTTTTCACTCTGCATTTCAACACTTACACTAGTTCAGATAATCCTTTAATTTTGAGACTATTACAAAGATTTGGTCTGAATGTCATAGCTGCAAGCTCAAAACACCAACAAAGTAGTATTGGTTCACGCGAATACAAACAATTATAGTCAGCTGTGGTCAAACAAATTATGTCTCACGCTGAAGGCAGCATTTCAACAAGGCAATAATAACCACAGCCAAGCAGCTTAGGTCTGCTTGTCGAATCACTATCAATTTGTGTATAGGTCTACAATAGATTCGTATGTACAGACGGGTTCACAGTTAAAGGAAACACCTTCGTGTGCACCATGTCCTGATTTCGCTCTCTGGCAAAAGCATAGACACTTAGATCTGCATAAGACTACTGCTGGTGAGTGTTCTAACTCCTTTTGATAGACTAATGCCATGCACAAACAATGTTTATATGTCTACTTGTAGCTATGAGGCCCGCAATATGACAGGTGCTCATGAGAAAGTTCCCTTAACAGTGGACGGTACTGTACATGCATTCTAAATGGTTGCTGTTAACAAGCACAGTTCAAATTCATGTCATATTGATAGACAATATTATAATTTATGCTCACATTACCTGTTGACTATCTTTCACAGAAGTTTAGTGTTATAGTGCAAGTTGCCTTTGCCATGATTACGTAGTTTGGTACAATAAAATTATTAAAGTTTTAAGCTCTATACTGCTTTGAATGACATTAGCACCTAATGAAAAATGTTCTGAAAAACAATAAATAGCTGCACTAGCTTCAGAACTTATGCTAAAAAATGCGCTAGGTAAAAATGTATGTACTGAAGTTCCAGAAGTTTGAATAAGAGTTACCAACAAACGAAGTAACTTGTTTGGTGACTACTATTATCAGGTGAAAATTACAACTTCTACACTTACCTTAAGTCATACAATGCTGCCTTGACTGCAACAGAAACAGCATCAATCAGACTTCCACCACATTCTAAGATCTGAAAGAGTACAAGAAATTCACACTGGACATGAAAATCATGACACTACTTGCATTTACAATGGGAGCATCGAAATTTTACACAGTAACATCACACTGTTGACATTGAAAAAGCATGATATCACTGCCTAATTTCTTTTGTTGCCTGCCTACTATTCCTTCATTAAAATTTAAATCCCAATGCTGTACTCGATACGAAGGTGTCAACATCCCGTCTAAGAGCACTGTCTGCCACTTATGATACTGATGGCAAGAAGTGCAAGCTCCACAATCCCATGAGCTTTATGCCGTCAGTTACCACAGTTGGCAGCTGTAATGCACTGGCCACTCACAATTTCTTCTCCAGTATGATGTAATCTGATAATGCTATGTCAGAAAACACTATGCTGCCAAACAAAAGATTTCTGACAACATTAACAAAAGTGTGGCAGCATCATTGAAGTTTATGTAATGGTTACAAAAGTGCAGATCCTGGTGTTCATCACTTAGCAAGAGCACTACAACAACACTGCTCACCAGCTGCCTTGCACAGCTAACCACATTTCATTCGCCCAGAAGAGCTGGAAGCTCCTACGTTGGGGAAACTCGCACACTATTATTGCTTGTCTTTTAAAACGTATTGTAGACCTCGTTGCCATAATAAGAAACCTGGTGCTCGACACCTGACATGTAGGAACGCGGGCGGGAGCTACTGTTTCAAAGTGAGACATTTTTTGCTGTTCTTTACAACATTTCATGTCACTTGCTCTTCTCAATCTGAAAAGAGAATCAGTGGAACAATCTGGGCGGTGAAGTACTGTTGACCCTTCGTGTGTAATGTTGAATTGATCTCACTGCATCCTTGTAGCTCCTGACGAGCTACAAGGATGCAGTGACATCAATTCAACAAAGGGGATCGCTCACACCTCTTCAAACAATAATCAAGAGCCTCCTGCATGTGCGGAAAGAGACACCTCGCAAATGCACAGAAGCAAGACGAGGGAAGAGAGAGAGAAGCCTTTAGTATGGACATCCAACCCGTGCAAGCTAAAAATCCAGAGGTGAAATAGTAGCTAGCGCCTCTGTCGTGAATTTGTAGTCGTAGTAATCTTTATTTGTTGCAGCCACACACATTAGTAACTGCAGTTCTGATGGCACGCCATGATCACTTCTAACATTACATTTATCCAATCACAGGCTTGGTCCCATTCTCCATCATTTCCCCCCACAAGAGTTCTGGCGAGCACCACTTTGAGCTAATTCAGTCGACAGGGACGTAATGATTTTTTTTGTGCGATTAAAATACTAAGTCATTTAATGTCACTAATTAGAGCTTTGCTGAAATTATCCCCAGCCATCACTCTATGCAAAACAGAAACGAAAAAATTGGTGCTCCAAAAGTGAAGGCCTCCTCTTGCTAATAGTCTGCTAATGATCCCAAAGATTTGCTCTACCAGTTCAATGCATTTACACAAAATTGTCAAAACCATTTCTGAGTCCATTCAGTGAGTATTTCTTACTAATACCCAAATGGTTATCAGATTGAAGCAGTACTGAGTGCTCCAGTGTGCTTGCTTGTGATTGTACATACCAAAACATCCACATAAAGGACCCATGCCTGTTGACCAGGAACAACTGCCAAAGATTTCAGATCAAGGCATTTTGGGGAGCTGTAAGTACGAGCCAAGGCTGATCTAATTTCAGTAGCAATCTGTTCTCCTCCTCTTCCTTCAAACACAGGGTCAGCATTGGCAGTGCTGAAACAATGCAGGCAACCTTAGTAATGGTAAATCACATTTACATTTGCACTGTGACAGCATTATCAAAGTTTTTCAAAAATAAAATACCACAATGACCTGGAAAATGTATCCATACACTGAACAGTGTAGTTAGTTCATACAGTTCTCATTCCACAATGAAACATCAAATGAATGCCTCTTTTTTATCTACTTATCAATGATAAACATATAAGAAAGCAAGACACAGTTGAGGGAGATGCTGGAAGGTTAATTAAAACTTAAATCTGATTTGCTTGTGCAGGCAAGTGCAGGAGGCAATAATAATAAGGATGCACAAGATATGGTCATGACTTTTCAACCAACATTTTTATTGGATGCACTGTTATGATCGGCCTGTTTAGCTTGACGCCGCTTTGTCGCATGAGACATTGTGGCTGAGACTACCCTGATTTCTTCCGAGTCAGCGCTCCCAGAGATACACCAAGAGCGGCGACAACAGAGAAATCATTCTTCAAGTTATCCCAGGTCGTCGGCGCCCTTTGTAAAATCCTTTGGACACGCCTGACCGACTGACGGATTAGGAAGAGTTGTTGGCCATTGAGGCGGCTCGCTTTGTCGTCAAGGTGCCCCCGGCAAAGGGCCGAGCGTCTGAGAACCATTTGCGGATAAATTTCCCACGTTCTCCGTGGCGCCTTGATGCCACTGTTTCCACAATTTGTGGTCTACCTGGCGCCGCATAGCCATGACTGCAACAGACTGCAAAATTGACTTCCATGTAAGACTCAACGTCTCCGTGCTGTGCTGTGTCGTGCGCGGTGTGCAGTGTTTTCTCCCTCGCCATAGGCTGAACTGGGCGTGCCTATTTCCCCTTTCGTGGGTTGAGAAGGAGGCGGTGTTTCACCTTCCCCTTTCGGGGGCGGAGGTGAAGATGACTTCATTGGACTGTCCTGGCCTCCATTGTTTTTTGTTTTTTTCCTGCAGAGAATCTTGGTTAGGCCAGGACATAAAATTCGAGTGCCGAGGCACTCCCGACAAGCTCTCACAAGCTCCGAGAAGCTCACAGAAGCTCAAGGGCTTCCATGATGCTAACCCCATCATGTAGTAACACGCTACCTGTAAATAATGTAACTAAATGTTACTGTTAGCAGCTCCCGGCTCCTCTCCTCGACATCTCCCTGGGACTTTGGCTGGCTCGGGTCCTCTGGGCAGACTCCCGAACACATCAGCACCAGCAAAATAAACCACAAAGATTTCGGCATAAGTTGGGTGAAAAAGTGTTTACTCACATTTTTTAAAATTACTTGCAAATTTCAGAGATACACTACTTAATACATGTTTCCATAAAGCAAACATCACGGCCCACGGTCCTGGATAGCACCATCTGAACTTGTTCATTGCCAGACGCCTCTTTAGCATTGTTGGATTTTTTTTCCAGATGATGCCACCCTTTCAACCACTGGACACAACTGAAACGCAGCCCCTCCTGAAGTTTCTTCAACCTTTCTTGCAGTTATAAGTAGATTATCACAACTGAAAGTGGTCACACAGCACGGTGCCTTAAAAAATAAACTGAATACCTGGTGAAACCAAATTAGGAATTATCTTTAAGAAACGATACTGTCCCAACAGAACATGAATGATGGTGTGGTATTTAACCACCACGTCTTTCTGACCATAACTCAACATATGAAAGTAGTAGTAACTGTTTACAAACCTCCGTTTAACTATACAACCACTGATTAATCTGTTCATTCTTGCTTTTGCTAATATCCATGCAGTATTTACTGAACTTTTGATTCATTAAATGCAGTAGGCAGTCAGAAAGCAACATTTTCATCTGTTGACAGTGAATCCTTTATGAGACAAAAAATATTCCATTACATTGGGCCCAGTATTTCAAGTTGGGCAATAAATGAAGCTTGTTGATGTAGTCACAATAACTGCTTTGTACATGCTTTACAGATATACAATAAAAAGAAATGCAGACAGGACACCAGTTCAGAGAAAGACAGAGGCTTCTAGCGATAAAAATTGAACAGAGAATATTACTATAGCTAATTTTCTGACAAATGTTCTGAACTTGTAGTAAGAATCCTCCTTTGTTTTTCAACAAGTCCTCCTGTCAAACCGTTCCCTACCGCAGCAACATTCATTGTTCGAAGAGTTTTTAGCAATAAGCAGGAGCGCACATGAACAGAAGTGCAGACTACCATCTGCCTACCTGTCAGAAGCGAAAAGGAGGATAATCGTGTAACTCGGAAGTACTTTACAGATAAAATAAAGGCTTGACACATTACAGCAATGCACAAAGGCTTATAATACAAGTACAGATTGCCAAAACTTTTTGCATTTTATATTAAGGTTTGTCACTAGCAGCCAGGCACACACACACTGAGGGTATCAAACTCCCCCTCCTCAGAAGAATACTAACCTTTGGCTCAACCCAACCAACAAACAAATATAAAAAGAGGCTACTGCATATAGTCAGTTGAAAATTAGTCCTCAGGATCGAATAAAGCATGACTATAGGGGGTATGCACTAAGCCTTGGTCCTTGAGGCGGAAACACTGCCGCCGCGCCATTTTGAAGGTTAGTTCGTACGTGCGTACTGCTGTCCATGTTTCAGCGTGCAGAAAGTGTTCTCAAGGTCTTTAGACATCCTAGTCGCTTATGGATTTTGGCCACAGCATGTGCAGAGAGTTTTCTGTGTGTTCATCGAGCCTGCGGAACTTCAAAATGGTGACCCTGACTCTAGTGATCCTCGCAGATGACGTCAAGTGCATACCCCTTATAGGCTAAATGGTCACCGAAGTGGTATTTTTGTCTAGTTGGGTGGGCATACGATATTTTAAAAAACTATGAAGTAAAAAGAAAAGCCTACACAAGAAATTGAAAATATACAAAAAAACTAACTTTGCCATATGTTTCTGTTTAAACATATAAAATGAGCCAACCAGCACAAAGCAAACCACCAGTTTTATTCAATTTTTTGCTCCTAAAAGGTGTGAGGGAGTCGATAGACCATATGGAGGTACGTAAAATAAGAACCAATGAGATTTGTAGATTCAGGATCTGCCATGGTGCACAGCATACCCCTACCTTTTTCATTCTGAAGGGAATATGCAAGAAATGGACAGCGCCTCTACAAACCAGCTAAAAGAGCATGAGTAAAAATTTTGCAACACGCTAGATGAGCTATAAAACTTTATGCAGAGCCTATTCTGTGCTCCAGACCACGGGATAGACAACAGCTCTATTCTGTGGTCCAGACATCAAAATAAAGCAGAGCCCTATTTTGTAGACCACATCAACTTGACTTGTGCTGTGGAGCGTGTGACTACACCTCACGAAAGAAGGGCTGTGCAGCCTGTACATAATCACCTTTCTCGACGACAGTTTGCCTCACGAGTGGCAAGATTTGTTTGCCCTAATAAGAAAGGGACCATACTAGGGAGGTTATATCCAGACATAAGGAACCTTCATCCATGGATGCGAGATTGAAAAAAATACGTGGTGCATAATTGTATGTGCGAGAAGTTTGAAGGACGAAGCCCACCTGTTTGGTTATGAACTCACCGAAACGACGTGGATTGCCCACTTGATCTGAACTCCACATTACTTTAAATTTATTTCTTATGTATAAACAGATGTTATGTATAAATGTATAAACGGGGAGTGTAAATCTTGTTGCACTTTTTTGCATGACAGAAATGTACTATGACAAAAGTGGCTTAAGTGTCCCGCATGCGATAAACCAGGGCGTGAAAGTGTTAAAACAGCCATCATTTGTTATTATTACATGCAGGATTACTTTTGGCCTTTAGTTCACAACTACAACTTTCTCCAGTATAAAATAAAAGACGCACGTGTTAGGCCAGCAAGTACACCAAAACTAGGCTTTGCCTTCGCATTTCAAGTCTTTCCCGCATATGCATATTCAATCTTGCATCACTGTACACTGATGCTTTATGTTTGCGGACATAACCTTTTTCGTGCGGACTCAGAATGACAAGCACATCTTGCGATTCGCGAGAGCAGCTTGATTGATATGTGGGGTTTTAACGTCCCAAAACCACCATATGATTATGAGAGACGCCGTAGTGGAGGGCTCCGGAAGTTTCGACCACCTGGGGTTCTTTAACGTGCACCCAAATCTGAGCACACGGGCCTACAACATTTCCGCCTCCATCAGAAATGCAGCCACCGCAGCCGGGATTCGAACCCGCGACCTGCGGGTCAGCAGCCGCGTACCTTAGCCACTAGACCACCGCGGCGGGGCTCGCGAGAGCAGCTGTCGACAAAGAAGGCAGGATGGCAAAGCACATATATCATAGATATACTCTAGCTATGGAATAAACCATCGCAATTTTGTCCCTTATGAAACCGTCAACAGTGGCTATTCTGTGGTCTAGTCCACAGAATAGCCACTGCGAAAACTTTTTGGGCCAACTTGGTACATATCTCTGGGTTAAAATTAGCAGTGCAAGCACAGAACACACCCCACAGAGAAAAGAAACTCTGTGTGTGTTGTTTATTTTCTCTGTGGGGGTTGTTCTGTGTTTGCACGTTAATTTTAATTCAGAGATGAGCGATGCTAGGGCCAGATGTAAGGAAGTACACGTTATATACAGTTTGGCGGTGCAATAACTTCCCATTCAAAGAAAAAAAAATTGTGAGAGCATGCAGAACTTCTTCAGATCGCTTCAGAGGTGACTCACAAACTAAGGGACGATGATTGCGCCAGTAGACGTGACAGTTTGAGAGATGCAGAAAATGTCCCACTTTCACAAGATTTTGTTGAGCGTCTGCATCCAAAGTATAATACACACACATATATATATCTTGCCCATTTGAACCCTCACTGAAACTCTCCAGGTGTTGTTTTCTAAGGCCCTCATTTTCATTTTAACCCTAGGTGAATGGCTCTGTGAACCAGTGGATTACTTGAAGTGACGATGTCCTCGGTAAAGTTAACGTATTTTTAAGTCTATACAACAGTCACTGCAGTTCTTAGTAATTTTAGGACGGCTCCACGTTATGCAACACTAAATTGGCTTTTCCCCCCGCACACCACTCTTTTTTTCACTTACCAATCCACAAAGAACTCAATGCGGCCTTGATGTGGAGCAGAGGGATCAGGTGCATGAAGTTCTGCCTTGATTCCTACTAAGATGTCAGTGTTTGCCTGCAAGGTCAGAATGTTAGCGGTTGCTAAAAACGCAAAGTATCCTGCAAGTTACAGTTGGTCAACGTAGAAAAATGGTATATAAATGCAACAACGCGGGCATCCACCCGTTGTTTCAGCGCAGTACGAACCAGTCTGACATGTGAAGATCCACTGCAGTTGGACACTAGGCCGGTTTCTAGTTCCAGGAATCGATACTCCAGACAACTGCGACCATCGCAGCGTAAGTTTTCCTGCAAGCCAGGAGGACCATTTCTGACGATAGACTCAACGCAGTAAGTTACGCTTTCGTGCAGCAGCAATAGTACATGTTCATGCTCGCTAAATTACATAACTAGAAATAAAACGTACTTGTATCCCGTGGACAATGTAGATTTTCTCCGCGTCACTTATGAGTATATGAGGCATTGTCACGAAAGTTCCAATTTCTAGTTTCAGCTATGAGTACAACTTGACACGAGTTATTTTTTTTTCGTTCCGTTTCAAAAGTTCGTCGGTGGAAAGCCAGCGCATGGGGATTTAGAAGGCAAGAAAGCGCCTACAGTAACACATGCACGCACTTCATGAATGCCGCCATGATACCAGCCATGCTTTCTGATCCCGCACACTACTTTGAATAGATAAGTATTTGTAAACAAATATTACTGCGGACTGTGTTTAACTTTTTTAATTTTTAGTATTATAATTACGTAAGAAATTTTAACTATTTGATGTACGTAATCAGTAAATACGTGATTAAGCTCAAACACGAAAGAAGGAAAAAGAGGAGAGAACATGAAAAAAGAAAGAAAAGAGTTTCTTACGTAAAGTTGGGTTTTTTTTTTTAAGTACGCCATTGAGTACATGAAGGAAGGAATAGCATGCCAAGCCGGCGCGCTACGTGGAAAATGTAAAGAAAATGACGTCATGACGGCCATATTTACTGGGAACAGTGGCGGCGTTGTTATGGTTACGTGTTATAGTGCTAATGGCCGACAACAAGAAAGATTTGCAGAGGTTGATGGACATCTGCGGTAATGAGGGAGATAGGTTAGATTTTAGATTCAGTAAGAAAAAATCAGCAGTCATGATTTTTAATGATAACGAAGGTAGTGAGCTTAGAATACAGGAGGTCACGCTAGCGATAACAGATAAATAGAAATATCTGGGCGTATGGATAAGCAATGGGACCGAGTACCTAAGGGAACACGAAATATACGTGACGACTAAAGGTAACAGGAATTCAGCAGTGATGAAAAATAGGGCACTGTGGAATTACAATAGGTATGATGTTGTGAGAGGAATATGGAAAGGGGTCATGGTTCCTGGGCTGACGTTCGGTAATGCAGTCTTGTGCATGATATCAGAAGTTCAAGCAAGATTAGAAATTAAGGAACGTGGAATAGGTAGGCTTGCTTTAGGAGCTCACGGGAATACACCAAATCAGGGAGTGCAAGGTGATATGGGATGGACATCATTTGAGGGCAGGGAAGCTAGCAGCAAGATAAAATTTGAGAAGCGATTGAAAGAAAGGGGGGAGGATCGTTGGGCTATGAAGGTTTTCGGCTACTTGTACATGAAGAATGTCGATACAAAATGGAGGAAGCGAACCAGGAAATTGACTGGTAAATACTTGGAAAACAGCAGGTGGCCAAACCAAAAAGAACTATCTGTTAAGAAGAAAGTGAAGGAAACGGAGACTGACATGTGGAGAATTGGCATGTTTAAGAAGTCCGCACTAGAGATATATCGAACTTTTAAGCAGGAAATCGCCAAAGAAAGGATCTATGATAATACTCGGGTAGTTCTCCACTGTTTGAGGTCAGGACGGGAGTATTGCGAACCAAGACATATCATGCATTGTTAGTTACGCTGTGTTCTCCCGGTAGTTATTGCGCTCCTAGCAACGTTTACAAAACCTTTTGTTAGCCACGGGGCCTTAGAAGTGCGTAGAACGAGTACATATCCATGTGCCGTGCGGTGGATGACGCGGATGAAGTATTTGAAGTGTTCCTCGAAATTGCGTTTTGGCACCATGATAAAACTGAGCCACGACGAACGCCGCGCGGGTTAGTGATGGTTGCGCAGTGTTCGTGCTTGTGACAATGGACGCAACTTTTGGTCAGCAAGACTCAATGAGGACCATGTGCACATACGTAGTTTTGTGTTCCATGTGTGTAACAGTAACAACTTTCACGTGCGTATTAAAACGCATTTTCTGTTTCGCTTACTGTACCCCAGCATTGTTCTCTCGGCGTTAGAGCAATCGCGTTCAAGTGTCACACCGTACTCTAAAGTCGCCGCGCTTTCACATGCTGAAGCCGGTGAGTTTTACGTTGAACACGGGCACAGTGACTATGCGCCGCGTTGGCCGCGCGAGAGACGGAATGCAACCCTAGAAGGCGGCGTACGGCCGATTGTGTTGTCTTAGAGGGTGAGTGAATTATGACGTTGAACACGCTCTCAAAAACGGAGGAAGTGTCAAAGCATTGAAGAGGAAACTTGGGATAGGCAAAAGTCGGATGTATGCACTAAGGGACAAAGAAGGCAAAATAACTACCAATATGGATAGGATAGTTAAAATAGCGGAGGAGTTTTACAGAGATCTGTACAGTAGTCGAGACAACCACGACCTTAATACTATAAGAACTAGCAGTAACCCAGATTACACCCCACCAGTAATGATAGAAGAAGTCAGAAAAGCTTTGGAGAGCATGCAAAGGGGCAAAGCTGCTGGTGAGGATCAGGTAACATCAGATCTGCTGAAAGATGGAGGACAGATTGTGTTAGAAAAACTAGCCACCCTGTTTACGAGGTGTCTCCTGACTGGAAGAGTACCAGAATCTTGGAAGAACGCTAACATCATCTTAATACATAAAAAAGGAGATGACAAGGACTTGAAGAATTACAGGCCGATCAGCTTGCTCTCTGTAGTATACAAGCTAGTATACAAGCTGTAGTAACAGGCTACTCAACAATTGACCACATTCATACTATCAATCAGGTAATAGAGAAATGCTCAGAGTATAACCAACCACTATACATAGCCTTCATAGATTACGGGAAGGCGTTTGATTCAGTAGAAATATCAGCCGTCATGCAAACACTGCGGAATCAGGGCGTAGATGAAGTATATATAAACATTCTGGAAGAAATCTACAGGGGATCAACTGCTACCATAGTGCTTCATAAAGAAAGCAACAGAATACCAATCAAGAAGGGTGTAAGGCAGGGGGACACAATTTCCCCAATGCTATTTACCGCATGCTTACAGGAGGTTTTCAGAAGCCTAGAATGGGAACAGTTAGGGATAAGAGTCAATGGAGAATACCTTAGTAACCTGCGCTTCGTCGATGACATTGCATTGCTGAGTAACTCGGGGGACGAATTGCAACTCATGATTACGGAGATAGACAAGGAGAGCAGAAAGGTGGGTCTTAAAATTAATCTGCAGAAAACGAAAGTAATGTACAACAACCTCGGCAAGGAGCAGCGCTTCGAGATAGGTAATAGTGCACTTGAAGTTGTAAAAGACTATGTCTACTTAGGGCAGGTAATAACCGCAGAGCCGAACCACGAGATTGAAGTAACTAGAATAAGAATGGGGTGGAGCACATTCGGCAAGCACTCTCAAATTATGACAGGTAGATTGCCACTATCCCTCAAGAGGAAGGTATATAACAGCTGTATCTTGCCGGTACTTAGCTACGGAGCAGAAACCTGGAGACTTACAAAGAGGGTTCAGCTTAAATTGAGGACGACGCAGCGAGCAATGGAAAGAAAAATGGTAGGTGTAACCTTAAGAGACAAGAAGAGAGCAGAGTGGATTAGGGAACAAACGGGGGTTAAGGATATCATAGCTGAAATCAAGAAGAAGAAATGGACATGGGCAGGGCATGTAGCGCGTAGACAGGATAACCGCTGGTCATTAAGGGTAACAGACTGGATTCCCAGAGAAGGCAAGCGGGTTAGGGGGAGACAGAAGGTTAGGTGGGCAGATGAGATTAAGAAGTTTGCGGGTATAAATTGGCAGCAGCAAGCACAGGACCGGGTTAACTGGCGGAACTTGGGAGAGGCCTTTGTCCTGCAGTGGACGTAGTCAGGCTGATGATGATGATGATGAATTATGACGTGAAACACTCGCCGTTGTCAGCATAGAGTTTCTCAAAATTAACATGCTTGTCAGTACATCTAGCGCGCGTTCTCTTGTGCTAGCTTCGTTGTCGGTGAGCTGTTACTCGCTGTTAATACTCGGACGAAATGATTTCGTCAACGGTGTGGCACTGCCCAGCGTGTTGAGCCCCGTTTCGATGGTTTCGGTTCGCCATGACGCGCAAGGTGTGCAGTGCACGTGGTTTTCGCGTCAGAGAGAGAGTCGCGCCTTCTGCTTTGCATTTGGGTATAAACAAGAGAGGAGAACTTGCCCAGTCAATATGGCCGACTTCTCGCTTCACCACGAGTGACGTCAGGGCCTCTCAGTTGTTTGCTTTCGTAATACTTGTAATTAGGTTCAATTATTTTACACAACTTAATTGTTTTAGTTATTTACAGGTGTAAAGTTTTTTTTCTACACTGTTGCTATCATAGTTTGCTAAATATAAGGAAACTCTATGGCTGCTATGGCAGTGTTTGTAGGAGTTTGGTTGACCGGCAACGTGCAATTAGGTGTTCTGTGGTGCAATCGTTCAGAGGATTGAAGCAGCTGAATGAAGAATTGCAACATCATTCTTGCTTTAAGACATGGTCGTCGCCTACAGCTACGTGAAGACGGGACGTAATGAGCAGACAAACATGGCACGGCAAGGTGTTGAAAAGGCCATCGAAGTGACTGTTACGCAATCAAGAACGTTGCGGTTCGGTGCCTAGACCCAAATTTTTGGACTAGTTGTACAAGAGCGCTGTGCACGAGCGACTCATAATCTTTCATGTGCGCTCTCGTGAAACGCATGTATAATATTGCTGAAAATACCACGAATGTGAAGCTCGTTCGCCGACCAATGCCGAAAGCGAAAATCCGCATTTCGCTGGCTTATCAACTACAACTGTCGTTTTGGAGTGTCATCGCCAGAGGACCGAGATACATACAACTCCGCCACTGAGAGTTCGCAATCATCCAGCAATCTCTCCAACTCTCACCAGTCACAAGGAAGACAAACGTCTTTGTCATTATCACCTCCTGAATCGGAAAGCTCGGACTTCGATGATCTGTTGAATTTATTGTGCAATCATCGAACTGTTTCTGAACTACAGCCTCTGCAGTCATGAAGAACACAAATATAATGGGTGCATGTGTATTCGAACACATTTTATTGTATTCTGTTAGCTAATGGTTCGTGTAGTGACTTGTGCACAGGTTTCCCGTGGACGCCAGCATGGTGCAGGTCTTCGGAACTAACACTGTAAAGACAAATGACGTTTCAATGAGAAAACTTCTGCCAATGCGACAGCCTCGAGCAAACTTCGCGTACGGCATATATGGAGAAGTATCGACTCGCGTTCTCATAACTTCGCGGACGGCACACATGAAAAAGTATCGAATAGCGTTGTGCTCACCCAGCATTAACGCAGCAACATTGCAAACGGACGTTTGAAAGGGAACTGAACGAATACTTCACCTTTACCGCTCTTTTGCATGCGTAGATACAGTCGAAAAAGTACTGAGACATAGCTGTCGATTCAATCTTCGGCACTACACGCTCTGCATGTTAAGCACCCACCCACTTGGTTGTACTGTTCAGTTACACCTGTGCTTTCCTTGCGAATCTAGATTTGCATAAAAGGACAATAGCTCATCTGAACGCCAGTAATCGGTCTAACGAGGACGACATATAAATCCCAATCCAAAAAGACCAGTAACCCTCTCATTTCACATCAGCTTCGAGGTACTGGTCAATGAACACATGCGTGAAAACTACTTACGTTAATCCTTGATTCCTCTGTACTCCCTGAGGTGAGTAAGGACCCAAACTGGGTAAGCGAAAATTGTGGATACGATCACAGCGATGTGAACCGCCTTTTCGGGGGCCGACATCTTGAAGCCTTTCGGCAGCGAGACCGAGTACGAATTCACCGACGTTGAACGGGTCTGCATTACAGCGCTTCGAAAAACGCTGGTGGCCTTTCGTAGCGTGCCGTTCATCTTCAGTCCTTGCGTTCACGCAGTCGAGAACAAATACGCAGAGCACGGGGCGGCGCAGAACGTTTCAAGGTGGTTGAGGTAAACCCAGTAATGCGCAAGCGAAGTGGCCAGTGGCTGATGATGGTGATGGTGATGAGCAGCGGCTGCAGCGCCGCGAGATAATGCCGATCTCCGCTAAAGGATTGTAAAATCACTTTCTACTCGTCGCTTCAATATTTTTGCTCGCACATGACAACAATATCAAAATTGCGGCCTCCACTGCTTCATATAACTTTTCAGTGTTCCAAATTATTAATCAAATAATAATGCCACGCTACGAGTGCGAATCTCAAAGGCCGTGTTTTTACGTTTGAGGTTGAATATGTTTTTTGAAACTGCTTTATGGCCTTCATATTACAAACATAAAAAATAGAAAGATACGTGTTATAATATGACCTTACTACAATACAAAACACAGCGCATGGATGCGGTAGAGCGTAGATAAGAACGAACAAAACGGCAACCGCAGGCAATCGTAGCAGATACGCTGTCATAGCTAGCAAAATGCTTTGGCGCGCAAGTCTTTGAGGTGAGCACCAAGAGCTCGGCGCGCCGCCGCTAACTTTTGCGTTATTGTTGCCAATTGACCGGCGCGCCGCCGCCAGTGTGCGCTCTCGGGGTGATCAGTGCGCCTATTTCTTTTTCTGCTTTTTATGACACCTTATTCTCACCAGTAAGTAGGCGATCCTTTTTCTATTCTGCCCGCTTGGAAAACGCATCTTAATTGATTCGCCTGGCGGTTCAAGGTAAATAACTGGACCTGAAAAATTTGTTCAGTGCTCCTAACAGCGTAGAGAGGTATGGCATGTTCGGCGAGGTGCATTGGTACCGTGACTTGTGACTGAGGAAAACAAGTTACGTCAAACACCGCCCGAGTTTCACGCCTCGCTACGGGCCAGTGAACGTGTGAACCATAAAACACAATTCCGCTACAGCAGCGCTGTATGCGAGAGACGTCATTTAGCAGACGACAATTTCCAGCGTCCTGTTTGTACTGGTAATAAGAAAGCAAACAGAAAATCAGACAATGAGAGACACTTGCGAGACGCTACGTGTCCAGTGGGTGCGCATCTGTTCTTCAGGTGGTTGTGCTGCATTATAGCCTCCTATATATTTTTTCTCTGCCAGATGAGCGCGAAACGCTGGTCATCTATGGCGGCGCTGCCTACGTAGAGAAAAAGGGCTTTGTACTTGGCCTTTGAGATTGGCAATTTTGGCAATTGCTACTAATTTTAAAGGCTATGCCTTGTTTTGAAGAAGTTGTTTGTTGAATAACGGCGTCACTTACGTAGGGTTAATTATAATTATGTTTGCGCCTTTTAAATTTTTTACGTTATTTTTGTTGCATATAAGTTCCAAAAACATAAAAACCTACTTGAAAACATTTCTACTTAGGTGGCGCTACTACTATAGTTCCGATGACGGCCGCTTTCTAACTGACCGCCAATAATCCGGCAGGCAAGGGACATCTAGGTGGCTATGGCTGCATCGATTCTGTACCAAATCGATGAGGGTTCGGGTAATTTTCGCATCGTCTTCGTTGTCCAGAGGAATCCTGGCAGCAAAAGTAGACTTTTGCGAGTACGGTCGGATGATGTAAGCTCACGCACGTTTCCCGTGCAGTCCAGCCGTGTTCTGCGGCATGGTGGCAGCGCCAGCTGTAAATTACGCCTGCAATCACGGAGGCCAGCAATGATGGAACGTCAACGCGTCGTCTGCCAGCGCGCACGGGCTGATGGGATTGCACACGATCCTCTGTCGACCTCCGCAGTGCCGCCGTGGCACGGCCTCCGTGCGCCGTGGCGTGCTTTCGTGTCGTGGCCGGCCCAGCCGAACATGCGGCACGACACGCGTGCTGCCTGGACGAACGTACGGCACGAGTGCACAAAAAACGCCACCGGTGCCGCCTACGAAGACGCCAGTAGTGTTTGACCAGCACCTCCTCTATTTTTTCAGTGCCCGGGCGAAGGAGCGGATTTCAACAAAAAGTGGCCGTTGGCGCTAGTGCGGCGTTTCGCCACCAGGCGCCGCAACTAGAGTAGAAATGCTGCCGCGTCGTCTCTCGCGCAAGCGAATGCCGCGGCTCTATTCGACTGTACGGCTCGGTTTTCGACTCTATTCGCATTGTTTAAGGTGTAATGGAAACTTGGAAACGAGAATCGTGAAACACTTGCTGTTCTGGACACCAAGCTCATTTCAAGGCATGAGTCGTTCGCGACTACATATGATCGAGGCGCTCGCGCGTCGTCTGCTAGGCCGATACCAGGTAGTTCAAGCCAGTAATCCGTGGAAGATCGTTTTGTCACCGTGGTGTTTGCTTGACTGAGAGTGGCCTTTTACAGCGAAAGCTGTTATGATATCACAACTCGGGTCACGCGCACTTGTCACCGCCGCCGATGTCCGTAACCACATCGCGCGAAATTAGAAAAAAAAATAAAACTAGCACTAATAACACAGTGGGGCTTGAATCCAGGTCCGCTGGGCGCCAGCCAAGTATTCCACCACTCAGCTACACCGGTGCTTCCGACTTGCCTGGGGTCAGTTGCTTGAGCTGGTCTGTGTATTCGTGGACGGACTGCTGTAGCCTTAATATCCGGCTTCTGAGCTCTCTTTCTTTCTTCTTCCCTCTGGCCTCCTAATTCGGTAGCGAGCAGAATAGGGCTGAATGCGTGTGTGGTGCCCATGGGCTCCCATTCAGCTTCGGGGCGTAGTGTTAGCATTGCACACGGCAGTGATTGCGAGGCAACGTTGTTACTGATAGACTAATTTGCTGACTGTTCGGATGCAGTGCACTCCCGTTCAGGGATACCAACTGCCATGTTGCCAAACGTGACGGGTAGTCTTCAGCCACCACTACTTATAATCTATAAAATACTCGGGTTGTGAATGATGGCTACATATTAGAGTGTAGTACGAAGAGTTATTAAGAGACCAATTGTTCTGCCTGATTACTGCAAGCACGCTCCCCGAACCCCAGCGTAAGCTGCAATTTCACGGAGCTACAGCAGTACAATGCATTAAGGCGATAGCTTTAATCGCCCTATAAAAAGCGAAAATTGATCGCCGGTGGCGTGAGCACGAGTGATGCAAGAAATCATCATTACGTGAAAACATTATGATATGACGTCACATATCATAAGTGTTTGTGACGTATCAGCAGGTCACATAACTTGACGGCATCATATAACATCTTCACTTGGTTGAAATAGGACGATCATAAGGGCAGTGCATAACCAGTTGAGGGGCAGAAAGCTAGCTTTGTCTCCAATCCTTGAGGCAATAAGAAAACCACGTTGGGCGCGGAAATCTCCCGGAGGGAAGTAGAAAACATTCAGTGCATTGAATCGGAAGAAAACTAGGATAGTTTTCGCCTTTCAGTTGTCTCAGGTGAATCCGTAAGGAGACCGGTGATTTTTTTTTTTGTAACTAATGAGAAATGGAAAAAGACAATGTGATTTTTTCCGTCAGATATGCAGAGGGGTACACAGCAGTAATATACATTGAGGCAAGCAAATAATGATGTTGCAATAGCTTGAAAGAGGAAATAAAACGCGAATGTGATGAAACTCGACCGCATAATACGTAGTGAACCAAAAACTAGATGTATCTTATTTTCTCCTTTAAAGTGAAGTTGAGTACTGGTACTTTGCAATAAAGAGTTTAATTTTCACTCGTGCCTTGATTTTAGCCACCAATCGGATAACCTCCTTCTAGTTAATTCTACCGGTTTAAAGTCTAATTCGCCCTCCCTGTCCCTAAACCTCAGTACTTTGAAAAACTCTGCGCCATCATACTGAACTATATGATGAAGCCCTTTAAAGAACATTATGAAGTGTTCAGCAGTTTCCTCCTTCTCTACACACGCACTGCATACCGTGTTTAGCCCTTCGTATTTGGCCCGATGTGTCTTGGTTCGCAATACTCCCGTCCTAGCCTCAAACAGTAAAGAACTACCCCGAGTATTATCATAGATCCTTTCCTTGGCATTTTCCTGCTTAATAGTTCGATAGATATCTAGTGCGGACTTCTTAATCATGCCAATTCTCCACATATCAGTCTCAGTTTCCTTCACCTTCTTCTTAACCGGTATTTCTTTTTGGTTTGGCCCCCTGTTCTTTTCTGAGTCAATTTTCTGGTTCGATTCCTCCATTTTGCATCAACATTTCTCGTGTAGAAGTAGATGAAAACTTTCCTAGCCCAATGTTCCTCCCCCATTTCTCTCGATCGCTTCTCAAATGTTATCTTGTGGCTAGCTTCCCTGCCCTCGAATGATGTCTATCCCATATCACCTTGTATACTCCCTGATTTGATGTATTCCTGTGAGCTCCTAAAGCAAGCCTCGTTGCTTAATTTTTAATCTTGCTTGAACATCTGATGTCATGCACAAGACCGCATTGCCGAAAGTCAGACCAATAACCATGACACATTTCCGAATTCATCTCAACTCATCATAACTATTGTAATTCCACAGTGCCATATTTTTAATCATCGCTGCATCGCTGTTTCTTTTAGTCGTTACGTATATTTCTTGTTGCCTTAGGTACTCGGTCCCATTGCTTATCCATACGCCCAGATATTTGTATTTATTTGTTATCTCTAGCGTGACCTCCTGTATCGTAAGCTCACCACCTTCATTATCATTAGAAATCATGACTACTGATTTTTCCTTACTCAATCTCAAATCTAACTTATCTACCTCATTACCGCATATGTCGATCAATCTCTGCCAATCTTCCTTGTTGTAGTCTACTCATGCAGCGCCACCGTGCGGCATCAGTGAGTGGAGGCGGGGCGCGCGCCTGAAGAGAGCGTTCGCCCGGGCACTGCAAAAAAAAAAAGAAAAAAAAGAGGCGCTGGTTTGACACAAAATAAATGTTAATGTTATTCTACTTTTGGGGGTCCCTGTAATCGAGCAAATCCAAGTCGGCGATAGCGCCAACGGCTATGTTTGGCGAGAGCTGCCAACACATTCTGGCTCCTTGTAACACAATATGTTTGAATAAAAGATGTGGTGAGTCAGTATTGGAGTAACAATGAATATAAAGAACAAAAAGAGAAAACACAACAAATAAAATATACTTTACCGAACGAATGATCCAGTCAGTACAGTGGCATGTTCAGCAAGGTCGACAATTGGGCGAGGTGGGGATCATAATAAACTTCGTGTCAAGTACTGCACAGGACATGAATGTATGAGGACAAAACACTTATGTGTGGGTGTACAATGTCTTGTTTTTCCTCCCCTTTATCATGCACTCGAGAGACAATCAGGTCGAGTAATGTGCGCCTTTACTTCGCCAGTTTTCTAACTCGGACTAAATTCAACTAACTAGATCTAGATGCCGATTTGTCACAATGGTGTTTGAAACAGCACATCAGTAACGTAGCTTGCTGTATGAGTTGCTTCAGGACAAGGGTTGGACTTCAAACCCATTGTTTATTGCAGAAAACTCACTCCCCCCACACACACAACTCTTTCTTTTCTTTGTGATTCTTAAAAAAAAGAAAAGAAGATAAAAGTGAGCCCTGTAACTGTCTGCATCACAGTGCGACACCTCAGCAGTAGCTCACGAGGGATGAAGGTAAGGAGAAGTTAAAAGGATAGGATTAAAAGATATAGAAATAGAGAGAGGGGAAGGAGAGAGTGCGGCGCAGGGACAGCGACACTCAGAAGCAAGGAAAGATAGGAAAGATGGACACGGTCGCGGGAGTCCGAGGACGGGGCACCTTTCAGGCGGGGGGGGGGGGGGTGATTTTAAAAGAAAAAGAAGAGAAAAGTGAGCCCCGTAACTGTCTCTCAGGGTGAGGACACCTCAACAGTACCTCACGAGAGATGGGGGAAGAGAAGGGATTAAAAGGATAGAATTAAAAGGTAAAGAGATAGAGAGATAGGAAGGAAAGAGCGAGACACAGGGACAGCGAACGACGGAAGTAAGGAGGAGACAGGAAAGATGCACATGGTTGCAAAAGCCCGAGGACGGGGCACCACTTGCGAGAGCTCTTATCGGCGTCAGGAGATGGCGTAGGGCAAATTCAGTAAGTCAGAGCTACGCTGTCGTCGAAGATCGGCGTCAGGAGATGACGTAGGGCCAGCCCAGCCGGCCAGAGCTACGCTGACGTTGGAGATCGTGAGGGCACAACCGGTCAGCACGGAATCCAGCGAGCGAGTGCCCCCCCCCAACATCTCGGGAACGCATGCGTAAATAGGCTATCTGAGTAATTTCACAGTCACAGTTACACACTGAGGCGGAGGTGTTACAAACAGCGCAGTTTCATGAAACACCAAAATATCAACGCGGCTCCGCCGCGGTGGTCTAGTGGCTAAGGCACTCGGCTGCTGACCCGCAGGGCGCGGGTTCGAATCCCGGCTGCGGCGGCTGCATTTCCGATGGAGGCGGAAATGTTGTAGGCCCGTGTGCTCAGATTTCGGTGCACGTTAAAGAACCCCAGGTGGTCGAAATTTCCGGAGCCCTCCACTACGGCGTCTCTCATAACCATACGGTGGTTTTGGGACGTTAAACCCCACATATCAATCAATCAACGCGAATCATGTAGCAACGCGAATTCTTCGTCTGCAAGGAAAACTGAGCGATGATTTACACGTGACACTTTGTCTTGTCTTGCTTTATTTTTAAGGCTTTAAAAACTTTACGTTCAACCTTAATTATTCGTTTAGTGCTCATTGACACTAACTGATTTGAAGTCAGGGGCGCAGAACCTTTGCAGCGCAGAGGTGAGTTACCACCAGTATACCTATAGGAAGTAGAACGTGGTGCTCACGCAGGAAGCCAATCGGACCGTCAGAACACACGGCAGCATATGACACAGAAATGTGGAAACTTACGTACGTCGGCGCTGCAAAAGCTGTAGCTGCGCCCCTGATCTCAATTCAGTGTTTCATAGCAAATTAATAAAGAAGTAATATTAAACATGAAAGTTGCGAAGTCTTTCGAAATGATAAGTGTCATGCGTGATGTGATCCCAGCTCAGTTTGCCTATAGGATAAAAAAAATTCTGGGTCTAGAGAACGGGTGCACGTGGCGTTTATATTTTGGCGTTTTGTGGAAATGGGCTGTTTGCAACACCTTGACACGCTTCTTGGCTTTGCACTGTTGATTTTGCAACGTTACTTGGCTCAGATAGCCTGTTTAGGCGTGCGCTGATTGTTCATGCGTGTGTGGATTTTCTTCGGTAAGCATTCAGTTGTTAGCGCAGCACTTGTCCTGTCTGAATCCTTCGCTGTTTTCGTATTTTTCATTGCTTTATTCTCAAGTATAGTTCGCTAAAGATCAGGACGTCATTCGAGCGTAACAACCCTCCTCACCCTTCTTCTTCCCGGCAATTTGCCATCAACGCGCATGTGCGTAATTTCTCCATCAACGCGTTACGTGATCTATTGCACTATATTTTGTTGCACGAAGATTTATTGCACCATACACCCACGAATTATACAGACACGCAGATCAACTTCTTTCAGCATGTTGTACGAGGAAGATAACCTGAATTGTGTTTAGGATAGTGTTTTACTATAGATCGTTGTCATACGAGGAATCTAATAGTTCATAAAATCGCCAAATAAAAAAATAATCCTCTCTATGACATTGATTACGAAACGGCATTCGACTCTGTAAAAATATATCAGTGGTTCTAGATGTTGTTGAAGTGTTGTCTCCGGCCGTTCTGGCACTCGGAAAGACGGTCAGCTTGTAGACCTAAGGAAACTTGAGGAGGAGCATTTTGTTACGTGATGAACATCTCGTGCAACCAGGCGAAGATTTCGTGTCCACATAGCCCACGCCCGCCCAGGTGGACGTCTTTCACTAGGGCATGGCCACCACACTTCTAAAGTGCCTACACGTACACTTCACCTGTAGCACCAAGGTGCCTCTTGATGTGAGAAGGCCGGTGGGTGATGGGTCCCACGCTCGTACCGGGGCATGTCAGGACCACGTCAAAAGGCAAACCACCTCCTTTTGTCCTGACCGCGGGCAATGCATTTGTACTAACCGGAAAAGAGAAAAAAAAGGAGCGCTGTTCACCACGCTCAACAGACCTTATTGAAGCAATCCCACAACGCCCCGTGGGCGCGCGGAGCACTATGGGAGAAGTTGGTACGCCGAACGAACCGGCTGTTTCTCCACCTGCTGCTCGTTGGCGCCGTGCGAGCTCAAAAACGAAAAGGAAATGCCGCCGCTTGTTGAATTGAATTCGAATGCACCTGTACATATAGCTACGCATGAAATGTGAAATAAATAACGTAGTCAATGTAGGTATCACTGGGCGGGTGTACATGGAAAGCAGGTGATAAGCGGCATGCGAGTGGTTGTGTACCGATACCCGTGGTCATAACATGCCATTGTGAGGAATGTGAGCAGGAACACTGAATTTATAGTTATTCGACGATTAACTGCTCATAAAGCGCTGTGGCTTTTATTACCATCGTGGCTTGATTGGGCCGTTATTTGATAGATGTGTGGGGTTTATAACGTTCCAAAACCACCATATTATATACAAGAGAGACGCCGTAGTGGAGAGCTCCGGAAATTTCGACCACACGGGGTTCTTCAACGTGCACCCAAATTAGAGCACACAGGCCTACAGCATTTTCACCTCCATCGAAAATGCAGCTGCCGTAGCCCGGATTTGATCCCGCGACCTGCGGGTCAGCAGCCGAGTACCTTAGGATTGGGCCGTTAAAACAAAACTGCAGAGCAGTGCTTTTAAAAAGTTTCTCTCTGAAAATTTAAAAAAATAAAAGTTTCTCTCTGAAATTTGCTGTTTCTTATAGGATGCTGAAGAGTCTCGGCGTAGCATGTTTGCTGGCAGTATATTCCACATTGAGTGAGACCACTGTTGAATTTGGTGTCGGTGCATTCAAATATTGTTCAATGAGGAATAATGATGTCCTACATACGCTCCGCGAAGAAAAAAAAAACTTGGACACATTACCTGAGTTTTCAGGTGCAAGAAGGCGTGGTGTCCTGCCTATATCATATTGCATTGGTTTGTGAACAGCTCATTCGCACTGAAAACAAAGATTAGTTCGGAGGACCTTCACCCGCGAAGAAACTAGGGATATTGAAGTTATTCCGTGCATACGTTCTGCACAGTCTGAAAGGAAATTGGGAACCGATACGAGGTGCAGAGTTGTGTTTTCTGCACCATAAGTTTAGTAACATTTGTTCTGTAGAACGGAAACTGTCGCAGGGGTCTGAAGTGGCCGAAAAAAAAAGTACTATGAGAGGCATGTCAATTATTCTTCAAATTTTAGTGCAAGAGTTGCTAACCGAATTCCTCTTGTGTTCACTTATATGCGTCGGTCAGACTGTATCAACACGTGCCTTGGTGAGCATCAAAATCAATTGAATGAAGCCATCTTATCGAACATCGCATTTTCAGTCATGCAAATGTACTTTAATAGTTGAACGCCTGGTAATCTTGCACAGTCACACTAACCAGACTACGCGAGAAATCTCGGAGATATATCATAAAGACACCTTGTTTAAGTCAATTAGCCTTCGTAATCGTTACAACACAAGAAACTTAAGTTCATTAATCAACTGTAAACATTCGCCTTCGTTGCTTGCCTTTGTGTGCCTCTTTCTGACATGCGCTATGCAGCGCCATTGTTTTTTTTTTCTGTTGTAGGCCCGAGTGTTCAGACTTGGGTGCACGTTAAAGAACCCCAGGTGGTCGAAATTTCATAAGCCCTCCACTACGGCGTCTCTCATACTCATATGGTAGTTTTGGGACGTTAAACCCCACATATCAATTAAATCAGCACCATTTTCTTACATATGTTGTTAACGCGTGCAATAACCTTTTAGTCGTGAGGGAGCGTTTCGGTGTGCATATTTATTTCCTGGTCGTATATCTCTTTCTTTTCACCTTGTAAGTTTTATTCCAACCTGTAGTTACGGCGCCAAAAAAAGTTGGTTTGCGCATGTCGTGCAACCGACGCGCGCACACTCTATATAGTGAATTCATTTTATGTTACAGAATACCTGTTATTTTTAAAGCACTCTTTAAGTATGCCAGAATCGTATAATTTACTTGAAAACAGCGTCAAAGGACATTAATTCCTAATGCATCCGTGAATTTGTGGACATTGCTTGCACCTTTTAGGCAACTAAGTTGCACTGCTTTTTCTTAATGCTGAAGGTGGGCTGACGCTAAAGGATAATAATAATTACCTGACGCTTCTGATCAGGGCAATTAAGTGCAAATCGTAGACAGGCCATCGCTCCTAAACATCGAAGTTTGTGAGGGATCCACGTAACCAAATACCCATATAACACATTGCTGAATTCGCTTGATCTGAGAAGCGGCCCATTAAAGCAATAGTTTTCGGCCCATTGCAGCAGTAAACCACACGCTCGTCGCGGCGGACCATTGCAGCAGTAATTTTCGTCGAACACCTTACCGCGTCGGGCTGCATGGCGCCTCACTTCCCGTGTCGGCAGGACAATGTATACTGAATAGGCAACACCGCTTTCTTCTTGACCTGGGCGCCAATCCCTACAAGGTGTTCCGTCAACAAGTACTTGTGAGGGGTACGTCCCACAGCTACTCCGCTTTAAAAAAAAAAGCTAGAAGAATTCTTTTGACACTCTGGCCAAGTGTAATAATAATAATAATAATAATATAATAATAATAATAATAATAATAATAATAATAATAATAATAATAATAATAATAATAATAATAATAATAATAATAATAATAATAATAATAATAATAATTGTTTTATTTCCAACAATACATTGTTGATGGAGGGGATGAGAATGAAAGCGACTATCCGCTTGACTAAGTTCTCACCCCCCTATAAACATAAGGCAGTGGCGGTGGTGACAACAGAACACCACAGCTGACAAAAGTACACAACGTTAAACAATAAGGACTTATTAAGAAAAAACTTTCAAACTTACTGCAGACGGTCGCGCTGACAAAAAAACCCGCACGCACACACACACACACACACACACACACACACACACACACACACACACACACACCACACACACACACACACCACACACACACACACACACACACACACACACACACACACGCCCCGCCGCGGTGGTCTAGTGGCTAAGGTACTCGGCTGCTGACCCGGGGATCGAATCCCGGCTGCGGCGGCTGCAGTTCCGATGGAGGCGGAAATGTTGTAGGCCCGTGTGCTCAGATTTGGGTGCACGTTAAAGAACCCCAGGTGGTCAAAATTTCCGGAGCCCTCCACTACGGCGTCTCTCATAATCATATGGTGGTTTTGGGACGTTAAACACCACAAATCAATCAACACACACACACACATTTGATTGATTGATATGTGGGGTTTAACGTCCCAAAACCACTATATGATTATGAGAGACGCCGTAGTGGAGGGCTCCGGAAATTTAGACCACCTGGGGTTCTTTAACGTGCACCCAAATCTGAGCACACGGGCCTACAACATTTCCGCCTCCATCGGAAATGCAGCCGCCGCAGCCGGGATACGAAAACACACACACACACACACACACACACACACACACACACACACACACCACACACACACACACACACACACACACACACACACACACACACACACACACACACTAAGCATATATAGAAATGTAATGTAAATAAGGAGACGCAACATGTAAACCACAAATAGACTAAACATATGATTTACGTGTGGCTGTGGCGGCATTTTCATCCGTTGTGTTTTTGTTCATTGTTTCTCCTAATTGTTACTTACAAACTTTGAAGATCAGATATTAATTGTCAGGAGCCTTAATATGGTATTGGCGAAGTTGAGAAAGGGGGATATCTGCTATGTTAGTGCTTGATGTATATAACCTGTTAATTTGTAACAGTATAGCTGACAAGTAATTTTTTGTTGTCCGTAGTTATTCAGTAAACACTGCCACCGAGCCCCCCCCCCCCCCTCTTTTGTTTTGCTCCGGAGGACCCTTAGCAGAAAGAAGGCGCATATTTGGGAGGTCACGCATATCCACAACAACACGGAGGAGTTCAGGCGGCACTTGGTGAGCCTTTGTTGAAAGGCTGCAGTGTTGAGTCGAAACGAAATTGGAGAAGTTAAAAAAAGACACAAATGACACTTCATCTACCTGTGAAAGTGGGTACAGTAGGCGAGTGGAAGTACTACGATCTCTGATAGTGTGAAAAAAAGTTGCCAAATTCTTGGCTCCATGCAATGCTTTGTCGATTTTGTGAGATCACCAAAAGCTAGAAATCAAGGAGCAGTTGCAGTGCTGGCCATGTAATATAGATTCAGGGCCGGATTAACAGTGCGGAAGGCCGGGTTCGAAAAAATAAGGGGGACCCTCCCCCTCACCCACCCCCTTTCTTTCCCTCTTTGTCACCTGGTCATGCATGGGACTTGACGCTTTTCAGATTTAGCTGCAAAGAACACAATCCATATTCATTCTAAGCCGCTTTGTAGTGTTAAATATCGCCTGGGCATTCTCTTTCTTGCGGAGCACGTGGAGAGATTGTCGTCGTAATAATTATCTATATCACGAGACGAAGACACATGGACAGCATTAAGATTTGTGTGGTTCGTTGGATCATACTGAAACATGACTAAACTGTGCGAGAAGTTGAGACGAAAAGAAGAAATGCATACGACACTTAGAAGGGCAGTCCAAGCATGTGTGTGTGTGTGTGTGTGTGTGTGTGTGTGTGTGTGTGTGTGTGTGTGTGTGTGTGTGTGTGTGTGTTCATTCGACCTGTATATAGCGTTGTTTACCCTTATTTCAAGAGAGGACATCTTCCCTCGAAAATCAGGGAGCGCCTTTTTGAAAAATAGATTCCTCTATCTGAGCAAGATGGAAAACTGGGCTAGTTGGTGAGCATTCATCGTGGTTAACAGCGCGAAACACCCGGACAGGAGCGAGAGAAGGACACGGTACAGCGCTGTTGCCAAATTCTTGGCAACAGCGCTCTTCAAATTCCTCTATCTGCTTCAGCTTCACTGATTCGGTAGCGCACGCTTTGGTTGTCTGCGTGCGAGCACTGCCGAAGTTGACAGGCGGACCATTTTCAGAAACTTTCAGCACGTACTTACAGTAAATACGCTACTAATCGTCTAGATACTTTGGTTTCATATAACAACACACAAATAAGCTCTTCTAAGACAGCATTTCAATATAGTGTTTTTATGCATATTGTATATGTCTATTGATCACGTGATACAGATGGCTTAAAATTTAAATATTCTCAATATGGGAAGGGGGTGGGCCAAATCTTTCGGAAAAGGTGGCGCCTGTAAAAAATCAGATTGATTGATTGATTTGTGGGGTTTAACGTCCCAAAACCACCATATGATTATGAGAGACGCCGTAGTGGAGGGCTCCGGAAATTTATACCATGTAAAAAATCAGGTCCATGTAGAACTTTCACAAATACTTTTCAATAACATACGAAAAGCGACCACAGAAATTTTCATTTATGCACAAATCGTTCGTTTTTAACCATGTAATAGAGTTAAAACGTTTGCAGGCAATATTCACTCTCATAGTGGTATAGGAGAAGCAAGCACATTCATTGCACAGATCTTTTTTGCGCTTCCAGAAGGAGGGTTAAACGTTTCCAAACAAAACAACGACGTCGGCCATTTTTCCTGGGCCTTGGGGGGGGGGGGGTTGAACAGGAGGGCCCGGTTAATTTGAACCCAGGATAATCCACCCCTCAATAGATTAATCTAATTACTCGCAAATGTCAGCAAAGAATTGTAAATTTAAGAGCTTATTATTTTGTTGGATGTCATATGTATGGCATATTGTTTCCTTGTGGTAGGAGGAAGAGGAAAGGAAGAACAGGGATAGCCATTCCTTGTTGCGGTAGTGGGCATAGGTAAGGCGGGACGCTCAAATAACATGAAACGTCCGTCACATCAGAGGGACGAGACTCGCATGCTCGACTGCAGAGTGTGCGGTTGCTCGCCCGTTTTTCATGACACCGGCAACGGAATAAATGCAAGAAGGAACTTATAGAAGTATATCAAATGTCACGAAATGCCAAACTGACTGAAGCATATTGTTGCGCGTCGCGGCGACCGCAGTCTGCGGGTAGCGGGGCCGATCGCCGTCGCTCCGTCGAGCCAAGGACCAGGGGAGAGCTTTGAGCAAACTTAACGGGTTTATTTACATCTTTACATGGAGTTGTCGAGATGACAGAAGAGAAGAGAAGAACTAGTGGTTTCACAAACCACGAGCGTGGTGGTTGAACTTTACTTAGTTCAGAGCGACGTCCAGCACTCTGCCGCGTCGTTTTATGCCCTGTCGGGCTCCTCCTCTACGAGTCGACCACCAATCACGCACACACAGGTGAGGGGGGGCGAGCATGCAAGGTCCCCGTGAACACTGCACTTTGGTGGCGCCAGCAGGGCTCTTCCTCGTCGTGTGTGAGCCTTTAGTCGAGGGTGCCCACGATCCTGGCCGCATACTTCAAAGGGTCCGCCGATTATGTTCGCTCAATTAGCGGGGCGATCCGCGGCAGCCGCCGCGGTCTCCCCCAGGAAGACGGCGTCCCTGTTGTCCTCTTGGTGGCGTCTTGGCGACACTACGTCTCGTACTCCGGGACAATGCCTGGCGGGCATAGTCAGTCAGCGGGTCGGCTACTTGACAATGGATTAAACAAGTGCCGATCTTTTGAGAGGTGCCCGGTTCGTGGATTCCTCTGGGGAGAGCCCTTTGACCAGCGCCGTCGTCGTCTGCCGGTTAACGCGCTAACGATGCGTGGCCGGCGCAGGCGGGAGATAGAGCGGCGGCTCCAAAACCCTCTTTGGCGACATTCCACTCCGTTGGCGCCGCTGTCAATCAGCAGGCGACGTCTCGTGGGGCCGGCCTCTGTTGCTTCCTCCGTCCAGACGTGGCGAGACTGTCCTTTTCGCACTAATCCGGCGTGGCAAATGGCTCGCTGGGTCAAGGCATAGCCCGATCGCTACAGCTCCTCCGCCGACGGGAAGATCTCGGACGTCGGGTAGTATCAGCTGCTCGACGGGAGAGATCACAGTAACCACAGTCTCCCAACACCATTTAAACCACGAAGACCAACCGCTAGAACCAGCAAGCGCCGGCAATGAGTTTTCGGCAACCAGGCCGGTCTTTCAAATGTGCCACAATGCACCTACGCTTTTTTTTTCTTAAATGGCAACCACACTAATACTCTTGCCCACAGCTAAAAATTTCGATTACTCCAAATACCCCTTAAAACCATTACGGAAAACGTCCCTCAACGTTCCGTATAACACGACGCTCAGCTAAAGAATTCAACTGATCCCTCAGCACATACTAAAATACAAAGGGTAATGCAATTTCGTATACTAACACGCTTATTTGCCGAATGTAGTTTCATGTCAGCCCAAGGTTTTAAAGAACGCACAAGACTTGGCTGTGCGCTCTAGCCCGACATCTTACTCTCATCCAAAGAGCGTTAGCATACCCACACGCACCTAACCATAGGCGATATCTCTCTCACCTAGGTATCCTTAAACCCTCATCTGAACGTGAATTTTCTCGAGAAACAAACGCAAGGAACAATCACACTTGAGGTACACGTCAAGAGTGCGTAACAAAACAGGCGTTAATTTTGCGCCAAAACCCCTGTACCGAATGTTTCTCCCCCTGAGCATTTCGAAAATTGCTTTGTTTGGTTTTATTCTAAAACCTTCCCAAACATTGCTCATTTACTCTATTGAAGACGGCATGCGATGCCGCGCTTAACTAAAGGGCACGAAGCATAGAAACTCCGGCGCCGCTCGACTACGCTACCGCGCTTTCAAAACTAGCGGGCGTACCAAATCTTCATTTGCGACTTGCGTGCTCGTATCTTAAAAAACTCCTTTCACGCAGTCGGTTGACTGATGCGGGCCACTGCTTTCTCATAACGCTGAACAATTCAACTCGAAATTTTGGCAAAGCTTACACGCAAACAAAATCTAGAGGGAAGAAAAAAGTGTCCAAGCAAACTAGCTGTGGAGATGACACAGGAACACCACTTTAAAACCAAATATAACCAAACAAGTATGTTTCAAAATAAACTCCTGTGTCCGACTCTCCCTCCTACAGCTGTCGCTCCCCCTTCAGCCGTACACGCGGCGGTCGTGGTCTTGGACTCTGAAAACGCGCGAGACGACAACGTGCACGAGCAACAAGCTTAACTGCAGCGTTCCGCCTCATTCGCGATTTTGGCGGTCTTCTATCAGTTCGGCGTAGGAGACCGGAGCGATGCGTGGGACAGAGTGGCCATGCTTTCTTTGGGCTAGCTCGCGTGTGGTGCTTAGCTATTGTGGCTTTTCCTTTTCCTCTAGGACCCCTTCTACAATCCCGTTCCCGCAAAGCTTTAAATCTCCAGCGTAGATTCCGTCGCGGGGATGCGCGCTGGGGCCTACCCTTCCGCCGTTGGAACCTTACTTTACGCCACAAAGGACCTTTCTTTGAACTGGCTGGTAACCTACTCTTGGGCCGCTCGCCCGGCTGATGGCCCCCTCTTTCACCCCTTCGCTTTGTCGCTCGCGTACGCCTCTCTCGTTTCCGGCGACGTCTGCCACCGACCTGTCCTGCACCGCTTGTAAATTCGTTGCAGGTTGAGTTATCAATGGTTTTACCGCTCAAGGGTGCCTCTGCACCACCTGCCACAGTGTTTCGGCACTTTGATTTCTTGGTTCTGTCGCCTTGTCCGGCCGATTCACCTGTGCTAACGCTGTACTCAGGTGCGCCCTGAAACGTTCTGTGGATAGAACGGAAAGACCGGCGCTCTCCACGCAATTCCATTCGCGAACCCGCTTTCATCTTACTTTTCGTCCGGTTGCTCGGACGCATGCAATGTAATTTTGACGCTGCTGCAAAGCTCTTATTTGCTACGCTGACAGGTTTTGCGTCTTCTTTTACACGCGTAGTACTGTTCGTCTTTCTCGCGGATTTGCGACGTCTCTTTCGTCTGCGCCGCTTTTCGCGTGTCGCTTCCGAGCCTCCCGATCGCATCTCACACTCGTGAACCCTCTCACAGCTTTTGTCAGCTGTCTCAGTCGCGCGGTCTAAATGATTTTCAACCTGGTCATCTTTATTCTCACCCTCTAGACCGGCGGACTTGTTAGCGCAATTAGGAACAATGCAGCTGTTTCCCTTCGAAAAATCTTGCTCGCATTCCTGAGAGCTGTCTGCAACTGCACTGATACCCTTCTCTACGCTCGCTGCTTCTGAGCCTTCTCCGGTGTTCTTGCCTACTTCGACCTCATTTGCAAGATCCACCGTCGCGACAAACCCAGTTGAGGTCTGTACCAGTTTTTCTACAGCTATCCTAGCTGTTTCGCTAGCATTTAACTGGCACAGTACCTCGTCGCACTCGCTCTGGCCTTCGTCGGCCTCTCTACTCAGCGCAGCCTCATTCGCAGCACTCAAACTCGATTCGCCTTTGAATCCGCTGCTATGTTCACACGTGCTAGCCTTCTCTAAAGCTCTGGGCTGCACCTCGCACTTCTCGTGCTCTACACTTGCGGATGACTGAATCTTCCACTGCGTTGCCTCGACTTTTTGTTCCGACAGTTCAATATCTAGGCTGAGTGCTCGCTCAAGCTCTTCACCTCGCTCCCGTTTTTCTATCTCCCATTTGCGCTCACTATTCACCTTTGTGCTATGAGAGACACGCGGACCTCTCTCAGGCTTGGTTTTAATACCAGCACCCCGTCGCGCGTTCTTCAACGGAGCGTTCGTGAGCTTGTACTCCATTTGCTTTCTGTCAGCTCTAATGCCGAAGCACCGCAGTAAGGCTGCCTTAGCTACATTGTAACTGTTGAACTCGTCCTCGGAAAGGTACCCTATTCTACCCATTACGTCGCACGGAAGGACACTCAATAAGGCGATAGACCAATAGTCTTCGTCGAGCCCTAGGTCTGTGCAAACATTCTCGTAAGAGGTTAGGTAACTCTCTATATTCTCGCCCTCTTCGAACACATGGATCCTGGAATTTACTTGAGACCATCTAAGGCACTGTATTGATCGTCTGGTCTCTTCCAGTTTTACTTTAAGGCTTTCCTTCCACTGCTCTCTCTCTTGCTCTCGCCTTTCCTGACGCTTTTTCTCGCGCTCCTGTTCCTGTTGCTTTTGAATCTCGTTCCACGTTTCTTTTATTTCTTCACTGGTCAGATTCAAGGCCTCGATAGCGCCAACAATTGCGTGTTTCTTCATCCCCGCATTTACTTCTGCTCCCAGCTCCTCCCCCAGAATCAGGAGCTGATTCTTCAACAAACGCTTCCAATCCATGACAGAGAACTAGTGTGGTGCAGCTCACTCTCTACCCAGAAGTTCCGTAAACAACTGCTTCTGTGGTAGCCTCTACCAGCGAAAAGATTGCACTTCTATCTTATCAGCCTGGCAACCAAAAAAACCAAAGCCAGCACTCACCAGTCCACAGCTGCCAGTCTCCATGATCTCGGTGTGTTGTTCATTCTCCGTCCTCCAGGCTCACATCCAACCGCTTGCCATCCAGTTGTTACGGATGGAAGAGGAAGTTGCTGCTGATGGCATTCCACCGCTGCCAACCAGTTGTTGCGGATGGGAAGGAGGGACGCTGATGATGGGATCCCACCACTGCCAACCAGTTGTTGCGCGTCGCGGCGACCGCAGTCTGCGGGTAGCGGGGCCGATCGCCGTCGCTCCGTCGAGCCAAGGACCAGGGGAGAGCTTTGAGCAAACTTAACGGGTTTATTTACATCTTTACATGGAGTTGTCGAGATGACAGAAGAGAAGAGAAGAACTAGTGGTTTCACAAACCACGAGCGTGGTGGTTGAACTTTACTTAGTTCAGAGCGACGTCCAGCACTCTGCCGCGTCGTTTTATGCCCTGTCGGGCTCCTCCTCTACGAGTCGACCACCAATCACGCACACACAGGTGAGGGGGGGCGAGCATGCAAGGTCCCCGTGAACACTGCACTTTGGTGGCGCCAGCAGGGCTCTTCCTCGTCGTGTGTGAGCCTTTAGTCGAGGGTGCCCACGATCCTGGCCGCATACTTCAAAGGGTCCGCCGATTATGTTCGCTCAATTAGCGGGGCGATCCGCGGCAGCCGCCGCGGTCTCCCCCAGGAAGACGGCGTCCCTGTTGTCCTCTTGGTGGCGTCTTGGCGACACTACGTCTCGTACTCCGGGACAATGCCTGGCGGGCATAGTCAGTCAGCGGGTCGGCTACTTGACAATGGATTAAACAAGTGCCGATCTTTTGAGAGGTGCCCGGTTCGTGGATTCCTCTGGGGAGAGCCCTTTGACCAGCGCCGTCGTCGTCTGCCGGTTAACGCGCTAACGATGCGTGGCCGGCGCAGGCGGGAGATAGAGCGGCGGCTCCAAAACCCTCTTTGGCGACATTCCACTCCGTTGGCGCCGCTGTCAATCAGCAGGCGACGTCTCGTGGGGCCGGCCTCTGTTGCTTCCTCCGTCCAGACGTGGCGAGACTGTCCTTTTTGCACTAATCCGGCGTGGCAAATGGCTCGCTGGGTCAAGGCATAGCCCGATCGCTACAATATAAAGTGCAAAAAAATCATGGTCCTGATTGTGTACCTACCATATAGCGTTATGACGAAAAGAGGCTGATCATCTTTTAGAGAAATGTATTTAGAATGTATGGTGCTCGGCGGTATATCTTTATGGTTTTTACGGCGCATGTGCGTGTTGGTAATTAATTATTATCAGATTGTCTCATGTGCCGTGTTTTCATATGTATACCAGCTGCATCACGTGCAGCGCATGTTCATTTTGGTTTTCCTCTCGAATCACGTTTTTGCTTCATCAAGCTGTTGCTATAGTCCCAGCTTGTGTTTGTGAATCCTGTTGTGTGCGAGTGTCCTTCAAGGCTAGGTTCACCGTTCTTTGAAACGATATGCCAGCATCTTACTGCCACGAATCTTGTGAAACTTATGTAAACGCAATACCATAAATAAATAAATAAATAAATAAATAAATAAATAAATAAATAAAGAGCGAGAGAGAGAGAGAGAGAGAGAGAGAGAGAGAGAGAGAGAGAGAGAGAGAGAGAGAGAGAAGTGCTGCACATTTGTGGAAGCAATAAACTCACACTCAACATATAGCCAAGGATGGCGATCATGGTCGCGGGAATCACATTGTGACGGATGCTAACCGGTTCGTCAAGCCTTACCCGGAAATTAATAATATACCGTACATGACTTGAAAAAAGTACCCCCCTCACCTCCTTTCTGCATCTTCAAATTTTCAATATGCATGCTCAAAAAACAAAGCATTTGCAAAATGCTTGCCATTTCTAATAATCTCATACGTCATTTTCTGCCGTTAGCATTAAAAGCTCTGAATTTCAACTATTTAGGCAAAGAAGACGCAGTAAGAGCTTTTTGAACCTCCAGTTTTGCCGACTTGGAACCACCCCCAAGGCGCCGCTGGTAAAAAGTGTCTCGGCGCAGAAGTTAACGTTCTCTGCGTGCATGGATCGTACTCAAGATTTCGAAAGCTCTACAAAAAGGTCCATGCTTCAAACAACGGCGCGGATATATGGCCCACTGGGGTGGCTGTCTTCCTTTATTGTATGCACCAAGATCCTCTTTCAACAGTTGTGGCGCAGAAACATCTACTGGGACGACGCTCTATCTGACGACATCGCGACAGCCTAGAGAGAGTGGTTAAACGGACTTCAACATCAGCGTGATGTTCAAGTGCCCCGGTATTACGGGTCACAAACTAACGGAGGGATGACGACCTGCCTTCACATTTTCGCTGACGCAAGTCCGTTGGCGTGCGGAGTAGTCGCCTACCTCACTATGAAGGGTGACAACGGGACAAATTCGACGATTCTGATGAGTAAATCAAGGGTTGCACCGGCCAAAGAAATTCAGCATCTCACAGACGGGTTATTGTGGATGCATTTCTCCGGAAAAGAAAATCCAGTGGATCCCTCGAGGCCAATCTACCTCTGCTTGGCAAATCCATGGCGCTCCGTTCCACCAGAGCTCGTTCGTGGCCAACCGCGCGGCGGGTACTCCTCAAGTTTGTCGTTCACGTTCGTTGAGCTAAATACCGACGCATTGTTTCGGCAACGCATAACTATTTAATTAGAAACAAACAAACTGGTGACGCAGATACACAGTGAGTAAAAAAGTTCTCGACAAGGAGGGCGATTTGCGACTGGTGGTGCTGGTGGTAGTGGTCATAATAGGAGAAATGCACCTAATTTCTGCAGCAGGGTCGGGAGCACGGCGCAGTGCCTACAGGCATTGCGACTGACTCCGTCACCGCGTCACCTTCTCCGCTCCTCTCCTCCTCTCTTCCGGTGGTCAAGCGTTGTCCCATGCTCTCCTTTCTCTTCACCAGCCACTGCCCCTCGGTGTCAGGTCACAACCAGTGCGGCGCGTCCCGAGCTCGCCCACGAGGCTGTAAAGCGGGCCGTTTTCTTGGACCAGGGGACCATATACTAACTTTATCCTGCTTCTTTCGTTCGCAACGGAGAGTTTTCATCTGCGTGAATTAGCATGATGGTTTAATAAGCATTAGACGCCTTAACAAATGCGAAAATAGACCGTCGGTGTTAGCGACATCCCATGGCACCGGCGTCAACACTAGTGATGGAAAAAATCACGTGATGACGTCATCAGACATACAAGTCATCTGTTTATTTATGTATCAATTTACGAAATACCCACAGCGCCTTCATAGGCTTTACAGTGGGGAGGGGAGATACATAAAGTACATAATCCAAAACAGCAGTTCCATAGAGAAAACACGGAAACATGAAACATGATCGTAACTACCTTAGTACATCATAACGTAGTTATGCCTATACAATAAGATCACGTATATATATCTATAGCGCCTGGAAAAATGCTGCATTTGGACTTATGCTAACAATGTGTGCTGGTAACCGATTCCAGGCTCTAATGGTATTGTGAAAAAGGAACTTGTTGTATATGGTACTTTTACAAGATATTTCTTTTACTTTTAGGTCGTGGTCCATTCTCTTAGACACGCATAGTCAGGGTCACGTTAACATTTCGTTCGGTCGATCTCAGTTCGCGAATGATAAACGTCACTAAATAATTTTAATTTGAGTGTAGCGTCCTTTTTGAATACCATCCCATCCAATTAAATTTTTTGACTCAGATACACTGAATTGCCTTGAATAGTTTTGAAAAAACAAACCGCACAGCCCTACTCTGAATTCTTTGCACCTTATCTCTGTTGATTTGCGTCCGCGAATCCCAAACCGTGTACTAGCGTACTCGAGTACTGATCTCACACTGGAAAGATCTAGTTAAGCCCTTGCTTTCACTGGAAGTTGTTTAGCATTCCTTTTCAGATACCCTAGCACCCAAGATGCTTTGGCGACAACGTAGTCAATGTGTCATGTCCATGATAAATTGGCGGTAAAGGACACTCCCAAATATTCAAATGCGCACACGGACAATAGTTGTGTTCTATTACGATAATAATTAGTTTAAACTGTTCAGTTTTTAAAGAAAACACATATGTACTGTTTTTGAACGTTCATTGTAATATGCCAATCTACGCACCACCGTGCAGTCCGATATATATCATCTTGTAAATTTGCGCAATCGCTAGTGTCATTAATTACTCTATATAACACACAGTCATCTGAAAACATGCGTACAGAAGAACCTATGTTATCAGTGATGTCATTAACAAAAATCAAGAAGAGCAAAGGGCCAATTACCCACCCTTGCGGCACCCCTGACGTAACGCCAGCCTCACCCGACTTTTCAACATTAATTATAACTTTGAAGTGCCTAAACTGGAAATACGTTTTGATACATCTAATCACAATGCTGTAAATACTATACCATGACAAATTTTCAATTAATGCGTCATGATGTAAAGCATCGAATGCCTTCTGGAAATCGAGAAATGTGCAGTAAACGGTGCTGAATTTGTCCAATGTACTTGAGTGGTCATGAACCAACATTGTCAGTTGTGTGGTCAGAAAATCCACGACGGAAGCCATGTTGGCAGTTGTTTAATAGCTAATTCTCATCTAGATGCTTCATTGTGCTTGAGAAGAGTACATGTTCCAACACGTTTCATACCGTACTGATTAATGACACAGGACAATAATTCGAAACCAAGTTACGCGTTCCAGATTTGTGAATGGGTGCAATTTGCGTCTTTTTTCAATCCGAAGGTAACCTACTCTCCTCTATGGATATACTGAAAAGCAGACATAAATATTTAGAAAGCGGGTGTGGACACATTTTCAATAAAGCATTCGGTATGTCATCTGAACCACTAGCTTTTGTAGAATCAAATTTTCTTAAAAAGGCTTCGATGCCGTGCAAACTAACTTCACTCTTTCCCATAGAAGCGCCACAATGTTGCCTATGAACATTTCCGAGTGTGCGCGGATGACTAGAAAAGACCGAAGAAATAAACAAAAAGAGAGAAAGCATTCAGCTTTTTCACGAATGTTATACATAAACGTGCCGCTGTCGCCAATAGTTGGTATTGTTAGAGCGTCTTTTCTATTTTTCTTGGAAAAATTGTCGCTGATTCTTACGGGCAATTTTTTATCCTCATTTCTAGTGTTTCGAAGTAATTGGCCTTTGCCTTTTTTTGACGTCATTCATTTTAGCTGTGAGTATTTTCAATTTTTCTTTCGCTTCTTTGTCCGGTTTCTTTTTGAATTTATTGTACGCATTCTGTCGCTTACAAGTTTACGTTTGTACTTCTCTTGTAAATCAGGGTTTACTTTTGCTTCGTCGCTTTGTCATCAGCCATGAAGGTATTAATATCTGGGGTTCAACGTCACAAAGCCAAGCCATGAAGGTACTTTTTAATAGGGTAATTCAGACAGTTTACATTTAAATATATTCCAGATATCACCTACACCAGATATACCCGACAATGTCTCAAAAATGTCTAAATACTGATCAAGTGCGTTTGTTATCTTTTGCGTATTCGCCTTCTTATTGCTATATATTCGTCTTGCTCTAGTGTCCGTAACTTTAATAACATGATGCAAGCTCAACTCGCAAAGCACAGCGCTGTGATCACTAATACCGGGTAACACTAACGTTTGTTGCATGGTCCTCATCGGGCAAATTTTTAAGTAACAAATCAAGCGTACTGTTTCCTCTTGTGGATGCTCTACAAGTTGGTTAAGTGAGAAGCAACTACACATTTTTACCCATTCTTTACATGAGCCACTAATAACGCGAGAATTATTAGTCACTTTATGTCAGTCAATTTGAGGCAGGTTAAAATCGCCACCCAGTATTACGTGATCATCGTTTACTGCCTCCATTTCCTCATTCAAGTCATTCATCACTTTAACCTGACCACTTGGCGGTCTATAAAAGGAATAAATTGACACTGTCTTTCCATTTTACAAACGTAGTTTCACTCAGATTGATTCAACTGTTTGTGTTCCTATTTCTAACATTTTGGAATAGGCGTCTTTCATATGCATATGGTGGTTTTGGGACGTTAAACACTACATATCATCAACATTTCTGAATAAATTTCTCGTTTCACTAATATAAAAACACCTTCGCTGTGTCTATCTCTATCTCTTCGGTAAGCCATATAATTTGTGGGAAATATTTCTGTGTCACTAATTCACTGTTCAGTCATGATTCAGACCAAAATACAACTGAAGGGTTAGTCATATTAATAAGACTAGTAAACTCATCCACCTTATTTGTAATACTTCTGCAATTGAGAAGTAGCACTTTCAGCTGGGCACTGCTCCTTCGCTGTCAGCCTGATGGTATCAGTGAACCCAACGCTTCACCATAAACAAACTTTTTGTTGTTAAGAAACAGAGAATCATACCGCATAGGCTAACTTCATCACCTAATTTGTGGTGTTCTTTGGTGTAGTTCTATAACTTCTTTCGTTTCATACGCACAGTTTCTCAGAAGTCTTTC
Organism: Rhipicephalus annulatus; assembly: GCA_013436015.1. NCBI lineage: Eukaryota > Metazoa > Arthropoda > Arachnida > Ixodida > Ixodidae > Rhipicephalus > Rhipicephalus annulatus. The sequence goes on along the minus strand of WOVY01003679.1, from coordinate 319,859 downwards.
GAGACGCTAATGTCTGTACCCTCAAACTTTTTTGCCTTAGTTAAAATACTTCGCTTTCTTTGTAGCTGGCTAATTTAACGCCCATTCTATTTGGTTGAAACTTTCCCAGTCGGTGTGCCCTTTCGATGCTAACCTGTTGCATGCCCAAGTGCATTTCTCACAATTCCGCCACTCTGCCTTCAGATTTCGTAGCCTTCTTATGTTGATCATTATCTTCAACGCCATGGAAGACCAGGTTGTTACGTCAACTCCTGTTCTTGATATCACGAAGCTTTGCAGTCAAAGTTTCAATTCCAGCCCGTTTTTGCTCTATTACTGTGTGACAGTCTGAAACTACTGCCTGCGATTCTCAAATTTATTTATCGTTGTTTCAATAAAACTCAGACGCTTTTTGAGGTCAACCATAGCCACCTGTTGCTCGGCTTAATAGTTTTATATGGACGATAACTTGTTTTTCATTTCCTTTTGCAAACTCAGAAGTTCCTTTAGTAGAGCATTTTCTGGGCCAGGATTCAGCACAACGTCACCGCATACCAGCAATAACAAAAAGTAAAAAGCAAATCACCGCTACAGTACAAACTGACGACGCATGTACGATACACACACGTTCTATTATTGGAGATGAGAACAAGCACACGTGAAAAGTACTGGGGGTGAAACCGGCAATACAACTGTATCGTAACGACAGTGGCAATTTTGCAAACTAACCTGCAGGATGAACAACACAGCCGGGAACAGCAGCGCCATCGCAAAGCCATCGTAAGTTGTGACGTCTTCGTGAACTCACAACCTGACATAAACGCTTGGTCAAAGTTGGGCCGATAACCAAGGCAGCGCAAAACCAGGGTAAGTGAAGAACGCTTTCAATGCCTCCCGTCATTGAGGCAGTGCAATACGGCGTTACCGGGTTAATGGTAGAAAGCTTTCGGAGTGGGGCGGGGGATGTTCAATACATTACCTGAAAAGAAAGAGGAGAATACTGATTTCGCCTTCGAGTCGTCTTACGCGAATGCATGAGGAAACCTGTGATTTTTCAGCAGCCTTAGAGACAGTCTAATAAACTTTGGAAAAAAAATCGTTGTTAAATAAGTATAATCGCTACACCGTGGTATAACCGTATAACAGCTTTATAAGTATAACCTTATAACCACTGCACCGCGGTGGTGCAGTGGCTATACGGTTATACTTATTATACGGTTGTGTTGCGTGTTGCGCTTCGTGTTGCGTGCACAAGAGTTTAGTATGCAGCTAAACCAACTAGGCCGCCTTTCCGTATTGTTATGATATAAAGGCGTCTAAGCATTATACTCATTGAAGACAGAAAACGCAGGATAGGAGATTCGTAGTCTGTGTCGAGCGTCCTAATTTTGTTGGCACTTATAGTGGTATGCAATCTTAAACATAGTCCCAAAGTCGTCGGCCTCTTTATAGCAACCAAGCGGCAACTCTTGATCGAATGTCATGCCTGGAGGAAGTGTTAGTGCACTACCAATACCGATGTCGTTTCGCATCACATGAGCGAGGTCAGTCAAATCGCGTTCTAATAACCTCGACAAAGTTTGTTTTTGAAGAAAGCGAGTTCACCCTTCTTCCTAAACCTGGGTCGGAATTTTGTGTTGAAAATGTAATCTAGTCACACAGATCAACTAGGTTGTATACTGCTAGGTTTTAAATATGAAAAAACAAAAACAATATACGTTTATAGCTGACATTACAGGTGCTCTTAATACGGAGCTCACCGCTGAGTCCGTTGGGATCAAGTGCATGCTTTCACCTGCTTTGGAAATTCGAGATCATAATCGCGTGCTTATGCAACAGTTCGTTATAAGGAGTGAAATATTCCACATAGGTCACTATAACGGGATTGTGTTGGTAAACTTTGCAGCATGCGCACCATACGTGAGCGATTCTTTTCATAATGACTGCACATTTACTTATTAGAGGCGAAGCTTCTTAAGCCGTGGGTCTGTACATGCATGTCTCTCTTGGTGCATGACCGCCTAGTTCTATGACACTCAGCAGGTGCGAACCGACAGACAGACAGACAGACAGACAGACAGACAGACAGACAGACAGACAGACAGACAGACAGACAGACAGACAGACAGACAGACAGACAGACAGACGGACGGACGGATGGACGGACGGACGGACAGAGAGACGGACGGACGGACGGACGGACAGACAGACAGACAGACAGACAGACAGACAGACAGACAGACAGACAGACAGACAGACAGACGGACGGACGGACGGACTGACGGACGGACTGACGGACGGACGAACGGACAGACAGACAGACAGACAGACAGACAGACAGACAGACAGACAGACAGACAGACATACATACAGACAGACGGACGGACAGACAGACAGACAGACAGACAGACAGACATACATACAGACAGACGGACGGACAGACAGACAGACAGACAGACAGACAGACAGACAGACAGACAGATGGACGGACGGGTGAACGGGTGGATGGAGGATTCATGGTTTATAGATAAAACCCTCCGAAGTTTCGCCCTACTGATCAACATTCACTCCGCGGATATGCTGTAATTTTAACAGCCCACTGAACACAACAGCGGCACTTGCCTGGGGTGCTCGTGAACGCTATGCCGGCCATCAGCGGACGCCCATACAATCAAACACGCCATTCTAGTAGGCTCATTGTTTCTAATACTGGTGATGAATTCATTTCAATAAACACTTTAAAAAAGCGGATTATGTTGCCTATAGATGTACGCCCATCAGCGCACGAAGGTTCATCCCCACACAAGCCGTAGCAGGGGCTTTATTGTTACTGTTGGGACGCTCTCCTGCGAGAAAAAAAAATGTGCGAAAGCTCAGACTCAAGTTAGAGCTAACTGCAAAAGTTTTTTTAGTTGAAACAAAGAATAATTTTATAAAACTTTCTCATTTTGTGGGAATGCACGTCGTTAATTATTGCTCTATTCAGAGCATTTTTGCAAGGACCACATCAATGTTTATTTTACGGCTCCAAATTGGCCAAAACTATTTCGCCCTGTGTGTGGCTTAAACTATTTTTTACGCATCGTATGACTACATCGCCATAGTTCAACATAATATGTGCCATTTATTTAAAAGTAATCTTTCCATAAAAAGACCCAATACGGAGCATATTTCTTATATTTAGATCCATATTAAAAAACGAATGGAAGCGTCAAAGTTTGTAAAACTCTTCAAAAGTCTAAAGCCTATCAACGTTCTGCAGAAAACAAATTGAGCCAGCGTAAATTAGAGCAAACGATATTTTAATAATTTGTTTTCTGAGCCTGTACTTTCGAGCTTCTCGAAAAGCTTCCCATGAGCATGACACTGCTGATTTTTTTCGCAAGAACATTTTTGCGGAAGACTTTTCTTTTTAGATAGATAGTCCTTAATTTTTTTTCTAGCAAATCGCACATGGTCGAGCTCCAAGGTTGGGAAAGTTGGCGTGGAATAAATAGCCCACAATGCTTTAAAATATCAATGTGCAGTTGTGCCAAGTTTCAAGGTTGAATTCACATAATATATTCCCACTTAACCTTTCCTTTTCGCTAGAACGCTTAAAAGTCGGTCACATGATACTAGATTTTTTAACAAAATTATTTTACTGAAATCACTCTAACATAATTATCTTTCATCATCATTTTTGTTCTTTCAACAGTATGGCTTGTGGTCAAATTTCAGGATGGGACGTTTCACTAGGAACGACCAATAATGGGTCATTTCCATGTTGGCTACATGTCACGACTCGGGGCCTAAGCACAAGCCGTGGCACGGGGTCGGGCCTCTGGTGTATAGCTTGCGCCAATCGCCGGTATGAAGGAGCCAAGACCCTTTTCCAAACAAAGAACAAAAGCTTTAATAAGGCGGTTAAACAAAGATAAGGCAATTTCCAGCAAATGAAAAGATGATATTTCAAACGAAGAATGCGGTTCGTTCCAAAACCGAGTTGAACTAATTATACATTTCATAATACAAGTGAAGCATGCATGAAAGTCACAAAATGTGGAGATGATGCTCAAAAACAGGTGGATGATCAAACAGCGAGAGCTGAGCCAATAACTAGAGTTCACAGTCCGCCAAGATCAAGCGAATAACACACGTAACCGGACGCAGCAGAGTCCTTTAACACCGGCGCCGTTTCGAAGTGCCTCTTGAGGATGGCGAGACGGCGGCGGCTCCCCGGCGGTGTTGGATTTCCGGACGTATTGTTTGCTGCGCTGTGTTCCGGAAGTCGCCCAGCGTGGATCTCTTCTCCGGTGCCGAGCAGACTGTCGAAGCATGAGATCGGCCCGGTTTTCAAAAGGTTCTTTAGGCGCCAGACTCAACTTCCAGTGTAGTGTGGATGCATCCTTCAAGTGGTCACGTACGCACTCATTGCTTTTGTGGTTCACACCTCACTACGCACACACAAAGAACCAACCACGTGGCAAACGGTCTAACACGTAGCACAGACGCAACGCCGTGTGTCTGTGCTATACGTGTACAAATATACAAAACAAAAGCACGTGTTTTGATACGTTCACCTTCACCGGCGTGCAATTCTATAATATACAAAACAAAAACACATGTTTTGACACGTAGCTCGGATGCTCCATTCTGTGTTTCGTATACTCTGCGGGCAGGTCATATATCATTTCCGAGAGAACAGTTTCAGAATTCCACAAGTCAAAAGCCAAGGTTCTTAGACCTCAAGGTTCTCAGAATATTAAGGTCAAAAATCGGTACAGCTATGTATATTCTCTACTGCTAGTGCTAACACGTACTAAGTGGTGCACATGCGCCCATGATGCCAGTGGAAGCCGACCGTCGATTCCAGCGAAGACACTTCTGCAATGACCCGAGTGAGGGTCACCATGGCTCTTAGTCGGTTCAACCATGTTCGGACATAGAGGTATCATATGCCCTACGGCCATACAAGTGGGTTGCACGTACTTGTGGCGCCGCATTCCTAGACATACAATATAGCACGTTCGCCCTTGATACTTTCGGGAGGAGACGGCCTTTTCGGGCGAGCAGTTTTTTAGGCTGTACAAGACCAGAGCCTCTAGTTCTTACGAGCTGTGTCCATGTTATATAGCACTTAGAGGTATCATGTTCCTACGGCTCTCGCTAACAAAGGCCAATGACCGCACGTGCGAATCCTGGCACACCATTCTTCGAGATGAATTACATCAAGTTCACCTTGAACGCCAGCGGACTGCACGTGCAATCACGGCCCACCATTCCTCGAGATAAATTACATCCAGTTCGCCTTGGACGCCAGAGGAAAAATCGCCTTTGACGGCTCACCTTTGGACATTATGCGCAAAAAAATATTAATAAGACCAGGTGGCATTTGTGACAGTCCAAAGTGGTATTAAAAATTACTGTAGTGGAAATCATTGCCCAGGTGTGCTGCCGTACCCCCCCCCCCTCTCCCCACCACCACCACCAAATGGCGGCTGCGGCCGCCGTCTTACTAAGGGCATGGTAGACTGTCAACGTTCGGCGATTAAAAACGGAGCATTTTTTTTCGCACGCCCCATGAGTTAATGCGACAACTTTTTCTGGTCAGATAGTGCCCAAGTGCGTCTTAGTTTTACTAAGCCTCTAATTTGAGGTAACGTTTATTAGAAATTACATGACTGATACTCTTCTTTATGCGTTATTTTGTCGGAAACAACTATATTTTAATATATAGTTAACGTAGTGTTTACACGAACAGTTGAAAGCCACTTGTTCTCTAAGTGAGTGCTACCAGAAAAGAGCACGTTTACGAAATATTTGATATGCAAAAGTTGGCTTCACTTTAGCTGGCCAGGAATTGCGGGAGCTTCCACTCCAGCAATTTTCTAAATCCTCCTTGGGTGGGTCAGTACTACAGTGTACTAGTATCCAGAAGGCTGGATTCGGACACCACTTGACAGCATCATCGCCATCGCTACTCTTCATCCAACGTTATCCAATCCGGTTCGTATACGCTTGCCGTGAGCCAATGGTTTCGGAAACGAAGAAGTGATTTGATGTTGCACGTGGCTCGTTCTTTTCTTTTGCAGCCTTAGCAAGAATAAGGTCACCTTATATTCGCTTAGAATAATTAATGGTGCCCCAATAGCAAATTGGAAGTATGCTGCACAAAATTTCTTTGCCGCATTTCGTCTCTTAATTTTCATTTATACAGGTCTGGTCAGATGCCATCTCTGCTATGCTTTTACTGTCAAGAGCCTGACAATATTGATATTTTTTTACTTACATGCTGTCGTTTTACCAGCAATAGAGAAAACATATTTAGAAATATTATTCAGAAAATTAAGCATTACTCTTAATTCTGAAACCATTCTTTTCTTGGGGCTAATTCTCTGGGCCACAGCAACAAGGACGTCTGCATAGCAGTCTGCGAATTCCTTAGAGACATGAGAAGATTTTTTTTTGTTATAGGTTATCCCTAATGAAAGTCTAGTTCTTTGAAATTCAGTTATTAAGTTCTATTACAATTCTGTGTCTACTTTAATCATACGTGACTTTAGGATTGTTAAATTTCATATTCCCTAGATATCTGTTTTATTGATTTTCCTTAATCAAATTTGAAATTATTTTTTCCTCAATATAGTAGCCGTCGGTTTAAGGCCCAACCCCCCATAGTGCGCACGAGCCAAGCATAGGCACAAGTAAGCAAGCAAGCTTGTGTAGATGGACTAACACTCTTGTTTTGAACGATACCGACTTGTCATCGCTGCACACTAGTGAACCATGAGCAACGCTAAGAGTTCTTCCTGAATGACGGATTCGCCGCTTACGCCCGGAACACGCCGACATTGCCACGAACCTCTTCGGCACATTTAGTGGCGAAGACTGCTCTCTGCGCATCTTAGGCATCGATGATTGAATTTCAGCCTTCTCATTATATCTATAAGGTCGCCAGGTGCTGAACAGGCCATAATAAAGGAGGCGCCTTCGAAGAGGAGTTCAAGCGTGTATACCTGAACGAGCGCTTTGATGTGTATTGTGGATGTCAATTCTCGGTCTACGCTGGGCTTTGAAGAAAACTTCATGGATGCTGCTGCTGAGATAACTGAACATAATGAAGATCAGTTCAACTGGGAACATCTTCTTAATGTCTACGAAGAACCTTTATTCTGTGAAAGTGCACAGTATAGAGAAATCAGTTGACCGTAGTTTAAGAAGTTTTCAGTCTTCACCATGGGCTCAGATCTTGCAGCTTTGGAATCCAGAATGATTTTTCACTGAAGTCCTCATCAACTCTTCACCACGAAGTGTCCCCCATTGTTGCCAAGACCTGTCGTGGTCCCCGTCATGTGAATGGAAATTTCGAACGCTGTCAGAGTAGGGGAAACTAGGAGTTTAAGTCACCAGTTGCGCCTCGGAAGATGTCGTCCATAACTAGTCCAGATCTAGGAATACTTAAGAGCGGGGACGAGGACAAGCAACTCCTGGCAGCAAAGAAGATGTGTAGATGTGACAAAAACCTTGTTCACGAAAGAAACTATGAAGCCACGAAAGACGGCCAGCTGCCCGCCAGCACGGTTCGCTAGTTCCGAAAACGGCAAGAACCAATCAAGCGAATTCTTTAGCACAGCCAGTAGTATCCAAGGTTCCTCTCGCAGCCCAGTGCTCTCCTACTCCCGGTCATGTCCTGGACCACTGGGCCTTGTTCTTCCAATGGCATTTACTCAGCATTCAAAAGCTAAGCTTGGTATGCTTTGCGCTGGAGCACCAAAGAACGTTGTGCTTGCTCTGGCACATCCACCGGGAAGAAGCCGTCGCTACGAAATTCGGCAGCTTTGATCAGGTATCGATGGTCGTACACCCAAGGAAACATAGACAGCGTAGCTTAATTTCCAGGCCTGCACTATGTGGCTGGTGGGGTTTTTACAAAAATGATGCCTTCTTCCTGTCCTCGAGTCCTGGTTTTGTGGAAATTGGGGCTGGCACTGTCACAGAGGATAAGGCTTGGCGTGGCCACGAAACTCGGTGCAGCGTGACTGTTCGCTCGAATTGAGAAGCCATGCACCACCCTGGAGCCAAGCCAAAATATCAACTTTGAAGGTCTGTATCGAGATGTTGTAGCTAAGCCAAAATATCAGCTTCGAATGTCTGCATCCCGATGTTGGAGCTAAGCCAGAGTGTCAACTTCAAAGGTCTGCGTCTCGATGTTGGAGCTGAGCCAGAATATCAACTTCGAGGGTCTGCATTTCGATGCTGAACAAAGCTGTGCGAACAGTTACGACAACCAGGAGGTGACCGTGATCGACGAAAGTTCCTGCGCCGTTCCCGTTGTAGTTTGCGTACGCGGGGGCGAAGGAGTATTTTCCATTAGGTACAAGAAAGCCGTGGGCATCGAGTACCAGGAGGTGGCTCCAACACCCTCCTGTGGCTCCCACACCCCCACAGTGCATGCACGTCCCCTCCTTCTACCCCCTTTCTCTTCTAGGAATCCTCTGCGGAGTGGCGCGCACGACAGGTGGTGTGACAGCTGCATACTACGCTGGCAGCGCCGCGGTAGTTCCGTAGTATAAAATGACAGTGTGCGCGTACCTCATTCTCTCTTGCGCAACGAGGTACCCTAGCGCCAATACTGCCGCCAGTGTCAGTGTTAGCGCCAGCACAGGATCTCAATAAGGTACACCATCTCTCTGCACAAACGAACCACCTCCCCGCTGCTTCGCATCCACACATACACTGGTTCCCTAGAGCGGGAGATGTTTTTTTTTTCAAACAGAAAACACCGGAGAGAAGATTCCGAGTCTGACGTGTCAATTTCTTGTAATGAAATCTTAAACATAGCCACAAAAGTTGTCGACCCCTTTGGAGCAACCAAACGGTAACTCTTGATCCGATGTCATAGGCTGGAAGAAGTGATGCGTTACCAATTCCAATGTCGTTTCGAAACACATGAGTGATGACAGCCAAATCACAGTGGAATAACCTCGACGAAGTTGTGTTTGAAGAACGCGAGTTCACCCTTCTTACAAAATCGGGGTTGAAATTTTGTGCGGAAAATATAATCTATCTACGCAGATCATGTATATAGGTTCTATACTGCTAGGTTTAAGTCTCAAATAAGGTAAAATACATGTATTGATAACGTTAGGGATGCTCTCGATATGGAGGTCACCGCTCAGTCTGTTGAGATCAAGTACATGCTTTCAGCTGCTTTGGAGGCTATCATCACGTGATTCTGTGAGAGCTTACGTACAGTACGTACAGTGCAAACTTAAGACGGGGATACTAAAGAAGAGATACAGGCAAGCGCTGTCTGTGTATCCCCGTCTTGAGTTCGCGCTGTACGTATACCTCATTATACAAAACCAACTAGCCTAAAGTTTCACTTTACTAAATTCATTTCCACATTATGTTCCTCTTTTCTATACTTAGTAAGTGTGCCGGTTCCGATCACTGCAAATACAGTTATTATCCAGACTCGAAAATCAAGGAACGAGGTAGAAAAGTTGTCACCTGATATTTACTAGACCCTAAATTTTCTCCCTCTTATGGTAATTACGGCAAGGGTAGTGGTTCATACAAAATAAAACTTTTTTTTTCTTGCCACGATGACATAACGTTGTGTTCCATTAAAACTTTGCAATCAACCATGCAATGAACGATGTTCATGTAAACCAACCGAGTGGATACTAAACTTAAGGGATCAAATCGCAGCCAAACATGGCAGAGGATTAGCGGGATGTCGAAATTAAGACAGTAGTAGGCATAGAATGAAATAAGCTTGGGCATGGCATGGAAGAAATAGATAGTTTAGTGAAACCGTTGTCCTGCAGTGGCCAGTAAAAGGCTGATGATGAGGAAGGTGAACTGTGACCCCACAGGATTATAAAAGAGCAGCCTGGCCACTTCAAAAAGCAAATAATAATGGTATATAAAATTGTTTTTTAAAAATTCAATAGTTTAAATGTGTGCAACAGACATTTTGGAGCATTATGGATCAACTACAATGAAAAAAGGTTGGTCCGTTGGGCCTCAGAAAACGTCTTCGAACTTCAAGAGTTTCAGCGTTAATTACAAACGTATCATTTAAAACTGATGCATACTTTAGCGCATCATTGGTTGGCAGTTGCGGAACCTTAAAAGAGGTTTTTGCAGCGAGAGGAAAGGTGACATGTCTGATTTAAATGTATGATATGTGTTGTGGCGATTGGAAGAAGTGCTTGCTCCCCGAGGTCATTTGCAATGTCTTCGTCAGATACTCCACATCGGAAGGCCCTCCTGCATCCACGGGTCGACGCATCACGGAGCTTTCCCTGAAAAGAGGACCAGGAGCTTCCAGTCTCTCGATATTGTAGATTCCGAGAGCAAAAACAAATTCGCAAACAATTTTATTAAAAAAAGTTTGATTATATAAGTTCAAACATTGCGGCGACGTCATTTTTACCTTATATATATATATATATATATATATATATATATATATATATATATATATATATATATATATATATATATATATATATATATATATATATATATCAATATATATATATATATCCGAGTGGGCATGTTTTCTGGCTTCTTTGCTAACCTTTTTTGCCGGAAAAAATAATATATGACTTGTGGCGTCACCTGGTCGAATAATCACAATAGCATACAATCACTAACAGTGCCCGCGCTCTCGAGTAGGACATATACGATGACGTCGGAGGGCATATGGAGGAAGAAATTTCTTCGCTCTATGTTGGAGGGCATAAGTAACGACCATATCATGCTTTCTTTTATGATGATGGTTGACTAAATTATGTTTCACTAGTGAACTCTCTCCGTAGTGTCTTCGTACATATACGTAAATCCAACCATAAATAGATCTGAAGCGTCAAATTCAATATTAAAAATAATAAAAAACGGGAGAGGGGGAGGGCAGCTTTTGTGGTTGGCTGTATATTTTTGTCTCTACATGATTTTTGCTTTCATGGGACGAGCACAGATGAGTACCACCTGTCGGAAGTTTAAGAATGCAAAATGCGTCATCGGGAACTTTTTTTTATTATTTCAGAACGGTTTATACACGTCTACACACTACCGAAACAACGAACAGAAAATATGCACACACGTGTATTGAAAAGCATCACGCCTTGCTACCCAATCTGTCAAATGGGTCCTCTTGATTCTTGAAATGTTACGAAAGGTACAGGTTGGTAAATGCTACGTTACCTTGGCACATGATTTTAGCGTTGCACATAGACATTAGAATGTTGTTTTATAATCTGCGAAGGAGAAACTATTTACACTTCGCGTGACACGTATACGCGGGAAACAGGGATGTGGGAAGAAGCGCTTTCATAAATAAGATCAGGCTCAAGAATGAAAACAGTCAGGTACCATTCAAAACCGTCCTTGAGACACTGTAGGAGGCCGAAATGAGTGAGAAGATAAACACACGAGAGCAACAAAAAACAAGACAACGCGCACAAAGCACCACCACGTTTGACTTTCACGTATAAACAACATTGTAAAGGGGCCCTGAAACCCTACGTTGAGTAGCCATGGAATTAATTCACTGGAAGAGCTTATTGCCTCACAAATTCAACGCCGAAAAAAAATTTAAGAATCCGTCCAGTGCGAGCGGAGTTACAAATATTTGTCACACGCTGCCATTGCATTCTCTCTTCTCTCGTCCTGACTAAACCGCTGGAAGCTAAGTAGGGAGGGATGAGATAGTCAAGCAAAAAGCATCACGCGTGCCTTATGACCTTGAGCACTTTTTCTTTCTTTTTTTTCGAATTCGCAGCTTAACCAGTGCGATCGCGCACGCGTGGACAAGTGACGGCCTCCCACGGCTATCTCTGCAACGACCGAGCGCGCCAAGTTCAAATCAGCCAATGGCTGATAGATGGGCATTCTACGTGTGATTTTTTAGCGTCTTCCGTCATTTGCCGAGGGAAGAGAAAGCAATTTTCAGCTAGCTTTGATAATTTCTTGTGAAGTCTAGGCCGCACGCTGCGCTATAACATTTCGCTCACGTGTTCTCGAGAGCCTCTACTACCGATCGGCAGCGTTTTCTGACCGTGCTCAGAAAGTGTTGCAGGGCCCCTTTAATGCTGAAACCGGGACGCACGTTTAGATACATCATGGCAACATTCAAGAGCTGCGTTTTTTTACACATGTTTTGAAGTTTTTGAAGTAACAAATGCACGCAGTACCCGCGTAGATATAACGTTCGTTCAATCAAGCGAACTCAAACAAATATCAGTTGCTCGTTTTTTTTTCTTTCATGAATGAAGAGATGCACTGCCTGTATACGCATAAAAATAAAAGAACGTGACCACAATTTCGCAAACCTGGTCATGTGACTTTTCTGCTAAAAGAGGAAGATGTAATGATTCTCACCTGGCTAATGGGCTAGTGACCGCATGCATTGTAGCGAGTACTATATAAGGCTAAAAGTATAACCATGAGCGACTGTTGAACGGCGTTGTTCGCTTCGTATTCATGTCGCCACGATCGCACAAAATACAATAGCATAATACACGCGCAACACTATTCAGGTGCACCGATTAATGCACCAAAATCTCATTTCGATGAATGTGCCCTGTCAATTCGGCGTTAGTGCTTCGGTTGCCTTTCACCTATGTGAACTTTAGAATACAGCTGCCTGAAGTGTTTTGCAAATGTTAACATTAAAGGAGTTCTGATGAAATTATCTCAAATCTATGTTTTGGTGTCCATACCGGTTCCCTGTTCTATGCAACATTACAAATCCCGAAAAGTCGCCTTTAGATATTTATTTTTTGATGACTGCTTGCTTCAATAATGCCATATAGCTCGCTAAGTAAAATACTTTACGAAGCAATGCCGAATATACAATAATGCTTGAGAGGCTGAAAGGAACATAATCTCTATGTAAACAAACTAAGGTAATGTTCTAGTTTTTCATTCATGACTCTTTTCATTTGGCAATAAATTACTAAATTACCAAAAAAAAACCTAGAATGGGAGAAATTGGTACATTCGGTGGACGTCTAATACAAAGGCTGTTTTCGCGGTAAAAGAAAATTGCGCAAAATGGAGGCTCGGTACGACAGTCACGAAACTTCTATGTTACAGTTGACACGCGACTTTATTCTGATGACGTGAGGCTGCACTGACGGCACCCGGCGAAGCTTCAGTTGAAGTGGGTTCATTTCAAGTACGCAGAAGTTACGTAACAATTCGCAAACGGTGGCATTCAACGTTGCGACGGTGGCATTCAACGTTGCGACGGTGGCGCAGTCTTCATTCATGATGATGACATGCGGGGTTTAACGTCCCTAAACCACCGTATGATTATGAGAGACGCCGTAGTGGAGGGCTCCGGAAGTTTTGACCACCTGAGGTTCTTTAACGTGCACTCAAATCTGAGCACACGGGCCTACAACGTTTCCGCCTCCATCGGAAATGCAGCCGCCGCAGCAGGGATTTGATCCCGCGACCTACGTGTTAGCAGCCGAGTACCGTAGCCACTAGACCACCGCGGCGGGGCGCAGTCTTTATTCAGACAAGCTGTGTGAGACGGTGAAGTTCACAGGCATTTTCGCTAAAAACGGAAACCCGGCATGTATGTCACTACGCATGCGGAATACTACTCGCCGAATGCGTGATAGTCCTCTGAGAAAGGTTTATAAATTCATGGCGGCCCCATTAGGCTGGCCTTATAATTTCATTGTCCTCAGTGGCATTGTTTTTTTTTCAACTTGTCGCAGATCACTCGGCCTGCGACCCAGCTATCATATATATATATAGTGGCGAAAATCTGCAAGCTAATACGCAACATGTAATGAAGAGAAAAGTCACACGCAAGAAATTCACTCAGATTATGTTTGACATTGCTTGCCACACAACTGTCATATGGTCTACTCTTGCGACACCACTCGTTATTTCAATAATCACCCATCATCCCCTGTTAGACCCGCGAGCTCCGTCAGTGTATAGTGTGCGTAGCGCTCGCTCTTACGTGAGGTGCCGGCGTGCAACAAAGGTGGCTCTGTTAAAGCAAACCAAACCAGTTACAACAGTCCACTAAACCACTGTTCTCGAACTTCAGTGAGGAAACAGAGCTTGCATCGAATCAAGGTAACTTTCAATGCCACCGAATCAGGGTGCAGAGCCGCTTTTGAAACGTTACGCACACAGTTCGAGTGACGACTAGCAGGCTCTCGCTACATACTGTGGTTAAAAAACAACAACAAACAAACCTTGATTTCTTTTTAAAGAACCAAAGCCACACCTATTATCATGAAGAAACACACTGCATTTCATGCAAAATATGTCGCGCATAGAGCAAAATCTGAAAGACAGATATGGCACACACATTGTATAATAAGAAATATCGCCAGAAGTGCATTTATGAGTGTCCCTGAGTGTCTACCCCGAAAATGTTAATAAATGCATGCTCAATAAACCTTGCTCACGTGTGTCCACGGTTAGGAAATCCACTTCCCGTATTCACGAAGCAGTTCATACACGCTGGAGCAGTTGGTGAGAACCAATTGCGCTAAAGAACGCAATAGAATTGTAGGTAGCCGCACAACAGTAAAGTGGCATGACAAACGAAAATATTTATATTTGCAGTGTGTGTGCGTCAAAGTCTGCTTTGACTTATGCCTTGATCCTATCGTGTCGTAAAATTTCTGTGACACAACGGCCTGTATTAACGTAATGCTCAAGAAACTTAGCGAAACCAATTCATAATCCTGTGCAATCAATATACAGAGCAGAAGCGGCCCACTTTGTGGCGATTTAAAGCAAGATTGAACAAATTGTCTCCAAGCTCAGTGAACGCACTGCACATTGTGCGGTTCCGTGCAGGACCTGATATATTATGCGCCTGCGCTACAGTACATTTGGTTAATACGAAAGCTCGAGAAACATCGATATAATTGTGATGCCTGCCTGACTTGCGCATGATGACAGACTTACAAAATGTGACCTGAGGAGTCGGGGACACAAAATGACTGAGTGATGTCAATGACACACAGCACGACAGCTGCATTACTTTAAAAAGTACACCAATGTTCGCCTTTTTTTTTTCTAGTGAAGCGTCTTCTGGTGAAACACCGGGTCCTTTAGTACTACCGCCCATTTGGCATAAGTTAATCTCAGATTGTCGATGTACAATGACGTATTTTCGTGCGTTTGCGGTCGTATAGCAATATGGAAAACGGTCAGATGTACTGAAATGAGAAGCTTAAAAAAAATCTGCTGGAATAACCTTATAAGAAAAAGTGCGAAACACAGCGGCACAGATACACGCGTTTGAGTTAACTCCGTATACATGGAGTAGCCGTTTTGTGCGCCAGTAGACAGTTATAGTGTACCGTGCTTACCGGGATACCGGGCGTACCGTGATAGCGGGATCGAAGTGCGCATGCGCAGATACGTACGTTACCCGTACCGCTTACCGGGATCGAAGTGCGCATGCGCAGATACGTACGTTACCCGTACCGCTTACCGTACGCGCACTATATTTTTTTAGATTTAACGTTACCGTGGTAGCGTAGGTGTACGTAGTGTACGTAAAACATGGTGGCACTCTCGGACGCCCGCTTCGAAGTGATTTGGCGTAGTTGTTGAAAGGTTCACCTTGTTCACAGCAAACGACTGTTTAAAGTGGCGTCGCTTGCCTTCAGTTAGCTTCGACGACCGAGTATCACGGATAAGTTGGCGTAGTTTTGAGATAGCTTCCATAGTTTTTGAGATAGCTTCCCAGATAGTTTTTGAGGTAGCTTCAATCTTGTAGATAGGCCTAGACGCGTCTAGGCCTAACTACAAGATTGATGTAAATCAATCGGCAACATAATTGTTTTCGCGTTTGGTGCGTGGTTCATAGCTAGTTACTTTTATTACTAAAATAAACTTGTAACAATGCTTCACGCGGTGGCACAGGCAAACGTTCTCGTTTTTTATTTTATTTTATACTGTCTTTTAACTTACTAACCATCCAATAGGTGGCGCCACCGTCTGAGCTGGGGCACGTAAATCACGTGAACGGTGTCCCGACCCGCTAAACTATAATACGCTGTCCGCAACGAACGTTTGATGCACGGTAACGTCATTCCCTTAATTTCTGCTATCACGCTAACGGTAAACTATAACTGTCTAGTGTTACGACTATACAGTTCGACAACGCTCGCCATCGAAATGTCTTGCACGGATTGTACGAGCGCTGAATATAGACAGCAAACAGAGGAGATTCGCATACTTAAAGTAGCTTGGCGTTACAACCCCATGTGAGAGCTTCCTTCCAGACTTTCATCGAGACTATACGATGGAAAACGACACCAAGGAAGGGATCGGTGACGTTCCGACGGTCGACAACAATATCCACGTAATGCGGGCCCTTGGTGGACGTCCGTTGTGTGTACGGATCAGGCGCCGCATAGGGTACAGGGCTGGCCATGCGCGTCATTTCAGGCCTTTCTTCTTTGGCGGCAGCTCCTCGATGTCTTTGATGCCGAGCACGCAGACCCTTGTCTCCCAAAGAGCATCCGCCAGCTTCTTCCTGAAGCGCTTGTCATCGAGACCAGAGGCACGGCGCTTCCGACACGGCTTCTGGCGCAGCTTGTCAAGGCAAGCGAAAAAGGCCTGCAGTGGGAAAAGGAAGAAAGAAACAAGGAAAGACGTGAACATTGTTTCCCTACCAATCACGCGTTCACGAATGACGCAGCCACGTAGGGGCAGCGGTACACAAATGAGGGAAGGAATCGAGGATCAAAGGGCAACAAGCTTGTTAGGAAAGCTTGCGACAGCAAAGCGAGCAGAAAGGCAGCGGCGTCAGTAAACAGCAATGTCACCCGCAGCTGTCAAATCGGAGAATACTCATGCGCCTTCTAGTGTCTGTGTAGGCGTTAACATTTTGAAGTGATGTGGAGGCAGTTGGAGAATATACCGAGGCGCTTCGGCCGACGGTCATGCATACAAATCGAGTGGAATTCAGTGACAACCTTTATCACCAAATGACACGCACGGTACAGTGATTTTCGTGTCTTGTTTGTTTTACTGAAATTTATTGCGCGCGTTATACTTCGCCAGTTGGTGCTCCCTTTAGAGCATTATACAGGGAATTAAGGGGGGGGGGGGGGGGTCTCCTTTCCTAGGCCTCAAGAAGGGCGCCGAGTACTCAGTGGGACCTGCCCCATCATTGCTCAAAACACAGGGTTGAAGCCTTACAGGTTTTAGGCGGCCATGCATGGGAGCCGAGAAACCCCGATGTTGCATTCCAAGTTTACCTTCCACCTGAAGCCCCACAAAGCCAAGAACCACAAGCAGGCCGTTACGAGAAACGCTTCGTCGTTTAATTTTTATTTTTGTATCTATTTCGAAGCTTGTTTGATTTTCGACTCCATATCACTATAAGGGAGTGGTGTGGGAATTGGTGTATACAGGCGAGCTTACAATCGTGAATGTTACGAGCGTCGACGTTTTTTTTTTCCCTGGCGGCACGGTTAAGGTGTCCACTGAGAGGCAAAGCATGCATGATACGCGAATAAGAAGAACGCGATGGGAACGGCACCCGAATCGCGTTCCTAAATGCGAAGCTTACGCATACTCCAAGTTTTGCTGTTTCGTTTTTCCGCACTCACCTTCCTCAGGGTACAATGAGTGTTGTAATAGTCGGCGCCGGACAGGTATTCCACCAGATTGAATGCCCGCATGAAGTTCTGGCCGCAGCGACGTAGCGCCACCTTGTGACAAACGTCATATGCTGAAATACGGGGACGGAACAAGCGTTGGCTATTTCTCTTTCCAGGAAAATAGCCAAATGCGAAGGTCATACGATGAGGGAACATGACGAATGGCTCACCATTTTCTTCGATGCGGGTCTCGTTCTCTTCGTGAAACCTGTGTAGAAAGTCCTGCTTTTTCACTCTGCGATAAGGTAAACATGAGTGCGAATATAGGGTTCTGACAAGACGAAGAATTAATTATGCGAAATTTAAAGAGTAAGAATGTAAACATGCAAGAGTCGCAGGACACGAGCATTTGCTGCAGGCAACGCTTTTTCCTCTCATCCTCCTCTTTATGGAAGTCTCATTCGTCAAATTCGTCAAAGCGCGTCGTTACAATACTTTAGCGTATATGTACTGTTATGCCTAAACGTTGTCGCATAACGGGTGCTTAAAATGCTCGCGAGCGCTCCGCAATGCTTAATAGAAGCACTACGGGCAAGGTAATGCGGCCATTTCTAAGATGTTCACCCTTTTACATTTTTTCGCTCTGCTTATAGTGTGTTCGAAACTTCATACTTAGCTCACTCTCACTCTCTTTTTCACTCGACTCTCTATTCTCCAGCAAAATAAACGACTCTCCGTAATCTTAAAACCTAACTATAGCAGCACAGCAGATGTCACTATGACATTTCGCCGAAGTCTTCATACTGACATTAACCATTCAAATGTCCTTATAATACACCTACGAGTTGTCATTAAAATGAAACAAACTTTCAGCGCAAACTGCCGCTTTACCATGCAGAATTATTCTTATTCGCAAAACGCGAAATATTTAAACTTTACTGCTTGCGTATGCGTAAGTGTTTTATAAACGCATACTGTATTCGCCTAGAATCGCCTCGAAGTAGTTGTGCATACGCAGATTCCACTAATGGCGCTTAGGTGCGCAGAATTCTTTGTTTATTGCAGATTTTTTTATGCAACTCTGCACAAGTTATGCACGAGATGAGTCAGCAGTTTTCACGTTTAATTGGAAATTCATCTTTCGATTCTTTCCTTTGAATCTTTACAAGAGAAGCGGCAGAATTCGAAGCACCTGACGCAGAAGGTTAACGAAAGGGCGACCGATAAGAGCTGTCCCAGAGAAAGGTGTGCTGATCTGCTCATGCGGACGTCGGCTTAACGCTCTCAGCTTGGCTCCGAGTACCGCTGCAATGTAGCAGTCGCGTCTTGCTCCTCAGGCAAATATGTCATTGTGCAAGAAGATCAATTGTATATGGAGTAATTTTGAAAGCATACTGTATTATACCAAACATATGCAAACTATACGGCATAAACTCAACACGTTCCAGCAAAAAAAAAAGAATTAAACAAAACAAGACTTTTTTTTTTTGCTTTGGTGGAAATATTCTCTGTCTTTATATAAGAATGCCGTTTCGGGGGCACATTAGTACCTCGACTTTCAGAACATGGAACTGTTCTGTGATATAGATATTTGCCTTTTCACGCTTGCCCTCTGCAGTGTTACTCTGAACCAATATAAGTGCAAGAAATCCTGATGAATAAGCGATCTCGCACTTTTTTTTTTTGAGCTTTGACTCTGTCTTTGCGAAATCTTGCACCTGAAGCACTACTTACCCATCAGCATTATATGTGTACACATACCAGAGTTCTAAATGTATTATAAGCATTTTTATTTGCGGAATAACAAATTTCTCAGATGGCAAGCCAAGCCGCAAACTTTTTTTTTTAAATCGTTTACGCACCTTCTCTCGACATGAGCTCTTCATTAGATTAACGTGAAACATATGGCGCTGTACTTATGACAGCCCCTTATTAGCTCGTCCCGGGGAGGAAATTTCTCTGCATACCGCAACACACGTAAAGCCACCCATTCATTAGAGAACCCAACAATACAACGGTTAATGATGACTACACTACCTTTGGGCACGTTTTACTAACCTGCCCAAGTAGATTGGTAATGGTGAATTTCATTTCTAATACCAGCGGTCAAATGTACCATTGCTTTGTGCTCGTCTTGTGTGCCAAAGGTTTCAGTCGTGAGAACGAGTGTACATTAACCCTTTCAGACGCCACCTATGAAGAACTGCCTGTAAATACGTCCAATTGTCGCAGCTTGATTTCAAGGCCCTCTTTATTATTACAACTACAATAAATTCTGTAATAGATTGACTTGTGCGTTTATACCAGTTAATTAAAATTAGGCTTTCTTAAATATCTACTTATCCTGCAGACATTTATGTTTGGTTCTTGCATATATAAAATCAAACTTCAGACTGGAAATAAAAGTGCTAATGGGTTTCTGGTTCAGTTGATATTGAGAAAAGAATATATTATAATATATATATATATATAATTATAACCAATATTCCTTAATAATATCGTCTTTATATAACTTCAATTCCTATAACTGTCTTACTTAATTCAGTTCGTGTTGCATATAATCACTTTTCCGAAGGCCCTATCATGGTCGACGGGTCATTCGACGTGGGGCTTCCCTGAAGCCACGTCGAATGAATATATAAAGACGTGGCTAGATATATATATATATATATTATATATATATCTATATATATAATATAAGATATATATATTATATATAATATAATATATATATATATATATATAGATATCTATATATATATCTATATGATATATAGAATATATATATATATATATATATATATATATATCTATATATATCTATATATATATATATATATATATATATATATATATATATATAGACGTGGCTTCAGGGAAGCCCCACGTCGAATGACCCGTCGACCATGATAGGGCCTTCGGAAAAGTGATTATATGCAACAGTATACGAACTGAAGTTAAGTAAAGACAAGTTTATTAAGGAAGGGGGTTCATTCCATCTAAACGTCATTGTATTTCGCGCTTTCTTAGCCCCTATAGTTGACAGCACTAGCAAAAACAAGTGATTTACACATCGTCTGAAAGGGTTAAGGAAGAACTGGACACAAATCAAGGTTCAGCGCATGGTCGCGTAGTAGTTAAAGGTGTTTCAGCTTAAGCAGTTATATCCAGCCTCGCGATAACCAGCGTGCTCACTTGTATTTGATATCCCGTCGGGGTTCGGCGATGACCAGCAGCACTGCGATGAACACGACGGTCACTGCTGGGAAGCCCATCCCGGGCAGGGACAGCGGCAGGCGCGCTCGGCTTTTTTCGGCTGGCTCCTGCAGTATAGAGGCACGTTTATGCGCGATTTCGGCGGGAGCCGAATGTGCAAAACTTGATTGATTGATATGTGGGGTTTAACGTCCCAAAACCACTATATGATTATGAGAGACGCCGTAGTGGAGGGCTCCGGAAATTTTGACCACCTGGGGTTCTTTAACGTGCACCCAAATCTGAGCACACGGGCCTACAACATTTCCGCCTCCATCGGAAATGCAGCCGCCGCAGCCGGGATTCGAACCCGCGCCCTGCGGGTCAGCAGCCGAGTACCTTAGCCACTAGACCACCGCGGCGGGGCGAATGTGCAAAACTTATCCAACTACTAGTATGCAAGTGGTCTGCGAATGAGCCATTGCTCTGCATGCTATATGAGAGCATATATCTTCGCGAGATGTAAACGCGAGAAAACAAGAAGGAAGAGTTAGCCAGCTTCTCCGAGGCACAAGCGCGGCATTGAATGTATACATATAGCGCATGCAGATAAAATAGCGATTTCTATTCCACATGCCGCAAATTGGTAGAAGAGACATCGAGTGTCGTATAATGCGCTGCGTGTTCTTCAAACTGTCTATGTTAAATATTGTATTGCATTCAGGCTAATAGAAAACACGAAAGAATACAGTAGCGCAGATCAGTGAAATTCTTCAAGAAAAAAAAAGTGCACTTTAACGGAAAAGCTGTGGCAAGTGCGGAGTGATTCAGCCGCCTTTCGGCGACGCTGGCGTTCGCGGGCAAGCAAGCGCTGCAGGCCTTCCAAACCAGCCATGCTGGAAAAAGAAACCTTCATTTGGAATGCAGAGGCGTCCTCTCCCCTTCTCCTTTCACTTCCCTTTCCACCACTTGCTATACTGTACGTTATGTTGCGCATTCCTTACTCCTTTTTCCCGTCACCTTTCTCGCCTTCTCACCTTCACATCTCTCCTCTTAAAGCTTTGAGCTACACGCGAGCAGCGATACACAGTGATCCGATTCTGATTTTTTTTACAAATGGCTTATGTAAACATTTATATATGTGCTTTGGGCGTGTGATTGAAAAATAAAAGGGCCGGGGGGTGGGGGAGCTACACACTAAATGAGCGAAGGTTGAGAAAGCAGCAGAATCGGTGGCGTTTCCCTCCTCTTTTCCATTCTTCGCACCCTCCATTCCGTTTCACGCCCCTTGCCACCATAGAAGACAATACAATGTCTTTCTTTCCCATCCTCCACGGACAACACCATAACTTTCCTTGCCAGACATTTTGTTGTACTATACACTATGCAATGCAACGCTAGTTTTACTTTCTCTAATCCTCCTTAATCTAGCTTAGTTTTCCCACTCCTTGCTGCGTTATGCAAACAGGGCTATGCTACGCTTTACCCCGTACCCTCCTTCTTTCCCTGCTCCACAATTTCGCTTCCGTTTCCGAAAGGTGGTGGTGGTAGTGGTTAGAAGGTGAGAAAAGGCACCTAATTTCTGCAACCCAGTCGGGAGCACGGCGTCCTGCTATACTATATATGTACTACACAAGGCTGCGGTATAGTTTATCCTTCTTTCCTTCCTCCTCGCCCTGACTTTCTTTTTCCACACCCTAGCAAGCAATAATATACTACCTATGACTATGCTATGCTATAAGAGCTCCTTGGCAAGTACATACTCTCATTCGGTGGCGTCTACTCAGAGAGCTTTGTGTCAACGTTGCGCGGGAAGAATGAGGAGATTGGTGGCGGAATATCACTTCGAACTTGGATTCTGCACATGCGACACATCGCACAACTTTCATTGAAGTTCCTTAACGACAGCTTTTAACGCTAGTTGGGCTTTAAAAGGAAAAAAAAGCTTCAACTTTACAGGCTTAGCCATACCAAAACCGAAAGGTACACACAGTTATAATGTTTGTATTGACCATACAGCGATCATTCAACACCATTTTTCTGCTCTATAACATTCAAAGTGCGCCTTCGTGGAAGATATGTTCGAGTTACATTATCAGAGCAAAAAGAAAAAAAAAACTTTATTTAATTTCATATTCGTCGTTTACGTCTAGTGAAGGAGAAATGATTAATGGACGTTGTTTTAATCTCTTTGACGGTTCGGCCTGGCAGTTTTAATTAACTTGACAATTTCGTTTTGGGCGGATGACCACTGCGGTTTAAACGCTGCGTCTCGTAGAAACGTACATTAATTTTGCAAACATCGGCACATCACTGGCGCTCAAGAGGAATGGTATTGGTCGTGAAAGTCCTTCATACTGCTAGCAATCTAAATTGATTTTTCCCCATCTAGTTCTTCCTATAGGCTCTCAGGAGCTGTTCTAAATCATACAGCACGCAGGGAACCCTGTCCACGCACATCCAAACACAAGAAAACGCGGGTGCCTTGCTTATATATTGCGACGGTCCAGGCCTGCAACGACGTACCATCTCTCATATTGTACATGTGACGTAGGGAGACCTACGATCGCCATTTTCCCTTCCACCTCATCCTCTTGCAGCGTATGAGTCGCAAGCGCAGACGAAAGTGAATTGCTGCGAATAGCGAAGCGATGGCAGAACAATGCGGCATTACATATATCCTGTCTCCCGATGTATATATATACGCTTACGCCACTGAAACCTTGCCTCAGTGCTACAGTTGGGTCGACCATAAATAAAGCTATAAACAGTTAATTGACTCTCTTAGCCGCCTTAACAGGTGCATTTATACCGATTTGAAGAGGGCACAGCATTCCCACGCAGGAGACACGGCGCAGATTTGGCGCTCCGAATGTTGCACAACGTTCATTGAATATCTGCGTATCAAACATCGACTTGCTCGCTGTGTCATGGGTGAACGTGAACGGCCAATGGGCCCCTGACCACCACGCTGAATAATATGCGTGCTTCTTTTTGTGCACCCCCCCCCCCCCCCCCGAACACGCATACACGCGCGCGCGCGCGTGCAAACAGAGAGAGATTTGCCGTTATAAGTTTTTATCCTTTCGGGGTCCGATGGCTTTAAATAAGTTCCGAAAACGAGGACGCTTTCTACATATACACGAACAAACGAGTCAAGTTTCAAAGCCGCGAAGCTTGTGGAAGCCTTGCTCGAAGTCTTTATGGTTTCCCATAAAGTTTGCACGGCATCGGAGCGCAGCTGTCTTCGCCGCAGACAGCACGCCACCAACGGCGATTGCGTGCGAGTACCGAGAAGGCGAGTATATCGCGGCAGACCTCTGTCGTACGGACGCTTGTAACGAGGCGCTGTCATCGCTTAGTAGGCCTGTTGCAACAGGCTGGCTGTCGGGAACCGCGAGCTCATTTTACGAGTAGAGGCCAGAGCATCCTTTCCCGGTTCTGCCACGCTGTCTTCCAGTCGCGGGCGGCGAGTGGGGCACGTCGCTGAAGCCGCGTGTCGTTTCTGCCGAACCGGAACAAAGGTGGTGGCGCGGCAGAACAAAAGCCCAGGCATCCGGATGCGGCGGCGCGAGCCCATCTTGTGGCGGAGCCGTTACCTCGCCCCCGGTGGCATCCTCTGATTTACGGCGGGGCCAGCGGCGACGGCCGCCAGAGCTGCCGAAAAAACGAGCGACCACAATGCGAGAGGCTGGCCACGACCGGAAGGAGCAGAGGTCGAGATGAGGCGGCCGGGGAATGCGGCTCCAGCGGGAGGCCAGCGCCACTCCGACGCCGTCAGGAATCCGGCCGCCGCACGTCGGCTTTCCCAGAACTCCGGGGCGCGAGCGTCTTCGGGAGCCAATGCGCCGCGGCCCCGCGCAGTGGAGCCCACTGCCGCCGACGATGGTGGTCCGCAGCCGTTTCGTAAATTTTCCCAGCTTGAAGCAAACAAGAGTCCCACTCAGTCGACCATGCAGCCTCGCACATCACTTCTGTGTTTGGATGCGGCCATCGGCTGGTGGGGAGCATGCTCCGGACCTGAGCGCAGAGCCACGCTATGCCTTACTAGGAGATTGTCCACCTGAAGCTTAGCCGGCGCACGATATGTTCGATGAGGACAAATCAGGCTAGCATTCAGGGAAGGCCTATAAGTAGAATCTATCTATCTATCTATCTATCTATCTATCTATCTATCTATCTATCTATCTATCTATCTATCTATCTATCTATCTATCTATCTATCTATCTATCTATCTATCTATCTATCTATCTATCTATCTATCTATCTATCTATCTATCTATCTATCTATCTATCTATCTATCTATCTATCTATCTATCTATCTATCTAATCTATCTATCTATCTATCTATCTATCTATCTATCTATCTATCTATCTATCTATCTATCTATCTATCTATCTATCTATCTATCTATCTATCTATCTAAGATGTTTGCAATGTTCGTTTATCTAACTTGCGCATATAGTTTTATTGTGTACTGCTCACTTGGCTCTTGTGGCATCAGAATGACGTTGGATCGAGGCTGCATTTGGTAGTGTAACGAGTTTCCAGGTTGAGGAAACTGATGCTCATAAGTTGGATAAATGAACGCTAAAATGTTTAAGGACATTTTTACACGCTTATTTACTCAGTAAAATTGAAGAATGAAAGAGTGCAGGGACGAGCGACTGGATGAGCCTTTTTTTTTTCGGTGCACAGAGGTCTTCGCTGTTGTTTACCTATTAAGCAGCGCAAGGAGACAAGGCACAAAAGGAAAGGTGTCATGTTCGTTCCTTTTGTGCCTGTCTCCGTGCGACGCTTTATAAAGGTAAACATGAACTACCACCAACTCACCCAGCTTTCAACGTTACTGTCTTCTCTCACATAGCGACACCTCGGGTCAGCCTTTCCTTCCTTATGGTAGTCAATTACACACAAGAGACCCCTTCCCACTCCCCAACCCCGGACAAATGCCTGTCGCAGGTGCAGCAAAAGTACCAATGGTCAATGGCATTCTCACGGGGTCCGACCGTGAGAACTGGAGACGGGGAAAGCCCTTCCGCGCATCTTCCAGACAGCAAGAAAAGGGTCGCGACGACCTAATTGTTCTGGTCAAAGCACGCGAGTCTGGTCAGAGCCATAGCAACCTTCAGCGGCCCACTGTGATGTCGGCGCCAGCTTTGGCGTAGTAGCCCCGTTGATCCTCTGAGCGCTCTTCCTTCTCCTCCCTTTGTACGCTGCTCCTGGCAGCGGAAAGCCCGTTTCCGGGAAAGATCATAGTATTCCGAGTCGCGTGGGAATTCACCAACGGCGAAATCTCACTGACATGTCGCCAGTGAAAGTCGTAACAGGGCTAATATAAAACAAATAAATTAAAATACGAAATAAGTCACCAGATGGGCTATAGTTACAATGGGGTACCACCAACTTCCCATTTCACAGAACGTTGTCAGCGATATTAGACTTAGTCACCTGGCTGTTCCACTAGTTAATTAGGTGTGTACTGTTACTGGAAATAAATAAAAAGAATGTAGTAGTATCATGGCAATAAATATTCATCACTTACATTATCAGGCAAAGTGCACGGTGACCGACATAGCTCCAGAGACAGATATCATACCGCACACGCTGTTTTCCTTGTCCCCCCCCCCCCCCCCCCCCGCCGAAGTGTGATACTATTGCACAGCGTTTCTGAACAACAAATGCGTGAAGTTAATCGCGAGTTTACGATTCGCACTGCTTCAACTCAGGAGTGCAAGACAAGTTGAGCGAATGTTGAAATTGGAGCGACCGCTTGTAGAAGGCGTACCGCAAGTTGCACTGTCTTGTTCGATGGAGGTAAGTTTTGTACAACTTTTCGGGCCTTTTTACGTACGTTTGATTTTGCTTTTCTGTCCCTGTTTTCAGAGTCCAGGCGTGACGACTCACTGCCATGGGGCCTGCGTATGGTGTGCTATACCGCTACAAGGTCGCTTTGTAACAGCCTGATCAACAGCCTGATCAACAGACTTCCTGTAGCATACCGTTACAAAGAGCCTGCCCGTTTCCTGCTGAACAGACATTGTATAAATATATAACGCGTGTAATGAAAGCGGCAACCCTGTGAAGTATACGTGGCCGTCTGGACGTATGAGTGCATGTCTATAGCCTGCTCCGCCATCGACTTGTGACGCAGCTCACGTCGTTACCGATGCCTGTTTCAAACCATTATACAGAAACCTCACGTTCGCGAACACTTGCGCGTGCCTCGGCTGCTAAAATGTATCACGCCTGTTAAGGACATTTCCGCGAGCGCTTGCACTGCCCGTTTATCGCCGCGGAAGCTGTGCCGAAGAGACTATGCTTCTCAGGAGCCCCCGAAAATGATTCAGATTGTCCCTGCTCTTTGTAGGAGCTCACTTTTGCGTGCGCGACTGTACTGCACAATTATCAATTGTCGTGGTGTTGTCGATCACAGAAACGCACGCGCACACACAATAACAGCTCTCCCAAAAAGCTGCCTCAGACGCAACTGAGGGAAAACCGGCACGAGAAGTAACTTTTTTTCCCCTTATGACTTCTTTTGTACAACAGCCTCACTATAACGCGACATTTGTTCTTTATGTCGTTACGAACGGTAAATCGTATGCAATCGCGAAGCGGTTTGTAGTAAACTGCGCACGCAGATACGATAAACGAAGAAAAAAAAAAGAGAAAGAACTGCAAGTGGTAAAAACGTGACAGCATGGCGATGACTGTAGAAGAAGCATGCGGTTTGGGTAATTTAACTTCTTCCGTCGTTTTATCGAGTGAACGCCCAGATGCACACATACTCGCAGAAAGTACCACATACGCATGAATATATGCAGCAAGAAGCTGCTACTACGACTTTCCGATCGAGCGCGGCAGCTTTCGTCCGCGAGGACCCGAATAAATTTTGGACGAACGCTTTAATGCCTGCCCATTCAAGCGTCGTCCTCAGAGCGCCTGCGTATATACATAGAAGCCGTGGTGGCGCTTGCACTGGGCGGTGCGCGAGCGAACATTTCTCGTGGATGTCTTCGATAATGGGCTGCAATTAAGACCGTTTACGGAGACGTGCGCCGATTTTCCTGTCCAGCTGGCGAGCAGCATGTTTTCTGGTGGGCAAGGCAGGTCGTGGTGGCCCGGTTCCCTCACCACCCAGTCCCACTCTCGCTTTTCTCAACCACCCATCAAGACAGATTGATTATGTGCGTAATTCTAATTAAATACGCCGGCGGAAAAGCCAACACTGAAGAGAATCGAAATTTCGTGCGCTTTATTGCACACGTAAATTGACCTAGCCACGTGCTTTTTTTTTTCGAGACAAAATGCCACACGCTCGCTGTAACTTGAATGCGTGCTTGCTTGGAAAATGAAGAAGGAACTGTTTTCTGCAGGCTTTGCGGGGACACGGCTCGGCACCTTGTAGGGAATGGGAGAAGGGGGGGGATAACAATAATGGTCACCAAACTTGCATAACATCGTCTGCCAGCCCCTTCCTCGCCCTCAACCCGACCATTTTGTCTCTTATCTCTCATTCTCTTCCCACTTCGCCAAGTTGCCAGTAATAACAGGGTGAAGAGCGCACCGAAGATGCGATGCCTTCAGTTGCAGAGAAATGATTCTTGCGCTCCTTTATATGTATCTTTTTTTTCGAGGTCACGGCTGAGTGTAACAGCTGTGCTCGGCGCAGCTGTCAGAGCACCCCTGCCAGCGCCGATTGCCCCTGCTCGCGGGAACTGGTTCACGACGGCCCGTGCTCCAGAATGAAAGAAAAATGACCGCAGCCTTTGACTGAAGGCAACGGACGCACGAACGTGACTCATGGCCGAACGGGGTCGACGAGTAAACGAAATTTCTGACCGAACGTGTCGGCGATTTTCTCCACGCTTTCTTCTCCCACGCATATGTTAACACTGTGTACATGTTGCTGCACGGCATGAACTAAGGGAGAGTACTTGACGTGGCGGTCTCCTGTACATAGTCTGATTTGATTGATTTGTGGGGTTTAACGTCCCAAAACCACCATTTGATTATGAGAGACGCCGTAGTGGAGGGCTCCGGAAATTTCGACCACCTGGGGTTCTTTAACGTGCACCCAAATCTGAGCACACGGGCCTACAACATTTCCGCCTCCATCGGAAATGCAGCCGCCGCAGCCGGGAATCGAACCCGCGACCTGCGGGTCAGCAGCCGAGTACCTTAGCCACTAGACCACCGCGGCGGGGCCCTGTACATAGTCTGTAGCAGCGAATAGCACTGCAGAATGTGGGGACGCTTACCCCTTGCATAGAGGCGTTGTTCGGTACTTCACATCCACATAGTATACTCTATACTGTGCTTACTATATTATACGCCTACTGAATGAAACGGAACAGAGTCAAAGGGGCTCGCCTGCTGAGCCGAATGGCGCGAGTTCGCTCCCGGCGGCTGCATTTCGATGGACGCGAAATGCCAGATGACCATGTAACTTAAATTAAGGTACACGCTAAAGAACGTCCAACGTGCGCGTCGAAATTTTCGGAGCCCTCCTTTACGGCATGCCGCATACTAACGCGCTTTCGGCACGTTAAGCGTAAATTATTGTGAGCCACGTAATACGTAATAGCTGTCACATACTGGTAAAACCTTGCCAGCTGTGACAACAGCCGTGTTGCCATAGTCAGGGTAAATCCATTTAATATACAATGACTGTCACAGTGAGATCAGCCCCACTGTGGAAACGTTTAGCCCAATGCACTCGCTGTGTTCCTGAGAAAAAAAAATCAGTTTATTAAAAAATCAGAATCGGTGTTCGTTTTAGGTGGTTATGAAGATGCAATGATTACATTTGCTGGCTCTAAGTTACCAAAGTGCGTATTTTTCTGGTCATTTTTTTCCAATGCTCTTGTGTTTTTGTACAACTATGTGTTCTATTGTCTTTTTACTAGCGGTTAATTTTTGTGGAATAAATGTTCGCGTTCAAACGCGCGTAAACGAATTTGTTTTGCTGGGTTCAGTAACTGGTTCAAAGTAACCTAAGTGTGTATTTTTCTGGTTCCCAGTGCTCTTGTGTTTGCGTACAACTAGTGTTGTATTGTCTACTAGATAACAACTGTCTTGTATGCCGTCTTTAAGTATGTACCGATTGTTCAGTGTTTGTATGCAATGAACTCCATTTTTTCAAAATGCACCCATTGAATTTTGTAAAGGTCTCGAGGTCCCTTCAGGCATTTCTGCCACTGCGTCCTCTTGGACGTTCTGACAAGTATGCCGCTGTACAAATGTGATACTGAAAACTGTATTGTGTATCCAAGAACAGATGCCCTTCTGCTTTGGTCTCGTATGAGACTGGCAGTATCGAAAATAAATAAATAAATAAATAACCTATATTCCCACAATGGTGACGTGCGTTGGACGTAGCGTGATAACCGCCATAAAATTAGTACTTAGTGAAATTGTGCTGGTCGGATCTCTAACACGAATTTCTTATGGGATATTCACTATAATAGCACAACAGAAGACAGCCCTCAAAGCACGAAATTTCCCCAGAAACCTCATGCAGTATTTATTTGAATAGATTCTAAAAATGTACCATGAACGAGATGTATTACTACGTAGGCCCTGTAAATACTTTTCCGTGCGGCAGTTTTTTTCTTTTTTTCTGTAAATAAAATATTACTGTGAACATCAGCATGCCTTCGCTATAAATACCCGCTACTCATTCCTCAAAACTGATTATGTGCACAGCGTCTAGCGAAAATGACATCAATACCACGATTCAAACGTACCTCGTGGTAAAAAAAAAACTGATAAGCGAAATTTATTCAGTAGCATGCGCAAAAGGTAGCACTTTCATAATTTCGTGGCTAATTGGAATTCTTCAAATACGTTCTTCAGGCATTAATCGAGAATGCAAGTCAGCGAAATGTTGCCAATTTATAATCGCACTGGCGATTATCGCGGAATATTTCATGCGCGCCGAAGCCACACATTGCGTATATGTGAAGCTTCAATCGAAGCTCATATATTCGTTTCACTCATCCCTCTTTTATTTTTCTGCCTCACAACAATAAAACAAACGGCTATATCGCAGAATCAGGTGGTATAAATTAGACAGACGCACACACAGCTGCGCAAATGTGTATACGTTCGAGCTGTTCCCAGTGGAACCACTTTCATGCATCCAGTTCCTTTCGCTCCTGAATCCCATCATCACCTTTCAGTGCACAATATCATTCTTGGGCACAGAGAGCCGTGCGTGCGTGCACCAGGTTAGGAACAATATATATATATATATATATATATATATATATATATATATATATATATATATATATATATATATATATATGTGTTGTGTGTGTGTGTGTGTGTGTGTGTGTGTGTGTGTGTGTGTGTGTGAGTGTGTGTGTGTGTGTGTGGTTAAGGGTGGCAATGGTGAATGGTGGGTGAAATACTACCCCCGACAGTGGCGGTTATATTTGATCCGGAAGAGATCGAATGCGCCACGACTGTCCCAAGAGAGTGCAAGAGAGAAAAATACGCGCTCTTTGTGTTACTCTACGCGCGCTTTTAAATTTTTAGCCAGGTTGAGCGCGTGAACTCAATTTTTTCTTCCTTCCATCCTGTTATTTTTTTCCTTCTTAACAACAGACCCGGGCAACTGCTCTCATTTTGGCTCATTAGGGCCGAACTAGAGGCCGTTATTCGATATCTCATTTATAAAGTTGGCACTGTACTCATCTATCTGCGTCCCGTCCCGCGATTTTTTTTTTTCTCTTTTTCCCGACCCGGCGAAAGTGAAGGGAGAGAAAAGTGGTAAAAAGAAAAGTTGGTGATGAGAGAGAGTAAAGGAATGTTAAAGATGGCTTGGCTACGTATATATTACCTTAGAGCAGAATCGAGGGGCCGCACAAGGAGAGGGGCAAATATGGCGCACGGAACGCAGATGACACTGGACTAATCAGCCCGTAATTAATGCATACTGGACGCAGCGGAGCCCTCGATACGGCTCTCGAACGTGGCTAATTGAAACCGATCCCTGGGGTAATCAGCAGCAGAGCAGCTGCCTGCATCGCGGCCGTCTTGGCCCGCTGTGCAGTTCGCTTCGGGCGCACGGGATCGCCACCTCCGGGTGTTATTACGCTCTCCACGCGAATAGGTGCCGCCGAAGGCTGCGAAGATATCCCGCCTCCACGTTTCCATTAGTGCAAATGTAGTCGGCTGCTTAAGTTTTTCAATTCCAACCTGGCATATTTCTGCCGTTTCCACCATCCAACTGCAAAACGCGTCCACCTGAATTTGCTGGAGGGCTTCAGCGGCCAAACTCAGACATTGTTTCTGTATGTGTTGCGGACTTTACGCATCGCACATAATATATATATATATATATATATATATATATATATATATATATATATATATATATATATCTATATATATATATATATATATATATATATATATATATATATATATATATATATATATATCAAGCTCTTCGCTTTGACTGTACACTGATGACAGTTTTTTTTTCTTGTAGTGGTCGGGACAGAAGAAGTCCTAAAAAAAAATTGGCGGAACGAACTCTCCAACATCCCTCACCGACGGAAATGTATATACCACGCACAATCGCCTTGTCCTTGAAGGTTCTCGACCGAAGCAGTCCTGTCTAATAGATTACATCGCAAGAGAATAGAAAGTCAGCTTAGAAATATATACTTACTTCCCCCAATTTTTGCTATACTTGACTTCATGATCCTCGCATACAAATTTATTCACGAAGCCTGGCTAGGACTCGAGATAAACATCCCTTGAATAACTATAGGGGTGGCGCGCTGAGCCGCACTATATATGAGATGAACTCATGCGCATATCTGCTTTGTAGTCCGTACATAAACCATATATAGAGTATAGGCATAGACTGTCGGGCGAATGCAGAATCCCTGGCGCGTATACATCTGGCAAGGGGCGCCATCTTTTGTCCACATGTGTTGGTCACGAAATCACGAGTAGGACACGTCAGCCAGTGCACCTGCAGCCGCGCCGATGGTTTCTTGGTGATAGATCGCCGGTATGCTGCCCCTCCCCTGATCTGTGCTCCGCACTATTCGTCTTCACGCTTGTGTTTCGTTGCTTCGGCCCGACGTTTTATCTCACCTTTTATTTCACCCCGCCTCTATACTTGCGGACGTGGAAAAACGCCCACTACACCAATTTTCGCTGAACTGCATCGCACGTAATTACTTGGTCTTATCACACGACCTAGCCAGAAAGGTACGTATGCTTGTCGTCGTTGAAAATGATGGACTGACGTTACACAGTGAAAGGATACGCAAACGCACAGTGGTGCTATGAAATATCTCGTGATTCCATCTTGCTGCCTTCGTCTCAAAGATTTTTCCTCGTAATGTTTGATTGGCAATGAAAGCATTTTGAAACGTAAAGTAATCGTTTACATTTCTAAATGAGCATAACATAACATTTCTAAATGAGCATAACAATATTTGAGAATACAAAAAATAGTCTGATTAACTCCAGGCAACGGTGAGCAACATGCATTTGGTCGCGTCATAATCGCGCGTGCCGGCATATTTTTAAACTCTGGCTAAAGTTACCTGGGACACCCTGTATAGCGCATCAAAGAACCGCTTTTGAACCGCTTTTGAAGGACTCGTCACGAGATGTGATCATACTTTGTCATCGCATGTAACGACTGTAATCGCCAAGCAATTTGTACCCCCCCCCCCCCCCGTGTTGTTTTTTTCCGAAAAGTTACGGGATGGTGAGGTTGTCGCCGAAGGCAACTTGTGGCTTTTGTTCACGCTGGGTGTCTGCGCTGCACGCAGCCTCGTCCCGCTTCATGACGGACACTCTGCCGTATACTTGTGACTAATTTCAGTAACGAGTACCGGCACCTGTTTCGTCACACCACCATCGCTTTCGCCTACCCTGCCGCGTACATTGATGAGTGTTCCGCATCTACGTCAGCCGACAACGGGCTTCGACAGACACCAAGTGACGTGACTTCGTTACCAAAGTTCATATCAATTCGACCATTTCGGAACAACAACAGACGGAGCTACGTGAACTGCTATACCAATTTGAAGAGTGCTTCGCATCCAACTCGAAGGTTCGTCAGACACCGATCACCAAACACCGAATAATTACCTATACCGATGCCTCACCCAAAAAAACACCTTTACCACATTTCGGCAAAGAACGTGACATGATAAATGCTAAAGTCGAATAGATGCTGCATGATGACCTTAGCTAACCTTCCAAGAGTCCCTGGTCATCTCTGGTCGTCTTCGTAAAGAAGAAATTGGCCCCGTATCTGCATGTTACACTGCAAATGTCATCGAAAGACGTCACTGCGCTTCTGCGTAGTCTACAGAAAACTTGACACCATGACTAAAAAAGACGTCTATCTGCTGCTCCGAATCGATGATTCCCTCGACAGAGTGCGGTGAGACAAGTATTTTTCATCGATAGACTTGAAAAGTGGCTACTGGCAGATCCAAGTTGATGAATGAGATCGTGAAAAAAACCACCTTTGTTACATCGGATGGCCTAAATGAATTCAAGGTGCTTCCCTTCGACCTCTGTGCCGTACCTGCGACATTCCAAACAATGATGAACACCTTACCGGTCTAAAGTGGCACAAGTGCCTAGTTTATCTGGATAACGTTGTGTTTTCTGCGACCTTTGAGGAGCAGCTGAAGCGTCTGCAAACTGTACTAGAATCTCTCCGCTCTTCTAACCTGACGCTGAAGCCAGAAAAATTCCACTTCGTCTATAAAGAACTAAAGTTTCTCGGCCATGTTGTCAGTGCAGATGGTGTTCGACCAGACCCTGACAAAAGCACCGCCATGGCCTCGTCTCCTGTTCCACGTGATAAGAAGGCAGTACGTCGCTTTCTAGGGCTCTGCGCGTACTATCGCCGCTTTAGAGCTGATCTTTCTATAGGATTGTGGAACCGCTTACTCGAATCACTCGTGAAGACGTGCCATTCGTCTGGGAGGAAGAACAGGACGCAGCTTTCTCTGAACTACGGGAGCGTTCGCAGACACCGCATGCATGTCCTCGCTCACTTTGACCAAGATGCTTATATTGAGATTCATATTGACGCCAGCAACGTGGGTCTTGGTGCTGTCTTCGTCCAACTATATACAAGATGGCACGGAGCGAGTGATAGCGTACGCTAGCCGCACTCTTTCCCGCGCCGAGGTCAACTACTCCACGTCAGAGGAAGAGTGCCTCGCTGTCGTATGGGCCACGATGAAATTTAGGTCATACCCTCATGGGCGCCACTTCAAGATAGTGGCCGACCATCATTCATTGTGCTCGTTAACCAACCTACGGGACCCGTGCGGGGCGACTGGCACGATGGAGTATTCGTCTGCAGGAATTCCATTTCACGATCGCTTACAAATCGGGTTGCAGGCACGAAGATGTTAATTTGGTGTGACAGTACACCACCCGAAGTGAAACGTGATAATATGTGACACGCGACAATATAATACCTGAGGTTTTACGCCCCGAAACCAAGATATGATTATGAGAGACGCCGAAGTGGAGGGCTCCGGAAATTTCGACCACCTGGTGTTTTTTTTTTTCAGCTTGCACTGACATCGCACAGAACACGGGTCTCTACCATTTTGCGTTCATCGAAATGCGACCGCCACGGCTGGGATCGAACCCGCTACCTTCGGTTCAGCAGCCTTAGCACCTCATGTATAGCCACTGTTCCACCGAGGCCGACACCCCCAATTTAAGTACAAAAACATTTTTGTTTGCATTTCTGCGAAGTAGAAGAACAAACAAAAATGTTTTCTTTGCAAAACTGTGAGCCATAATTAATTATAACTAAGCTTAGATGCTATCACACGCAACCAGCGTCGCGTATTCATTAACGGGTTCGGAAAATTTTCTGCCATAGGATACACAACTTCTGCCAATGCGAAATTTAAATGCGGTAAAAGATCAACTAAATCAGTTTTGTTATGTAAGTTATGGACGCAGCCTCATCACGGTGGTCTAGTGGCTAAGGTACTCGGCTGCTGACCCGCAGGTCGCGCGATAGAATCCCGGCTGCGGCGGCTGCATTTTCGATGAAGGCGAAAGTGCTGTAAGCCCGTGTGCTCAGATTTGGGTGCACGTTAAAAAACCCCGAGTGGTCGAAACTTCCGGAGCCCTCGACTACGGCGTCTCTCATAATCGTATCGTGGCTTTTGGACGTTAAAGCCCACATATCAATCAATCAATCAATCAATCAATCAATCAATCAATCAATCAATCAATGCTTAATATTGTACTTTCTCTCCTGCCCTTGGTACAGATAAACGGCGTTGATACACTATCCGCGATGCACTTTCAAAGATTACACACATTTTATGCGTGTTCCGTACGTGCTGTCATAAAAAGTGTAACCCCCGTATTCTAGAGCGCCCCTTCACTCAATGTTCCACCTTCACTTGAGAAAGCCGATGGGAGCGCCATTTCCAAGCAGGACAAGTCACTGCATATCAGTGATAATTTGCTGCTATTCTTGAGTAGCGCAGCGTCAATTTCAGCCGAGCAGCGGCGCAGTGCGCAACTCTGTCAAGTGAAGGGTGAAAGTCGAGTCAAGGAGCGTTTGTGAATACGGAGGTAACAAAGAAAAAGGCAAATGCGTACGAGTCGTTCCTACACGGGGGCGGGCTTGTTTTCCCGCGTTTTTTTTTTTGCGATAATATGTCGTACTTATCCAACAAAATCAAGGGTATATACGTGCCTGCAATTTTACTACCAGAGGCAGAAACGCTTACGCCATTTTACTGCAGCCCCCTCCCCCCTTACCAAGAGCAACGAATAAATACTGAGAAAAGTGTGCGAACTCGCACGAACGCGG
This sequence comes from Rhipicephalus annulatus, assembly GCA_013436015.1. Taxonomy (NCBI): domain Eukaryota; kingdom Metazoa; phylum Arthropoda; class Arachnida; order Ixodida; family Ixodidae; genus Rhipicephalus; species Rhipicephalus annulatus. The sequence goes on along the minus strand of WOVY01003679.1, from coordinate 283,229 downwards.
TCATTCGAACATTTAATGATGTTCTGCTGCGTGTCCTCCCACGCGCGTCGCATGTAGGCCGCGCAATTCCATGAAATCGGTCGAGCGCACTTTGGCGACATTGTGAGCTGCCCTACACACATAAGTACGCCCAAATACTCGCGGCTGATAATGCTTGTGTCTTTGTTACACGCATGTGCGCGCAGCCTCTCATGTCGCAGCGGTGCCGCAGAGAATTTTTCGACATCGGGACCTTAATTACGCGGTGCCTCCCTCGCTAAGCCACGACAAGTGCGACGTTGTAGTTGCTGGAAAAAAAAAAAAGCTAAGCCTGTCACAGAGCGACGTGCTGATTAGGCGACGCCGGGAAAAGCAGCCTCGAGTGTAGGTCAAGCTCACGCTTTCGGGATCAACAAGCGATCGTGACAGGGAAGAGGAAGGCCAAACGGGAAAGCCATAGATTCGGGCACGATTGGAGCGGATTTGTCGGACTCGTGCCGCAGATAGGCTCCCATGTCAGCAACAAGTTGGCATTGTCGCTGCGGGGAAATCGATCAGCGAATCGAGAGAGGATCGCATCTCAATTGCCAGCGTGTTGCCGGAGGCCCTTCGTTTGTTGCGAGACGCACGTGGACCGTGACGCGCGCATCCATGCGCTGCCCGACTTTGTCTCTGGGGGCATCCGCTCCTGTTTCGCCGTGGTTGGACGATTATCTTTTCTTCCCAATTACCGGGACGCCCCTTTGGTTTCGTTCGTGAGGTACAGTTATCTAAGGGTGACCCGAAGGAGTTACGACGAGCGAAACGCACAAGGAAACTTTGTGTATATTTGGTTTCGAAAGAAAATTCCATTTTTCTCCCTGACGGCGCTCGTCACTAGTTTTGAAAAACATAACTTTTGTAAAATGATCTACTCACAAAAATCACTTTCGAAAAAAAAAAGAAGAAACGCCCTTCGTCTGCTTGCTTGGGCCGGGGTACTGCGTAGACGCGCAACTCCCGATATCTGGTAATCGGTATACACGTCAGATTACAAGGTATACTTCAACGCAATCCATGCATGGTAAATAGTACATAAAAGTGAACTGGAAAAGTGTTCCATCGGCAGTTCTTTGCAGTAGAGAGAGCGAAAACAATATGACGGTAGGAAGACATTCTCTGAAAGCACTTGCGCACAAGGAAAGTGTCATTTAGCCGAACTTCGTCAGACAGGCGTGTTGACGGCAGCAAAAATGCGCCACCGACCACCGAAGTCAATGCCTTGTGCCACGCTGGAAGATGAGTGCTGTTTAGAAAGAACACTAATTATACGATCCTTGTGTACTGTTGACGAACTTGATAGGTGCAAGTTGCGCAAAATTACGAAGTTTTTTTTTTAATGACCGTTCAGAAGGCCTGTTCAAATGGTATCTTCCCCTCGCGAAAAACATTCTAAGACTACATGTCAACGCAACGCTTGCAAGCTTTGCGAGTACCCTGAGTGCTATAGGTATATAAAGATGAAAGATTATTAGGATTAGGGCGTAAGTTGGCGTGAACATTAATAGTTTGAATTTGATAAGTTGTAGCCAAAATTCAAACTCTCGTGGGAACGATGACGGACTATTTCTCCCGTTCGGAAGTATAAGGGTTGAAGAGACCACCAGACGAAAAAAAAAAAGACTTTGTTCAAAAAATCACCTGCAAGGTTGCCGGCTCCTGCTCAAACCACTGTGTGTGCGGGGAGGCATGGCCTTTCCACCGCTGTCTGGGCCCGCAAGATCGCCCGCAGTTGGTCGCGCAGGTATGATTTGATGGATTCATATGCGGGGGTTAACGTCCCAAAACCACTTTATAAGAGACTCCCTAGTGGAGGACTCCGGAAATTTCGACCACCTGGAGTTCTTTAAAGTGCACCCAAATCTGAGCCCACGGACCTACAGCATTTCCACTTCCATCGAAAATGCAGCCGCCGCAGCCGGGATTCGAACCCGCGACCTGCGGGTCAGCAGCCAGAGTACCTTAGCCACTAGACCACCGCGGTGGGGCCCCTAAAATTGTTATTTCAGTTGAATAATTCAATTATTTTTGTTAATTAAATGTTATTCAGTGATCTAAATATTGGCGAAATCTTTTCGCCTCAACCCAGAAATTAGCTGCGAAGACGACAAATGCCTAGCTATAAAAGATGCCAAACGAAGGACGTGAATAGCTGCGGCATTGAAATTCCCGCACCCACTCGACGGGACGTCGTAAATTTTAACTAAAACTTGGGCGCAGCAGAAAGCTACACCGAACGCAGGTCAGTCGAATGAGCCAATGAGTAAATTGTATGTGGTATCAATTCGCTTCGATAGAGACACAGTTATAGTCAACGCGGCGAACCAGCGGCGTGTACTTGACCGTTCGCACCCATCGTGACTTTTCACCACGATGCCCGCCTACAAATAATAAGCAGAAGTTCAGAGTAGTTTACCAATGCTTTTAAGCTTTCAATAATAATAATAATAATAATAATAATGATAATAATAATAATAATAGTAATAATAACTGTTACTGTTATATTTTACGTGCCCTGGAACAATCACGAGGTCTTAGTGCAGGTGCACGCAAAAAAAAAGCGATAGAAATACACAATAAAATACGGACACTCTTCAGAAAAATGAAATAGAGTGAAAATACACAAAAAATCAGCGCAGATTGGGAAGAATAAAATTACAAGGCGATAATTATGGAAAGGAAGCGAAAAAAAAAGGGGAATATACACAACTATGTAGAAACCTTCTTGAAAGTCCGAAAGAGAAGAATCTGCACATTGTGAAAATCCATGTTAAGACAGTGCAGAGCTGAGATAAAAACAATGAGGTGACTGTGAAAAACATCAAGATCATGAAAGTTAACATTATAGAGACTTTCTACCCTGTGAACAGTATAATGATGAAAGAAGCTGGCAGGTACATGAAATGGTCGATTCTTTCAGGTTAAATTGCGTTAAATATGAAAATTTGCATAATTAAGAAGTAAAGGGCAGGATATAGCGTACCGTCAAATAGTTTGTAAAGAAATAATAGGTCAGCGCGGTTTCGTCGGCGGTGAAGTGATGGCAGGGATAATGATCTGGAAGTGTTAGAACGAGGTCCAGCGTTATTTCTAGCGAAACGATGATTGTAAATGCTTATGATTTTTTTCTGTACTCGCTAAATGGCCTCACTGCCAGATTTAGCAATGCCATTCCAGATCACAGATGTATATTCAAGTTGAGGAAGACATATGGCGGTGTAAAATTTGTGAAAGGCTGTAGGAGAACTGAATTCTCGAAAGATTCTATAAATGCAGCCGAGAGAACGAAGACCACGCATGGCAGCACGTTTAGAGTGAGCAGAAAAATTTAGCATGCCATCAAAAAGAACACATAGATCACGGAATTCATACACCTTACATAAGGACAACCTTAAATAGGGACGTGGTATTCACAGTGTATCAGAATGACATGATGGCTGTTTTGCGAACTATACTCATGAACTTGGTCTTCGAGGTATTCAGGGAAAGGTTATTGTTGTCACAACCATTTGGAGAAAGAACACAAATATGACTGCATCAAGCGACAGTTGTTGGCTCAATGAGTTTCCTTAAATACCTTAATGTCATCAGCGCACAAGAGAAAAGAATAATAACGAATTGCAAAAGGAACGTCGTTAACGTAAATTAAAAATAGGAGTAGGCCTAATCCTTGAGGGACTCACTAGTAACGGCAACATAGCATAATCTATTAAGCAGATAGACGTGCAGGATATTCACAACAGACGAGTCAACGTTAAATTTCGCAAGTTTAAACAAAAACAGTGAGTGGCTTACTACGTCCAAATCCTTTCTCAGTCGGTCCCAGTAGACTACATCAACCTGTCCTTCGTTATGAATAGGAGAAGAAATTCGCGTCACGAAACTAGCAAGATTTGTGGTAGTTGAGCAGCCAAGGAGAAACAAATGTTGCTTAGGAATCAATGAATTATTCACGCTAACATACAATAGGATGCGAATAGCCAGCTCAACGATCTTCGATGAGGCACACTGGTGAGAAATCGGGCGATAATTAGAAACATCAGTTTTGCAACCCGACTTTAATACTGGATGAACACGCGCAGCTTTGCACATGCTGGGAAAAGTGGAAGCGTTCAGACAGTTGTTAAATATTGTAGCCATATACTGGGACAAATATGTTACCATGATCCTTTATAGTATGGCGGAATGAATGCCATCCGGGCCACACGATAAGGACGGTTTTATAAGGGCTTGATGCTTGAGCAGATGAGCTTTTCAGGCCACTACAGATGTGCTAACTACTTCGGGGTGTTGTACAATTTGTGTCCTAGAGTCTATATATATGTGTCCTAGAGTCTGAGGCCCTATAAACGGATGAAAAATGCGTGGCAAAACAGTCAGAGACGGCATGCACTTCGACACCGTCCGAGTCCAGTATCCTGAAGGACTCTCCATTTTTACTAGACCATTTGCGTAAATACTTCCAGAAGTAAGCTGGCCTGTCAGTAAGATTTTTTTCTAATAATGCAATATATGAACTGTGGTCCCATTTATATAGGCGTTTAGCAAGAGCTCGGAATTTCTCCTTCCACTTTTCTGGATAGAGAACATTTAGCCTTCTTGTGCGCGCGATCCTTGAGCTTCAGTGCACTTTTAAGTTCAGGGGAAAACCAGTGGGGATATTTACGATGTTTAGGTGCATATTGCGGTATAAACTTGCGCGTGCTGTTTAATACAAGCTCCATAAACTGCTCAACTTGTTCATCAACTTTTGGTTTGTCAGTAAACTCGGACCAATCAACGGCTGACAAGTAATGATAAAAGGCTGTGTAGTCCCTTCTCTTAAAAGGAAATATTGGTCCAAATGACTGCTGTGGCTAGTATAGTTTCGGCACATACAGATAATCTTACATTAAGTAGTGGGTGGAATTTGTCAGGACGAACAAGAGGGATGTCGGAGCGTGAAACTTCCAACGGGTTGATCGGTTGACAGACAGAGCTCCAAGACGTTGTCTTTGGAATTGACGACTGTGTTACATTGCAATAGAGAATTAAACGCACAAAAATCCAAGAGCAGGCTGCACTTTTTCTCGATTAAGTGATTATAATGAAAAAAGGCAAGCGTGCTGCAGTCGATTCCAGGCACATTGAAGTCACCCAGAACGATAATTATGTGCCCACTATGAGACGAAATCACACGTTCAATCGAATCCATCATGAAACAAGGCGAGGGAAACGTTGGGTGCTAAATAGAAACATCCAATCAACAAGTTCTCTCGGCGCTCCAGGCTGACATCTAACCAGATAGATTCTTGAACAGATTCTAGGTATTTCCGCCTAACAGATTACAGTCAACTGTCAATGGCAATCAGCACGCCACCGCCTTTTTGTCTGGTTTTGTCTGGTTGCACTGAAATCTCGGTCACTGCGCAAGGTCGTGAAGGTCGGGGGGAAAAGGTCATATGAGGAAATTTCAGGGCCCAAAGGTTTCAGAAATGGAGATAATAGGAAAAGAAGACGAAAGAACATTTACGAAAAACTCGTTTGTCTCGGTATGTAGACCCCGAGTATTCTGGTAGAGAATGTCCACGATACACGGCACTTTCGACACTTGGAGCTCAGAGGGACGAAGCATGTCGTGCAGCACCCCACGAAAAGGCTTGGAGAAGCATCCTTGAGGCAACGTTGAAGGGTCATTAAAGCGCTGTAGAGGTGCCTCGTCAACCTCGATGTAGTCAACCTCGATGTAAAAAAAAATAGGTCTGAAATGCAGTTTGAAGGCGCCGGCAACTGAAGAGAGACAGACAGGTCTGTAGAAGTAATATGTTTCTTTGATGTCATCAGCAGTGGTGTCCGGGCTGAGCTTAGAAACGAAAATCGCCGAAGGTCACTGCGGCCGTTGAGCAACAGAAAAAAGCCCAAGTGGCCATTGTCCCAAAACGGTAATAATAATAATAATAATAATAATAATAATAATAATAATAATATAATATTGATGATGATACAGTTGAACCCATTTATATGTAAGGGGCATGCTCCGGGCTGCCATTCTTGTCTTTTATATGAGATGTCTTTCATAAGCATGGTACCACGTATGCATTTCCCAATCAACTCGTATTTTACTGCCCGCACACTGGTGTCTCTTATCCCCATTTGTCTCTTACGTCAGTGTCTCTTATGAAAGGGTTCGACTGTAGTATTATTTTTGTGGTTGAACGTTGCAAAACCACCATATTAATATGAGAGACGCCGTAGTGGAGGGCTCCGGAAATTCAGCCTACGTGGGGTTCTTTAAGGTGCGCCTAAATAATCTAAGCACACAAGCTTTTAGTATTTTTTAAGCTTTGAAATTAATGGAGTCTTCACGTGAATATAAGGTGGACTATATACGCTGTGCAAACACTGTGTAAGCGCAGCCATTGAGGTAGGGAATCCCATTGATGTATATGCACAATGCGCTCAAGTACCATTACTGATGAAGCACGAAATACCATTGTAAAGGAAAGGTTTGATTCAACAAACGAGCCTAGAAGCAAAATGCGCGTAAAACAGCTACTTACTGCAAAGTAGATGATAAAAAAGGAACGAGCTTTGCTGTCATCCATAAAGATATAGTGTGCTATAGCTGCATACAATACCTTTCGAAGCCATGTAGTCACACAGCAAAAACCAGTAACAGAAGCCGCATTAACGTCCTACGCAGAGATAAAAGTTTTAGCCAGCTACTCGTGCATCTCGTTTACAGCGTACATACTACCGTAAAAGCAAGTTCTTCAACTGAGCTTATTAGGCGCGGAAGTGAGCAGAACCCTGTAAGCGCGCAGCCAGCCCTGAACTCCGCAATGTGCGAGAAGGCTGCGTCTGTGGCATGCGGCAGCACACTGCACGTTTTATTACTTTGAATAAGCAAAGAGGTGTGGAGGAAGCAAAGCGGCTCTAGCGGCTTGCCACTCTGGTCTTACGATCGCATACCAACGTTGCGTGCGCGTAATGGGTGGAGAATCGTAAAGTGCGGGTTGTAATCGTAAAACGCCGCTGCTCCCAGCCATGCGCACTGCCGCAGCATCATCGAAAGACTAGTGGTTCGGCGAAGAGTTTCCGTTCACAGGTCATCGCAACCCGAGGGAGTCAGTGGCCGCTTGCGGCTTGCTGGCCCACCGTCCTTGGTGCCGTGGCGCCCTTCAAGGACGGCCCCTGGAATTCCCCGCGCCGTGCCCCTACTGTGCGCCTTCAAAAGCGTGCACCGTTGTGGAACCTAACGTCGGTAATTCAGCGGACGCACTGCGATGCTCGAGTGTAGTGCGGTTGTCTGCAGCCCAAATGATGTGGCTTTGGTAGCAAAGCTGGAGGAATTACACGTGCTTCGAACGGTCGCAGATAGGCACTGCCAGAGAGGGAGCGTTATCGGGGCTCGTCATCTGGCGCTGGTGAGGCGCTTTCGTCGGCAGGCTGAACTTCGCTGCGCGGCTTTTATGAAGACAGCTTGGTCGCTGCGCGGGTGGGTTTGGAGGGAAGAGGCCTCCTCTTCGCCGCGTGTTGCAGACAAACAAAAGACGCCCGCCGTCCAGGCTCTCCCGACGGTAGCGCGGCTTTGTTATCGTGGCGGCCATTTAGCTACGCTGTGTGTCTAGCCCGTGACCAACTCCGTGGGAGCGCTTCCTGGAACGCGTAACTGGCTTCGCGACCAAGAAAGAAAGCAGCGGGGCCCTCATTGTTGTCTCGCGGCTCTCCAGGCCCACAATAGGTTTGCATCCCGGCGTGCATCGGCGCTTCACTGGAGGACGTGACGAAAATTCGACACAAGTCGAAAACGACCGGCCTCCCCACGTGCATCAGCTTGTTAACATGTTTGGGGTCCGCGCCGGCCCTTCACTCACTGCTTCCGTTTGTTCAGCTTTTCCCACTCTTTGCGGTTTTCGGCAGTGTTGGAGAGACAGGTAACTAAATACAGAAAATGAATTATTCTACGATGCCCTGGCCCCGTCACGACGAGAGGCGCTTTAGTCTGCACCACATTGCGAGACCATTCAACGCTCAGTGATATACAGTTGCGTACTACATCAGTGGTCACACACCTTCATGAATTACCCATTGCGAAGTTGCGCGCTATCAGATAAGCGGTTAACGATGAATAAATGTTGTAATAGCGGTGATCGTTCACGAAGCAGCACCCGCAGCGGTTTGCCGATTATGGTACTCGACTGCTGACCCGAAGGTGGCGGAATCGAATACCAGCCGCGGTGGCCGCACTTTGATGAAGGCATAATGTTAGAGGTCCGTGTGCTTAGGCACACAAGTATGGCAGCTTGGACTAGTTGGTATGACATGACGATAGTTATAGCTACAGAACTAAGATAGTTATATATACAGAACGACGACACAGAGACAAGGGCACGATAGTTATAGCGCGAGAACAGAACGACGACGCAGAGACAAGAAGGACACGTGTTCTTCGTGTCCTTGTCTCTGCATCATCGTTCTGTTCTCGCGTTATAACTATCGTCGTAGGTACACGTTAAGGATACGCAAACGGCCGACATTTCCTGAGGCCTCTACTGCGTCTCCTCATAACCGTATCGTGGTTTTCGGGCGTAAATCTCCAACAATTAAATAATCACATTAGCTGTTTTCTTCCCTGAATAAGGGCTTTCTTTATATCGCTCCAAACGATAATTACACGCGATATCGAAAGAGGAATGGCGCGCTTGTAAAGCTCGTACCTTTTTTTTTTTCGCGTTCTTTACTCTCGTATTGCGAGACTTCTGCTGACCGTTCCAAATATTGTCAAGTGAGACTGGCTATACTTTACGACATGCGAGGATAGCGGCTGAGCGGCGTGTTCGTATGCGGCGCGTGCCACTCGCTCCGCGCGAAGCAGGAACTGTATATACACGGGACGCGGACTTCCTTCGCCGGAATTCCCGCGACGGTCGCATCTATAGCGCACGTAGACCGTTCGCGCACTTTACGACGTCGGGCCTTTCGCACAATGTCGCGTGTGTTTATCGGGCGCTCTCCGAATGCGGCGTCACTTTCTCGCTACAGACGGAGCCATCCGATCTGGACGGACTCTCGCGGTTACCTAGCATACCCCCGCCCCCGCCCCCTCGCATAGGGAAAAAAGAAGAGAAAAGAGAGAGAAGATGCAAAGGACGTGTGTTCTGCATCGGTCAAACGCATTACGCAACCTCTGAATTGCCGATATTATCTGCGTTGCTAAAGCGTTTATTTGGTGTATATGGGTGTGCGACTGCTTTCCAGCTATATATATATATATATATATATATATATATATATATATATATATATATATATATATATATATATATATATATATATATATATATAACGCGTTACAAAACAGTGCTGACTTTTAGCCATAGCAGTGGCCATAGTCAATCAAACCCTAAACTGCTCAGCCCTCGACAAGTCGTGTTTTTTTTTTCTCATTCTTTCAGCCTAACAGCTGACGATAAAATAAACATGTTTCGGCCCTGACAATCGGCTCCTGTCCCAGCTATACTCAGCGCAAGGGTCTATTATGCATTTCAGCAGCGGTCGTTAGAAAGGAAAACAGAAAAAATACGTAGGTGTAAAGAAAATGTTGTTTGGACCATGACTTTTTCTTGTGTTGGAAAATTACCACGCCGCAACAACAAAAGCACAACGCTGGCCGCGATAAGAAGCTTGATAAGAAAAAAAAACACTCAATAGCAAAATACAGGAGGTGGCTAAGCTTGGAGTTTTTCACGTGAACTTGAGACATCATTCCAATAGCGTCTCTCAGGACCTACGTAATTCTTCAGAAAGAACTACTTACATATTATTCTACGAGACCATAGCAAGTTTAAACAAATTTGTTCGTCAGACGTTTCAAAACATGTTTGAAACGAGTGACACCGCAGCGAGGTGCTCAAGTTTTAGGCGCGAAATTCACAAATGAAACTCGGCATTTCATTTTCGCTTCTGACAATGAACGCATAATGCTAAAGTTAACAACAGTGGAGTTGTAGAAAAACTAATTCGTCTAAACTGATCTTACGTAATAATTTGTTGTACCTAGTGAAACTATCAAGTATACTCAATCCATCCATCGGGTGTAATGCCTGAAGGCATCGCTCTGCAATAACAGAAAAGTCTCTGCCGCAAACTTAGACGCTAAATTGAAAGTCTTTTATTTTTGGTCACATTCGGCACAGCGCGTCAATCACTCGCTTTAAAGGGCTACAAATATCCCCATCTTCAACCCAAGAAGCACCATGCACGGTCTCTACCCTGGCAGCCAATGATCCTTTTGGCATATTATGGCAAGTGGCATAGTAACATGAGGATTCGTTGGACCGATTAAAGCTCTTAGGCTCATACATAACATATACACGACTACCCTCCCCCTCCCCCCAAACTCACCAGAGGCGTAGGCAGAATTTTTTCCCGGAGTGGGAGGGGGGGGGCACCTTTTTCAAATGGTTGCTCTGTTTTCCATGGCAAAAAAAATTCTGGCGGAGGGGCGTGTTTGGTGCGCCACATCCTTACTACGCCTCGGACCCCCCCCCCCCCCACCCGATGGTAGCTTGGCTGGTTTACGATGTATGGTCCGCTGCTATAAGCTTGAGGACACGGGTTCGGTTCCGGGCCGCGGTGGTCGCATTTTTATGAGGGCAAAGCGAAAAAGAAAGCCTAGCAACGCCCGAAACCAATCTGGTGTTCCCAAATAATCACGTGTCTTTAGAATGTAGGTCCCCAGAAATTTTCGACACGGCATGTAAGCTTTACGGGATGACGACCATGATTAACACTTTCAGAACTAACTAATTAGGGATATTTTGCAAAATGTATCAGAAGCAAAGACACTCCTGCATTGATAGAGTACAGGGCACGCAAAGGTTGCGGGCTATCAGCTGCCAATGGAGGCGAGTTGTCTGTTTGTTTCCTTAATTTTTTCTCGTTTACCACATTATTTGACCATTTAGATAAAAAAAACGCTCACACGCACTGATTTTCTCTTGTGAGTTCATTGGATTCATATAGTTTTTTTTATAAAGTTGGTGATATCCTCAGTATGCACTATGAACCCACTGTAGCTCAAATCACAAGTGTGGGTGCAAGAATCTGAGGGTGCCCGACGATATCATACTCAGTGAGTAGGTAAATCTGAGCGAGCCTGCCCGATTCGGCCAAATATTTATTCTCGCGAAATCCGCTCACCACACTGAATTATAGATGACCATTAAGGGAAATGTGGATACTGATCTAGTCACATTCCAAGAAAAGAAAAAGGGAGGGGGAGGAGGAACGTTAAGTATGTCGCCTATTATAGGCCCAATCGCGGCTCGACCAGCCCGCTCTGTACGAGAAAACGTGCAGAAGAGCGACTGTATCCACCTCTCCGCGCACCAGCGAACACGTTCGCGCAGTATCACAGACATTTCCCGACGACATGCGTATTCCTGATGCAGCGGCGGTGATATTTTCCATTCAGGCGTACACTGCGTGCATAATATTTTTAGCCCGAAGACACCCTCCCTGCGGGGGCCTTGATGTGTCCATTAGGGTGCGTCCATTTCTGCGGCCGCATGCGAGTCGACACTACAAGGCGGAGAGGCCGGCGCAGTGGCTGCGGCTATCGGATGGCAACGCATGCATCCTTGATTAAGGAAACCGGCGCTCGTCACGCCGATCGCATCTATCGCGGTTACGCTTACAACCATTACGCGCCCGTGGGCAACCTCGTCGCTTTCCTCGGGAGTGCAGCCTCTCGGAGGTAAGCCGCCTGCGACGTTTCCCGTCACTGGCGACGCGGGCGTTATCGCGCGACAGCGAGGTGTGTCGCGAACCCTCTGATGAAAGTCGTGGTCAGGCGGGTGCAATTTTGCAAGGCCATTGCGCCAACTGGAGAGAAGTGCCGGCGCGACCGACGTGTATTTCGCTTCGTCGCACTGTTGTTGAAAACCCCGTTTGCGAGAAGAATTACTGTGCGCCGTTTGCCTCGGCGGTGTCTTTCGCCCTTTTGTTATTTTCCGCCGACGTGATAAAACTCATGCAGACTGCTGAACCGAACAGCATACCGCAGCGCGCAGACTTGCCGGATATGCAATTGACCGCTGCGTCGTTCCTTTGCTCCAACTATCTTCGTTTGTCTGCGATGCGACCAATCACTCGACCAATCGGTATAAAAAAAAAGTTTTAAGATTTCGCTCCCAATATTATGACTCCTAAAGCTGGGATTTCGGCTGTCTAGCTTGTCGTGCAAGATGTACATACCGTACAAGAATCTGCAGCGCGCATTAACGTGTAACGGTCGCTTGCACATAAACACACAGGCGCTTTTGTGCGTGTGTGAAGGAACGAGTCTTCTATTGAAGCGACATGCTTTTACTATACAGTTTATGTTGCGTAATAGTTTCTATTAAGTAAGAATTTATAACTGAGGCGAGCGGGGGTCGTTGGGAATGGTCGGTTTCGTGCGCCGCCGTGGCAAAAATAAAATAAACAAGTTATGGGAGAGGGGGAAAATGAAGATTACGCGGAGCTTTACTTATAATAACACAAGTGTGCACTCACTGAATGAGGAACTGCTCAGAATGTTTTAATTTCCCTATAGTGTAGCAATTGTTGTGGTTTACGTTTCAGTGCAACCACTGGCGACGCTGCGGATGGGGAAAATGGCAGGGTTAAATTGACCAAGCGCGGACTCTTGAACATGCACCGAACCTCTCTGCACGTTGTCCCCGTCTAAATAAGGCAGCCGCGGTCTGAAATCGAGCCCGTTATATACGCAGCGCTATGTCGCGAAACGCTCACGGTCACATGTTCTGCATAGGCTTCGTGGATGGATAAATAGGGGACGGTAAGTTTCGTTTCAGTCTGTGCGATGATTTTTGGTTTGTGACATTTTTCTTTTTTTTATGCCCTCCGAATTCAATGCCAAATTCATGCCAAATTGATATACTGAAGCTATTCCATAAACTTGTCTGAAAGCGTGCGTCGTAATTGGAAAAATTTGCGAGAACCCTCTAATTATGGACGATGGGACTCTATCAGTACTAATTAAATCATTTGCCATGAGAGCAGTATTCTGCATGTAGCAAACTTCTTCACCAGTTCCATTCGCGAGACACACTTGCCAAACTCTTCTTTACGAACATACGAAATGCTAATCTTTTCATTATAATTTTTTCAACATAACTGCACGTAACAAGAGAGAAAGAAAGAGAGAGAGAGAGAATTCTTTACTGAAAGGCAGAGAATTTAGTGCACGTAACAAGCATGCTTGATGCTGTATTCAGAACAGCGATGCATTCACGTACAAGAAAACTGTTTCAAAAATCGGCGTTTGTCGACATTAGTCTTCGCTAGTTCCATATTATAGAAAATCTAGTAGCGCCCCTATACGGGGTAAAAATATTGAGAACGCTCAAGCGATGCGGAAATATTTATGAGAATGCATATCGCATATAAAGCTCCGCGCTACCAGAAGCAATTTAACATGGCACGATGTGCATGATCATTTATGCGTGTCGTATACTCAGTTTCCCGCGGTGTCGTGCCGATTCTCATCATATCCTTTTTTTTCTTAATTTTCTGCAATATATGAGATCGAAGGAAAGACAAGAAAAAAAAAAAGACGCGGCTTTGCATATTGTGTTACCAAATCATCAACAAAAAAGAATTGCATGGTGCAAGCGAGTAAAACGCGTGTTCCCAGGAGCACTGAAACGCAATTGAAACGTTATTTCAAAGCTCACTCGGTTGAGCGCTCAAGCGAATCCCCCAAGAGAATTCCATTGCACGCAGTGGTTCTTTTGCAGCACCTTATTGTTTAACAGTAAGCTTTCGCTCTCAGCCAACTCCGGCGCCGCCTATTTGAAAACGCGAGTAAAATGCGCCAATTTTCGTCGAAGAAAACCGCCAGGCCGAGTTTAATATAATTTCGATTAATTTATTAAAAAAAACGTGGAACTCTACCGTGACCGTTAGATTCAGCATTCCATATTATGGCCCCAAAATGTTAAGCAAGGATTGTGCACCATTCAAAAGATTAAAAAATAAACGCACACGCACGAAGTTTGCAGGTTCGTGCTCAACTTTTCACGAAAGAGTGACATCGCAGCATCCAAGACGTACAAATAAACATCATCTAACTGGATGCAGTGCCGATAAAAATCATTTTTGTTCGTGTACTTTGATTGGAGCTAGATAAAGCTTCTTATCACGCATATTCCTAGTCCAATCACATACCTTATGTACGTAAGACCTTTTTGTTATTGGCCAGTAACATTTGCTACAATAATGCGTTCGCTGCATACTGTCATTGAACGGTGTTTCTTCATGGACCAACTTAATTAGCCTAAGAACCTTTTGTGAATAACAGTCCTCAAGTTCGCAACTACTTCTTTGCCATATGATTAGCAAAGCCAATAATAAAGAGCACCTGCGAACAAAAGGCTTTGTGAATACGGCTAGTTCTTTACCAAGCGTTCATTGTGTCTATAGTTCTTAGATAACAGTCGCTACGCTACGTTCGTTCAAAAGGGGCCGGAATGCAAACACAAATACTTCATTCTGTACGCATAGTTTGGCAAATGAAGGTTAATCTTGATTACTATGTTGTTCCTATATACAATGCTCGCCCAGTTGTCGGTTGGTTGAGGCAGACAATCTAAACTTCGACGCACCGACACACGCACTTCTGACTGCGCGAATACCTGTCGGTAATTACGAGCGCCTACGCCAAGACGGTCGCACGAAAGAGTGGAGTATATAAATGCCCAGACGACTCACAACCTTGAAGTCTCTCGAGGCAATAATGATCTGTCGTTGCAACAGCTGCTGCAACCGCACGCCTTGACCACACCGCTTAGGCTAAAAACAGCATTTGCTGTTTTTATCAGCCAGCGGTCGCGCGCATAATGTAGCTCTACACTGAGTGTGTAGAACGGGTCAGGTATACGTGGCAGAACAAGAGTAATTACTATATTTCGGACCATTGTCTCTCGGCGAGGAAAACGAAAAAAAAGTGGTCCAATCGGCATCACAACAAATCCGGGAGAATTTATGTGCAGAACTGAACTGCGGGCGAGAAAACTCCAGGAGGGGATTCAGGGTTTTCCTATAGGAGTGAGCTTCTCCGCACATGTGCTGATCGTGATGGTGATCACGAATCTTAAGTTGCCTAACCTGGCATAAACGCGCTCTATTTTCGCTTCTGATTAATCTATTCATTATTAACGTACACGAAACGCTTAGAGAAGACCGGGACAGACTCAGCACCAACCCTCTACCTCACTTTTTTTTTTGATCCGCCGAAAAAGGCGACTGCTGAGTCACTAAACAGCCCAATACAAATGACCGAATGGATTTTGTCAGCACCTATAGTGTACGGTATATAGCATGTAATAGATATAGTTGTACACTAAAGCCGAACAAATTGCAGTTATGCCTATAGTCGCTTCAGTGAAAGTATACGTTACGTTGAACTTGATTGAAGGAATATAGGCTGCAGAAATACAAGAAGGAGATTTAAATATCTCACCATCACGTTTGTGTGGATATCTGCGTACAGCCTCTGCTGGGGATTAACACGCAAGACGCATATGCTGAGCGCCTTGTATAAAAGAGACGCAGACGTTGGCGACATGACAGTCCAAGTAGGCGAATGCGAGAAACCACCGAGAATAACAAGTTCCGTATTCAAGAGAAACGCTAACGCACCTCATGGCATGAAACGTCTGTAGTTCAGTGCAAAATCGCGTGTGTTATTTCGCTTTTTTTTTACCGTCGTACATATGATCTCGTGGCTGGGTTTGCCTAAAGGTTTCGGGCTATTATAGCTGAGGTGACCACACGGTATGCAAAATGGTTCCATCTAACACGTGTTTCATGATTTGGGCGAAGTGCGACACAGGCATTTAGTAAATCGAAATGGTGAAATAAATGTCACAGCTGGCGCATGCAGTTTGTCCTTTTGACGTACAGTATGGTCCACTGTTAAAGAGAACACTCGAATGCACGCCATCAATATTCCTGGCCCTCTAAGAGGAAGTGGATTAAGAAACAAACTTCATGCAAGTCAATAGTCTGTGAAGAGGCGTCAGAACTTAACCACCAGCAGCCTTATGCATATCTAAGCCGCTATGACTCCGAGAGATAGCGAAAC
Source organism: Rhipicephalus annulatus (assembly GCA_013436015.1). Taxonomy (NCBI): domain Eukaryota; kingdom Metazoa; phylum Arthropoda; class Arachnida; order Ixodida; family Ixodidae; genus Rhipicephalus; species Rhipicephalus annulatus. Next base: position 267,076 of record WOVY01003679.1, on the reverse strand, counting down.
CTAAACATGCTGCTCACGCAGGTGCTCCCTTTAACAGTGGACACATCCATTTTCGCTGAACCCACCAGGATATACGCAAAAAGATTGTAGTTTTAAAGACATCATCCATAAGCCCCTGTAATCTTTCCAACTCAGGGAAGAAGAATCAGTGGCGAAGTAGGAGGAGTTTAAAGCCACGACGTGCCATGGTTAACCAGGAGTCGAAGAAGCCGACTCGAGAAACACGGCCAACACCATGAAAGCATGTCTTCGCTAAGCTGAGTGTCCCAGCTCCTGCCACACGAAGCCGCAGGACCATTTAGAAGAGTGGCAGCTTGGGCTAGTTAGTATGGCATGACGATAGTTATAGCGCGAGAACAAAACGATGACACAGAGACAAGAAAGACACTCGTGCCTTTCGTGTCTTTCTTGTCTCTGTGTCATCGTTTTGTTCTCGCGCTATAATTACCGCAGGACCAGTTGGAACAACAGTTCGAGGATTTGTGTACTTGGGAAGTTAGCGCTCTTCTAATTAACCAATCGCGTGGTTTCCGTCGAAGCAGGGTAGGCCCATACGCTTTGGGCAGCCGTGCCAACCAGTATATATAGTTTTCCGCGCGACAAAGGATCTCTGTGCGAACACCCCGAAAGCGTGACCGTTTCTAGATGCGCGGAGAAGAAGCCGAAGCGGCACGGGCTTTGGCCGCTGCAGCAAGTTTTAAGAGCGCACCTCCGGTTGGCACTGGGAGGGTGAAGAGGGTTGGAAAACGCGGGTTGGGGAGGTTGTTGCTGGAAGAACGGCACCCTTCGATCAGGGCCCCCTCGCGTGCAACGTCGCCGTCCGTTGACTTCACGAGCGTGCTCGCGCTCCTCCCCGGTCGTTGGCGAGTAATTGTGCGCGCATGTTCACCGGCATCTCTGCTCGTAAGACGCTCAGATCGCCGTACAGGCCGCGGCCGAAGTGGTGCGTTCACAAACCGTTTGCGTGACCGCAGGCATTCCGCGAGCACGTGCCGCGCGTGGTTGAAGCAACGCTCAGCGTCTTGTAAGCGATTTCAGACCGATAACGGGGGGAGTACAAAACAGTGTTTCACAGCAAGTGTCTCTTCTGTTCGGCGTCCTCTAGATGGCCGCGCTTTCCCTCGGCCGCGTTCCTGCGATGCCGACTTGCTCGATGCCTTTCTCCATAATTCTTATGCATTTTTTTACCGGGACGCAAATGTCTGGTAAGTACATCGCAAAGAGTGTGAGAACGCCCCGCCGCGGTGGTCTAGTGGCTAAGGTACTCGGCTGCTGACCCGCAAGTCGCGGGTTCAAATCCCGGCTGCGGCGGCTGCATTTCCGATGGAGGCGGAAATGTCGTAGGCCCGTGTGCTCAGATTTGGGTGCACGTTAAAGAACCCCAGGTGGTCGAAATTTCCGGAGCCCTCCACTGCGGCGTCTCTCTTAATTATATGGTGGTTTTGGGACGTTAAACCCCACAAATCAAGAGTGTGAGAACGAGGGATGTATAATACGAGGGGAGGGGGGGGCTGCGGCTACCACTAATAATGCCCTCTCGCGCACCACCCCCTTCCTCTTGTACGCATTCTTATACCCGCAAAATTTATTGCTCGACAAACCAGAGTTTCTGCCCTACTGTATTTAAGTTTATACCAACAATGTCAACTCCGCAGTATGAGCGAGCACAATGAGTGCGCGGCGCACGTCTTCCCTGTGTAGAGATTTGAATGAGCGTACGGAGGTTGCGTCAACATGTTTACTTCTCTAGGAGAGAGCGAAGTAACGCTTCAGGAATAAAAATGAAGCCACCGGTTCGCGCAAAGTTTTCAAGCAATGACGCGCGCGCGCGTTGAACTTGTTTACGCTGCAGCCCAGACACGTCATGTGGGCCCCCAAAGTGGACCGATGGATGCGCGTGGCCCTCCCCCTTCCTTGCCACTTACTGCATTCTGTCCGTCGTTTGGCTACATCGCGTACTGTACCGTGAATGGGCTGGAGCTCGGAGCGCTGCCCAAGCAGCCACCTGTTCGGGCGGTAGGTTGGGAGCGCTCTCTCTTTCGCCCGGCTTTTCGGAGGAGTCACTCACCGCTATCTCCTCTTCTCTGCTTGCGAGCCTCGGTCAGTGGCGGTGTCCGCGCAACTCCCTCGGCCTCGGTGGCTGGTGTTTTCGCGCCGCGCGGCTTGGACGCTTCTCAGGAGCCGGCAGTGTGCGTCTGGCGGCGGGCGCAGCTCCTTTCTCGCCCGCAGTGAACGTCGCTCGCCGGCACTTGCGGAGGCGAGCGGCGCGCAACGTCACACGTGACGTCATCAGAGAGAGGCGCTGTCCGAGGGCGAAGGACGAACGCTGAAACGGGAACGCGTGGAGGAAACAGGTTTTTAGTGAATGGAGAGACCGGGCGAGCGCGCGCGCATATGGCCCGGACCGCACTCGTTTAGTTAGTTACATTCTACGCGCACTTCTGGGGCGCGTTCGATGGGAACGTTTATATATGTGTGTCACTTTGGCGGCGCGGCCGCAGAAACGCAGGGAGATGGGGAAGGCCACGTCTTATTATGCAAGGTCGATGACCTGAAGTTGTTACGTGAACGGTTACGGAAAAGGAATCACGGCGGCTTCAGAGTAGTGGATTAGTGAAAGGAGGGTTTCAAGGCGGTGTCGCACCCTCCCACCTCCCGGACTGGTACGCGGACCTTTCCCTGGTGAAAACATTAACTGTTCCCACCACCGACTGAACTTACTGTATGCGTACAGGTAATATACTGGAATGCAACAAGCGCTGCTTATAAAATTTTAAAATGTGATCACAACGACGATTTATTCAACGTGTCTCACTAAATAAGCACCTACTTCGACTTTCCTCTGTCTGAGTCACCCATTGAGGAAAATTCGGAAAGCTATACGCTTCTATACACTAGTACGCACACTAGAACCATTTGTCGTAGCGAGTTTTAATCACCGAAACATGTGCCTATGATGAGTACAATAACAGAACTACAGCTACGTTTCACTATTTTTCGCTTTCTTTGTTTTCATTCGTTTGCTTCGGATGCAGCGCCATGGCGAAAATAAGCACTCTCAGTACCTTATAATGAGTCGAAAATGAGTGCCTCGTTGAAAATTAGTCGTTTGAGTATTCCACCAGATTAAAAAAACGCGATGTCGAATCATCAAGGGCAGTTCCATACAACATACCTTTTGTACAAGCAGAGAGGGAAGGGGGGATGACGTGGGAAAGTAAGCAGTTAAGCGGAAGAAAATCTTCTGACTTACCCTACACTGGCGTAATGTTCACCACTGCGCACACTGTGAAAGTCAAGATTTTTAGAAAGTAAGAAGCACATTTGTCAAGATTCGCGAAAATGATCATCCACTGTTATTGAACTCCAAGTGGCATCACTGGAAGCGAAATAAACGTATGAATAAATAAAGGAAACGGTCATCCTGTTTACGGGTCCCGAAATACTGGCGCAGTAATCATGAAACCGCCAGTTTTGTAAAATTTTACGTCCTTTTTAAGTGCTCCTGTCATCGGCGATAAAGCTTACGCATACATAGAGGTTATGGTAATACATACAGTGCCTCGTTAATAAGCCAGAGCACGCACAGAGAGTATAACGAAAGACGCAAAAAATATGAGCGCCAGCATGAGCGTTTCCTCACAGCGATAATTCCTGCTTGTTCGCTCGTACAGCGGCAACCATTCTTCAATGTCGACATTGTCGGTCCCGCAGAACGTGCCAGGGTCTTCCAGCTGGGGCAGAACTACTGTCGTCGTTGCGGTGGCCTCTGCGGGAGCTGGAGCTGAACCATCTTGTGCCATCGTGGAAGAAACCAAGCGTCGGCCACTGCGTAGCTCCGTCTTGTTACCCCGCACCTCCCCAAAGTAGGCAGAGGGTGGAAATATATTTACAGATCGTGCACGGAGTAGATAGTGTCCTTGAACCAAGATGGTGGCGTGACAACAACAACAGGAGCTTGTTTGTTTGTTTGTTTCCCTGGGATGATGGCTCATACCCACTCAGGGGGATTGGCCAAGAAAGTGTAGTGCAGTTTTTCTGTGATCATTTTAACTATGTGTAATGAATTGGTATTATAATAGGACTAATGTGAAAAACGAAACAGGAGCTCTTGTACAATCGTCATCTTCATGGCCTTTATGGTACATTCCTTGATGTTAATGATGGCTTGTACCAATATGCAATGCAAAAGTTCTGCGTGATCCCAAATCAGCTTTTTCTTATTTTTAAAAAAGTCAAGGGAGGCGCCTTACGCCACTGCGTCAGGGTGGCTAATGGGGCTAAATATGCACCACATGGAAACGCTGCTGAAATGGCGTATGCAGGAGATGGAAGTGCGCCCACAGTGTGCTTCGTTTAGATGTTCATAAAGCTTTCCTGGTGCTGATTCGTGTCACTTGTATACATACACGACGCAACGAATCGCGGTTTTCTGAAGAAATAAAATAATTCAGCTTAATGTTCAATCGAGTTCCATCGGTGTTCAAAGTTAGGCGTGCAGCAAAAATTTCATCCACGAAATAAGTACGGAAAGCAATTCTTTCCCCCAGATGCATAGAAAGATGAAACTCCTAATGAATACGCCACCGTGCATATGCTGATAAAAGCGTATGTCAAGATGGAATCGTAAGTCATTCACGACACTTGTATACATATTGCAGAAAAGCACCAAGTTGGGCTAGTTGGTCACTGATGTTCATTTTTAATTTTCTGCGCAGTTGTTTGTCCTAGCGCAATAAAACCTTTCAAGAATACATACTTGCAAATGAAATGTGCGTAATGTGTAAGTATACTTTATTTCACCCTCCAAAAATAAATAAATAAAAACTGGTGACGCCATTTGCCTGCAGGTATATACGAACGCGTTCTGCATGCACGCCGCTCTTATGCAATTGTAACCTCGATGCAGCTTATGCAGTCTGTGTTTTCTGCGTTGCGTCTCTATTTTCTAAAATGCCCCTAAAAGGGCGACGTTGCATGATTAAGCGTTTGTTGAGAGTGCCACGTGATGGTTGCCAGACCATGCCGTTTCGATCTTGGAACAGCTGTGAAAAAGAACCCCTAATTTAAAATGTTCCTAAATTTATTGATATGATTGAAGCACATAACGATATAAGGTTGAACCGTTGGTGGGAACTTGGGGTTTGTTGTGGAATAAGCAGGACGTGCAAACACCGCGGACACAGAGACGAGAACAGGGACAACACAAGCTCGCACTATCGAGTGAAAAGACGCTGCTGTGGCAAAAAAAAAAGTGTGCTAGGAAGAGCGGTGACTTGTCATTCTCGAACATGCGCAAAAAGAGACTTTTTTCTTATTCGTTGGCATGAGATGTTGGCGCACAGCTAACGCGTCGGTCTGTATACTTTCTATTCAGTGCGACCTTTCAGTTGGTGGTGTTGCGACTCCGGGTTCTTCGGGTCTCAGTTTGGCAGCGGGCCCCCATCGTAGGAACCATCGTCCAACAAGTCAGTTGAGGCGCCCGTAAGAACGACAACAACTTATTTACATGGTTAGTAAGAACTCAAGATGTCTGAAGAACTGAACAGGAGAACTGTAAATATACAAAAGGTCTTCCGCTTATATAGCACCGCGTTGCCAACCATGGGCGCATTGTCCGCGGCTTCAGTCAATACGGCGCTCGATGATCTAGGTGCTCTGTCAGCGGCACTCGACTTCACAGAGCCAGATTCCCCGGCAGTGTCCCAGCGCCCGCACAAGGAACGCCACACCACGTAAACACGGCCGAAATCACCGGCCGCATTTTGGCGCTCACACAAGAAACACTACACTACGTAAACATGGACTCTGAGCCCTGAGCAAGTCCGCTCGGTGCAGTTTCCATGAAGCGTTGGTTCGACGAACATTCAAAAAGAACTAAAGAGAACTGGGAAGCCGGAAACGCATAGCAACGCATCGCCAGAGAAGAGAGCGAGCTCAGACACGAGTGGCGTCGGACCTAGCCGATCGAGCTCCAGCACCGAATCCCGTTTTCTTCTACATGTAACCACTGCCGATTCACTTGTAAATTTAGTACAATACAGTTTCCTTCTTAAAAATCGAACCTTGCCTTAACTCAATCATTCACCCATCGCTGACATGCTCCACCCACGAAGGCGGGGAAAGACACCACACAATGCACGTGGAGGGGGCACAGTGTACACGATCCCCAAATGTGGTCCCAAACGTACTGAACCAAAGTTTTGGACATGTCACCAAGATTTTGCGCACGTCCGACGATCTTAGATTACCTTAGTTTCCAAGAACTCTTCTGGCAGTTGGGTGAGGTTCGAAAGACCGGCTCCCGGTACACGTGCCAAACTTACCTGACTGCCTGGCGATAGTTATAGCGCGAGAACAAAACGACGACAGAGAGACAAGAAGGACACGAAAGACACGAGCGCTGTCTCTGTGTCGTCGTTTTGTTCTAGCGCTATAACTATCGTCATGCCATACCAATAGCCCAAGCTGCCACACTTCTAAGTTACCTGACTGCGTTTGGGTAGGACAATGTAGTGGCCTGACCGAACATGCCACTCGATTTAGCCGATCCTATGGAAAGAGGGGAAAGGAGGAGTGTTCGACTAATCCCTCGTCGTAGAGGCGCTGAGGCGTGCTTCCGCTGCGCCGTGCTCTTTAACGGCCTGCAGATATTAGGCGTCTTTTATTTCCTTTAATCCCAACCACCACCACCACCACCACCACCACCAAGGGCAGCAGAAGATAGTGCCTTTTTCCTTTCCTTCAACCACACATTCAATTCCTCGTCATTTGCTACAAGTTACGGCTTAACTGCGAATTTCCGGGACTTCGCTTCTCCTCGAACAAGACGATAGTTATAGCGCGAGAACCAAACGACGACACAGAGACAAGAAGGACACGAAGGCCCTCTTTATCATGTTATACCAACACGCCCAATCCTACTGTCTCTTGAGTTTCATTTCTAATACAACGGGCGCTTTCCTGACTTCTTCGCTCCAGCCTGAAGTTGTCGTTCAACGCTCTGTCTCGTCTCTTCGCCTGTCCCCTCCTGCCCTGTCGTTTGCGCTGGTAAGCACTCTTTATCATGTTATACCAACACGTTGGTCAGATAATAATATACAGTTCCAGGACGGCAAACCTTAGAAGTATAACGATTGCCACTCAAAGGTTGTGAAGGCGAAGGACAGCGGTTTCACGTTATCCGTAGCCTTCTTCTTCCTCCAGATTTTGTAGCCTTTCTGTTTTATTATTTTACAATATGAAAGTTCCGCTGCGATAACTTTTCTTCGCCTTGGCACACGATAAAAAAAAGCCAAAATTTGAGGCAGCTTCACTCTGTGCTGCCAAGCCTGAGGGAAGTGCGAAGGTGGTGGTCAGCTTTCTTTGTTTCGTTTTGTTTTTTTTTCTATCTCTTTTCTCTCTTTATAATCATTTCTTCATCTCAATCTATTTCTTACTCTTTCTATTTTTTTCCTGGTTTTTCCCTTTCTCTCTTTTTGCATTTCGCGCTTGTTTTCGCCTTTTTTCTATTTTATAGCTATTTAGCCTGCGTTACGCTAAGCGCAATACTTTTTATTCTTATCATAATAAGTGATCATCATCAAGGTGCACCCAAAGAACAAGATGAAGAAGTATTCTCAATATGGAGCGTTACGCCAAGTGACGACGACAGCGTACGACAGTCCCCCCCCCCCCCCCTAAAGCGATCCGCGCTCAATAAACGCGTGGCGTGGTAGCATTTGAAGTAGCGAGCAAGGCAGCGGAAGCATTGTGACGACTATAGACACGCGTCATTGGTGTGGCCCGCGGGGGCCGTCGTCCAACTCTTTGACCTTGAGCGGCCAGTGCGGGGTTCGAGGCCAGTTGCTGCTGTCTTCGTCGTCGTTCTTGTCTCCGTACACCGGTATTTTAATTTTTTTTTGGTAGCAGTCAATTTGTCATCTCTGAGAGCAACGCGTCGCGTTCGTATTTATTACATGGTGTCGTGGCGTCGCCTCGACACGGCTGCGACATGGTTGCACCCTCGAAAGGACGATTCCATCACACGGTGTCTCGTACCAGTCTGTCTGCCTTGTCGCAAAGGTCAATGTTTTGATCCGAACTAATGCGCAAACTACGTGGCTTCCTATGGCTTCCTATGCAAGACCCGCGTGTTCTGCTTTTCCAACTTAGAGTTTCATTTAAGCGTTCACGTTTCGAGGAGCATTTGTCGGCAAAAACATGGTGTGAATTTATATACTGAACACCACCACCTGTTACTTTGGAGGAACAATGCTGAGACAGGGTCCACGAGGTTGCGCTGCTGTCCCATCCCACCCTTTATATATTTCTATGTGCTCAGTCACAATTCATTATCTCATAGATCTACGGTTTGCAGGTGACGAGGTTTAATTCAGTAATGATTAATTGAATGGTTCGATTAACCCCTTAGCCGACAAACCGTAATATTAGGATTGAACATAAATATGCAAAATACAAAAGTAAAGTTGAATAGGCTGGCAAGATTTGATGGTGTGTTTACTTGGTTCATTAAAAAATCACACGCCATTAAGGATTGCCAATTAGCCAACTTTGACGTCATACACCACCGACGTAGCCAGAAAATAGGAGTTCAGACTTTCACAATATTTTTCAGTCTTGCAAGTGCAACACATATATACAGTGCAATATACACACACACACACACACACACACACACACACACACACACACACACACACACACACACACACATATATATATATATATATATATATATATATATATATATATATATACGCACACGTACAAACGCACACACGAACATAATGGGTGGTTCCTGCTGTCCCCCTTTCAGAAAAAAAGTTTTGGCTTTGATACTCTTATACACGTTTAATAGCAAGGATGGCCTGCCAAAGGCGTAGCCAGAAATTTGGGGGGGGGGTAAGGGGGCGTCAACCTTAATCTCCCGTGTCCTATATGTTTTCCGTCATTGTTACCATAATAAAATCTGTCGTTCCTTGGTATTGAAGTAGGCTTCTTCTCATAAAGACCAATACTGTGGAGAAGCCAGCTTTGACATCATTTCTAATAAGTTACGTCTGCATGCGTTCATGGAAAACTTGTACGAGGCAGGGCCATAAGCAGTATTTGAAATCTGAAAAAAAAAGAAAAGGGAGGGGGGGTGAAAGTTCATTTTCTACTGCGTCGATGCTGTGAGGCAAGCCGCAGACTTCAGGTAGTGTGGCCCGCCTGGTTGCTCCTTGCTTGTATACATTCTCGTAGCTGACCTTATGAAAAGGGAAATAAATTAAAAAAAAACAAGAGAGTTTTGTTGAAAACGCCAGCAAAACAAAGACAGCGCCCGGGAGTCCTAATTCAATAATCAATAGATCAGGTGTACAGAGTGAAAAAAATAATGTTAAATGCGGCAAACTGTATTCCTGAATTACTGTAATACTCTACAAGACAAAAATGATATTCTGAAGTTTTACGTGTAAAAAACACAATATGATTATGAGGAGAGGCTCAAAACAAGCACAAACAAGCAGATAAAAAGTATATTGTAATAGATAATGACTAACTTAACCGTTCGTAGTCAATTGCCACCTGTCACGTCTGTGCCACCCCTGCCACCAGTCTTGTCTTAGAGATACAAAAGCGTAAAACGAATACAACAGAGACTTTTTCTTGACACTTAACGAATTGTCTCTCTCACGTACGCACCTCAATGGTGCAGTGAAAAACAATAGTGCACTCCAACTTAGATACACGTTAACACAAATCATCCCAGAAACTAATCATGGGTTGCGCGCAACAGTCAAGGTTCGGCGTGAAAAAAAAAAAACCACAATGAATTTCATTTAACTAAGATCACTCCTAGCAGATTTACTTTTAGCGCATATTGTGTGCTAACTCCGAATCGTTACACATGGGATATGGGGGCTGCTTCAAAATCACGGTATCAGTCGAGGTTTATATTTACGTTGAAGTTTAATGTATTCACTGAGTATACGTGATTGTACATGTAATTTATCAACGGTCGCAATTAAGGCCGCTGTGATTGAGCAACCTAATATTATCGAAAACCACGACTTGACTTACCAGGGACGACGTAGTGGAAGGCTCCAGAAATTACCATCATCTGGCGTTCTCGAATGTGCACTGGCATCACTCAGTATGCGAGCCTCTACCATATCGTCTTCATAAAAATGCGATTGATGCGGCCGGAATCGAACCCGCGACCAGCAGCCGAACACAGAGAAATATAATGCTGCGATGCGTGTCGTCTTTATACCATACCCGAATCTACATTTGTCACACAAAAAGCGCAAGAAGAGAACAGAAACACAAAGTGATCAAACAATAACGGGAATCAGTTTGTGAGCTTACTCAACTTATTGTGACATGACCGCCCAGCACACGCTATCATCGCACCCAACCAATGAAAAAAAAGAAAGGATGATTAATGTTCCCTAGCATCACCCTAATATGGAGAAAAATTGAAATTCGCTTAGTTTAGGGATAGGCGGGAGACTCGCTGCCGAAGTGGCGCTGAATCATCGACTGGCCAGACGCGCGAGCTGCGTAATGGTTCTACTGCAGTCCAATCGATGCGCCACTGTCATTTGTATTTTCTTAGGGCTGTCTGCAGTCTCATACTGTAGGCCCTCCTCTCTTTCTTTCTTTTTTTAGTAAAGTTTGGAAGGTCACAATTCAGCCGTTGTTGTCCGCTAACACGTAAGACGCAAAAGCCTCGCTTCATTCTGTATATATATATATATATATATATATATATATATATATATATATATATATATATATATATATATATATATATATATATATATATATACTGTTACTACGCAGAACACATGCGTCTATAATATGTATGTACTCATTGCGACTGGTTCACCTTCCAATACATTTCACGATCAGTTTTCAGGGTAGGTGCGCCATGGTATCTTTCACGTCAGTCACGCAGTCAAGCCTGGACACTCCATTAAATATTCCATTTTCTACGCTTATCCCTTACTTTGGCTAAATTCATCACAAAGATTGGACTCTCGCAGGTGAGGCACTTTAATGCAATAGGTCGCACTGATCACTGTGGCCTCTTGGTCGTTGCCCTCAAGAAAGTGCCGAATATATAGACTCCTGCTAGGTTTTATATACAGCTTGGACGTTATTACACTGAAAGTCTATGTATATATACGTTTAATTTGTGCTGACTGCTTCACGCCACCACGTTCGCTGCCAGTCAAACAAAAAAAAAACATATTTCCTCTCTACAACCTCTCCTCTTCCTCGGCAGCCTTAATTCTAAGTCGACACGCCACAGTGGTCTAGTAGTTAAAATTGCTCCAGCGCCGGCCCCCAAGTCGCGGGATCGAATCTCGGCCACGGCGGCTGCATTTCCGATGGAGGCGGGATTGCTTGAGGCCAACGTATTTAGATTAAGGTGCACATTAAAGAACCCCAGTTGATCAAATTTTCCGAAGCCCTCGAATACGGCATCTTTCATAATCATATATGGTGGTTTTGGGACGTTAAACCCCAGCAATTATTATCATTAATTGCAAGTGGAAGACGATGCACTTTGCGCGAGTGTATACTTCATCAAAGTGTCCCGCGTAGTGAAACAGCAAAGGCAAGCAGTACAGGCGTATATAGGAGCTTCCCCCGCCCTGTTACGTGTTTAATTTGATTCATGCGAAGTTACACGATTTTTTTGTCTGTTTTATCTGCACGAATTTTGGGTCGATGAGCGATGCGGTTGCAGGCATATTCCCGATATACGAAGAGTATCTATTAGCAAGTACATCCATTGTTTCAACGACTGACCGTGGTGTAGGAGAACAAACAACTACGGCGCATTTCGGCGACCGGTTGGTATGTTCAGAGCATGTGCGCATACATAGTGTTCGTGTTTATATGTATACTACATCCGCCGCCTCCAGCACTCGTGCCGATACAGTCGTCGACAGTCATCGAAAATAGCCATCGCGCATCACGGTCAATAACACACCTTTCAGAAAGGCTTCGAATGTACGCGTACGGTGGCGATCGACTCATGGGCTCCAGACAGAGAAGGAAGCTGACGAAGAATAAAGACGGAGTGACGTATTCAGAGAGACAGAGGAGCCCCACGCACCGCGGTTTTCCAGTCGGGTCCGCCGAAGCAGGAGGCGGGAGGAAGGGAGCGACGCTCCGTTCTCGGGGCTTGCTATTTCGGGACCCACTTTTATTCCCAAAAACTGGCGGCCGGCGCTTCTAGGAAAAAAGGCGCCCAGAAGGGATTTCGCCGAGCTGCTATCGGCTCACGCGGACTCACTCATCGACTGTATCGACGGCGCGCTCCTTAAATGGCGCTCCGCGCTCTATCCGGCCTATGTCGTGCGCTCCTCCCCACCATCCCGTGTCCGGACGCTAATTTGGGCGGCGGGATTTTAGGGACGGCGTACCGTAGTGCTCGTGTGTTTATGCGTTATGCGTATAAGATACGCGCCGGACATTATCGATTTCGCATTGGGTCACTCCGAAGTGCTGATGGCTCTTCAGTGCATAGCATTTTATTATTTATTTTTTCTCCCGAGAAGACGCGTGCGCACGTGGCAAGTATATTTATACCTGCAAAGCTTCGACGGTGGACTGTATTTGGCGTAATCGCTTCACCGCCCGCACTTTCGGGATTCACCGAAGGAGAAAGATTAGTAGGTTGAAACTTCTGTTACTGACTTCAATATTCGTTCAATATAAATGCAGCGTGAACGCGACACATGAACAATTGATTGATATGTGGGGTTTAACGTCCCAAAACCACCATATGAAAATGAGAGATGCCGTAGTGGAGGGCTTCGGAAATTTCGACCACCTGGGGTTCTTTAACGTGCACCCAAATCTGAGCACACGGGCCTACAACATTTCCGCCTCCATCGGAAATGCAGCCGTCGCAGCCGGGATTTGAACCCGCACCCTGCGGGTCAGCAGCCGAGTACCTCAGCCCCTAGACCGCCGCGGCGGGGCGACACACGGACAAAGCAAGGCACTCAGAGAAAACACAGACGTGGTGCTGATTCATCCACCGTCCAAAGTGTTTTCTGTGAGTCCGTGAGTCGCATTAGCGCGGCAACTAAGTTGTCCTTTACAATCAGCATCAACAAACCGGAATCGCTACTTCCGTTTACTTCGTTCCATCGCTTATAAAGTCGAATTAATACATAAGAGACACTGATGTAAGAGACAAATGGTTATAAAAGACACCAGTGTGCCTATATGTAAATAGGCGTTGATAAGAAGACGCATACGTGGTATACCCTGCCCGTAAGAAACATTTCATATATAAAAGGCAGGAATTGCTCGACGGTGCATGCCTCTTATCAAGGTGCTCAACTGCACTGTGTGCACACGCCTTCTCTGTGCCTTCACACAGCGATGCACGACGCCATGCAGTGTAGCAGGAAAGTTTGAGAAAATGGGCGAGAGCTATTCGCACTAAGCTCGGCATACCAAATAAGGAAAAGAAGCATATCAAAATAAGGAAAACGATGTCGCAGCTTCATACTGTGATCACGTGCCAAAATTACATCGTCTTATTTTCGCTCCAACCACATAAAAGGTTGCACTACAGCTGGAGTGGCTTCGGGCTGCAGGTGACGTTGCCATAAACGCACACGTCCAGGCACGTCTACACGAAAACGTAACGCCATGAATGCGCCTTGCGTGCGCAGTTGTATGGGGCAAGTGGTATTCGCGAAACTCATTATAAGCCTGAGCGCACTCCCTATCCTAATGCACCAATGAAGTTTATAGAATTGACGCATTGTGCGATCAAGGAGGCGTTAGGAGTAGAGCGAGTAACGTGAATAATCGATTGCCCGTAAGTCTGCGGTCCTCGTTCTTCTATACACAGACCCGCAAGACGATCTAGAGGTGAGATCCGATATTAGGCCACAAAACGTAACTGTATCTACAATGTCCTCGCAATATTCAACGCAAAATCCAAAGAGGGGTAGTGTACATACAGCAAAATTCTTAAAGGATGCATCCCAGAGACGGCAGTTGGAGGACCGGCAACGCGGGTTCTATTATGCGAAAGTCCTAAATGTCGCAATGCACACATGTATAAACTTAAATTTAGGTCACGTTAAGTAACCTTGGGTGGACGAGATTAACCCGCAGTCCCTCACTGTATACGGCGTGTCTTATAATTATGCCTTGGTTTTGGTGCACAAAATACAAAATTTAGTAGCTTAACCGCCACCTACTACAAATTATCTACCCGCTGTGGTGGTTTAGCGTCTATGACGTCATGTTTCTGAGAATGAAGCTGCGGGTCTGATTCCTGGCAGCAGTGACCACATTCTTACGAAAGTGAAATATAAAAACGCTCACGTGCTCCAGGTAGGTGCACGTTAAAGACCGTCAATTTACCGAATTTAACCCGAAGTCCTCTATTAAGGAGGTAAGACTCGAAAGAAATCGTGATTTTGGCACGTGATGCCCCAGAATTTTTTTACTTCATTCAGGTTAACCACAGCTCAATAGTTTTACAAACGTCCGCTTATATTTATCGGTAGAAAATCTTTCATTCTAAGTATTTCAGATGTTATCACTCATCAGTTTTAACACACGCCATTGATATGAAAACATGACTAAAGGCGACGAAACAAGAACAGTTGAAAACACACCTATACGTACGCCAGTTCGCAATGGGCGGATTTGCCGAGGGCGAGTCCATTGGTGCAGCGGCCCGACAAAGAAATGATTTTTGCGAATGCGAAACTTTTGCGCAAAACAGTGCGTGAAAGGAAATGGCTGAACAAAAGAATTGCTCATATGTTCTTACGGTTAACGAAGGGGGGAAAGGGCGCAGGTTGTCGACGTTGCAAAAGCTATTTGACAGAGCGCACTTCAGATGAATCAGTTTGCTATGTTCCCATCAATCGGGTCTGACGAAGCCGCCCACTGAAAGTGTGCTGTCACGCAGTACATCGAGAGAGGCCTCCGCGACGGCTGAAGCGAAGGAGCGGCCGGAACAGCAAGGCCCCGACGGGCGGGTGACAGGAGGCTGTCGTTTCGTACTTGCAACGGTGTCGCGGCGCGCTGAGGGAGTGGGGACCCACAGGTGTTTATGGCGAAGCCACACCCCGCGCTTCCACGAATCCTGCCGCCGCTGATCAAGAAGCGTCGGGTGTGGCTTGCTTCGGCCCTGACCGCTCCTGCGTGTCTTTCCGGGAATTCTAATTGTACGTCCGTGGCCGGCCGCCGATGATTGCGGGGCACACCGCGGCGTACGAGCTCTTTTCCGGGTTACTGCCGCTCGCTTGTTTATTTACGTCCGCTACCGGCGACGGCCCTCCGTCGGCCCGCGCGTTAGGAGCAATGAGAGCGCCCACCCCGCTCACATCGCCCGAGCGGTCGGTCAGAACGACGCCGTTACATTGGCCGACGTGCGAGTGCATATCGTCGTTAACGCCACTGTTAGACTATGAGAGACGAGAGGGGGGGACGTTGGGGAATTTACTGTAGAAGAACAATAAATCGGCGTGTCTATCAGTACATATGTGATGGGAATATGTATAGTAAACATTTGTTATAAACAAAACATAAATGCAAACACACTCGCGCGCGTCGCCACGTTGCGGTGGTTTCAGGTACTCGGCTGCTGACCCGCAGGTCGCGGGTTCGCATCCCGGCTGCGGTGGCTGCCTTTCCGATGGAGGCGGAAATGTTGTAGGCCCGTGTGCTCAGATTTGGGCGCACGTTAAAGAACCCCAGGTGGTCGAAATTTCCGGAGCCCTCCACTGCGGCGTCTCTCATAATCATGTGGTGGTTTTGGAACACATATGAATCAATCAAATCATCACCCACACGCGCACGCAGGAACGCCGTCACGAAACGCTCGTACGCGTCAACAGTGGAGGGGGAGAGCGAGGTTAACTTGTATGCAGTTACTTAGTGCAGACTGGTTAACGTATCATGCACAAATGGGCATAGGTGAAAGGATACGATTACGCTGGGCAACTTACGACCGATTGCGTTACTTGGGGCGACGTAAGAAATGAGAGTGCTTCGTGAATACACCGCTGTTGGGTTTTTTTCTAGGGAACTGAACTGTCCCTTTTTATTTAACTTTTACCTTGCAAAAAAAAGGAAAAATAACGACTTGTGCCTCTTGCGAGACACTTGAACACCTTTTGTTAGAGCGACCCGTATTCGCTACGCAGCGGGCATTGCTAATTAAGGAATATACACTCAATGGACTCAAGTGCGCGACCCTGGATGATTGCCTCTTTCCGAGAGGGTGTGCTGATCGACGTGACTTGGCCCATCGATCCCTGCTTTCATGAACAAATCGGATTTGGCCTCCCATTTAGAGATATTTTTTTCCCGTCCTTCTACTTATTTCTATCCGAGTCTCAGTCGATTGTTCATTTCCTGTTTTGTTTCTTTCTTCTTATTTTCTTTCCTTTTGACAGAGCATGCAAACTTTATGCGCCCCGAAGTGGTGGCCTGCTCCCTCAGCATTTCCTCGGCGTATTGAATAATAATAATAATAATAATAATAATAATAATAATAATAATAATAATAATAATAATAATAATAATAATAATAATAATAATAATAATAATGGAAACTATTGTTGCACCACTTTATTCTGTTTTCGCGCATGTACGCGCGCACGGGTGTGTGCACATGTTTTCTATTTCTGTTTGTTATGCATTAAATATATTTAATTTGCAGTGGCGGTCAAGCTGTATGAATAGTGACTTGTATTTACTGAAGCGTAGTACTCCCGCCCTGAATAAAAGATCGATAAAGAGCCTCAGACACTTCGACCAAGTTTCATGCAACGGGTATACCAGGAAGGAAGGGTAAGAGAAGAAAATGATTTTCGAAAGATATTCATTCAGTTTCAACTCGAACTTATATATGCATTCAAAATAAACGGGTATGCTTCCTCTGAATGGCACATTTATCCTGAACGGTTCTGTTCTGATGAAAAATCTTAGTTCAGCAATCTCGGTATATACTCGATAAAACCATTTCCTCTCCACAGTCGCAGATTCTTCTAAAACGGCAAACTCATTTTTGTTTTCTTCTCCACACCATCAGAAAAGCCGGTATGCTGTGAATGATCAAATTCTCCTCACAAAATATTGTGCGATAGCTTAAAAGCGCAATGATACACTTAAAATTCGTTCGTTCTCAAAGGACACACAAGCATATGCCACTTCTGAAACATAACGAACGCCGCCAAACTACAAGAAATTCGTTCAAAAGATTCACAGGTTACTGCATTCTCGATTACCAGCCAGCGCGCTTCGAAATTGAATATTCTCACATCAGTTTTTAATCTTCAGCAGACGATGAATTCTTAAAAATGAAATGGTACTTATGCGTATAGTGGCAAGTGTGCCGTAAAGCGACGAGAAAACACATTCGCATTCATAGAGGTCGTTTCCATCGACAATGTCTTTTTGGTATACAGTAACGAACAAGCAGCTTTCCATGACAATAACGTATTTACAGCACAACGTGCGATCGACTTGTCTTCGTCCTTATTGAAAAGAGGTTCCCCCAAATACGAGCATCGGGAGCTTAAAATTGAACTGCGACATACTGAGCCAATCTTCTCGGAAAGGTTGTATATGAGTTGTATATTATAACTATAAGAGGTTATATGGGATATGAAGATAACAAGTGTGCGTGCATACTGATTCGCTCCGCTATGCATGCCTTTTATTCTTTGTCATTGCGCTTCAGCTACCTAAACTATATACTTGGTCGGTAAGAACTTTATTGGAAGTCCGGCAGAGCTTTCGCCGACCGGACCCTAGGTCTCCCGCGTGGCGACGTCAAGACCTTGCCTGACCGCCGCCTGGCGGGCCTGCTGGACGGCCCAGAGTTGGTCACCGAGGCTAGGGCTGCAAAGAGCCGCGGCGGAAGGGTTCCGGATTTTGCACCTTGCGGATTTCTAGCGCAGTCCCAGAGCATGTGATTTAATGTGGCAACCTCACTATGGCATATTTTGCATATATTCGTCGGATATATATTAGGGTATAGTCTGCTGAACAGCGATGTACCTTTCCTCCACCCAGCGAGAAGCTAAACATGATGCAGGCGGTGTCTTTACGACAGCTGTAAAGTATATACTAAACTAACAAAATTAACGAGGCAGCTGTCTTGAACGGCAAAGTTTGATACACAACTCAACGTATTATTTCTAGCGTCTCGTGAATTTAACTTTTGCGAACACCTGTGTGGTATATGCGCTATATATAAAAGCACGTCGTGACAGTGCCATCCAAAAAGAAACGGTGGCATCCATAAGGCAGTGACAGTGCCAGCCGAGAGGAGAACCTAACGTCACGAAAGTGAGCAAACGCTATTAGATGACGAAGAATGGCACTGAATTAACAGTGAACACGAGAACAGGACACGCAACACAGGCGCCAACTTAATGTTCGTTTCCACACACGCTTACTTATATTGACCGAGGAAAAACATAACGTGATATATCATGCGCTCAAAATTTAGGGGGCGACAGCTCGTTATCACTTAGGATAAGCGATGGAGTGCTGATACGCACGGAATCCAGGGATGAGATAGCCCTGCAGCCTCAACAATGTCTCTTGTAAGCTTGTGATGTACCTCCGTATTCTAGAACATCCCTTCACTCAACGCTTCAACTTCACTTGAGAAAACCGATGGGAGCGCCATCTCACAGAATGGTTGCGATTCTTGAGTAGCGCAGCGTAATTTTTAGCCGAGCAGTGGCGCACTATTCAACTCTGTCAAGTGAAGGCTGAAAGTCGACTCGAGGAGCGTTTGTGAATACGGGTAGTATTCTCTTGATTACTGCAGAGTGGATCCACTTGCCCATTTTTTAACATTGTCGCAATTTTAATTATAAATTAAGGCAGCGACCCACCTGGTCGATATATTCTTTGCCACAGCAAATCCCGTGACAGCGCACTGCTCTTCAACGCACATGCATTAATCAAGATAATCATTGCAAGCTTAATTACGAGAGACATTGCCGAAGCTATAGCGCTATGCCTCATCCCTGGGTTCCGTGTGTGTCCACACTCGGTCACTTATCCTAAGTGATAAAGAGCTATGGTTCCTTACAAATTAGTTTTGTGTGCATGATATGTCATGTGATGCTTTTCCTCGGGCGATATAAGTAAGCGAGTGCGGAAATATACGCTATGTCAGAAGTTAGTGCCTATACACCTCTTCTCGTGTCCCCGTTCATTCAGCGTTAATTTTCGACGGCAGTGTGTATACTTCCACTGGAAGGCACATTTTTGCCGAATGGATCTGCTTTGATGAAAAATCTTAGTTCAGCCATCTCGGTATAGGAGGGTTGCACGTGACGTCATCCGCTTGAGGCGCTAGCGGCGTTTGCCTCTACCGCTATGTCAGTGGTCTAAGCGCGCCCTTTTTGAAGCGGCGAGCGGCTGTGAGAGGTTGTGTGCGTGCCGCTACGTACGGTACAAATGTGGTGAAATTCGACTCGGCGGCCCGCCGCCACGCCAAGGGACTCTGCCCCTCCCCGGCCTGCAGTCGTTGCGGAGACCCAGAGACCATCGAACACCTCCTCTGTGCCTGCCCTGGCTTAGCACAGGAACGCTTGAGGGCCTACGCGGCCTACAGGAGACAGGGTCTGCCCGTCTCCACCCTGGAAAACCTGCTGTTCCCGTCTCATCCACATCCCGCAGCACTCCGCAGCCTGGCGGAGTTCGTGGAGGAGTCGGGAATTGCCGCCTACCACTGATCCCAGGAGCCATGCTGCCCTTGCCCTTGCTGACGGCCTGCTGCTCGCGCTGAAGCGGCCCGGACATCCCTCTCTACACTCCACCACTATTTTTCCTATCCTCTTTCATCCCCCTCCACCCCACCCAAAGGCACTGCGCCGTGTCGCCTGTAGGCAGACAGAAATTAGGTGCCTTCTTCCTTTTCCACATGAACCACTACCACCACCAAATTCGACTGAGTGCTTACGCGCGTGACTTACGAGGTCCGGCGAAACTTCGCTACGAACATAAGGTTCACATTTGCGGCGGATATCGACCTGTTCGACTTCAGCAGCGATAAAGCTGTGTGGGATGTGAAGTGTTAATCCCGCATCAAGCTCACGGACATTAAGGACCACCTTGTTGGCGGCACAAGCTTTGCAACAAGGGACGAGCTTAAAGCCTGTAAATTGATGGACGCCCACAACTATGTCACTAGCGGATGGGTCCAACAGCATCGAGTTAGAGACCTCGGAGACAGCCGCCACGTCGTCGACGGAAACAAGACTGGTTCCTCTTGCTCACTGTTCGGACAAATGTTTTTTTTTTTTCACCGCGGTGGTGTCGTTTCCCGAATTCTTTGTGTGGAAGGGCTTCACCATTTGCAAGAGCATGTGAGGTGATACAATTGGCATAGTTTGTTCATGGTTGAGCCCAAGCCGCTTGCAATCAAAAATGCTCTTTGCTGCAGGGTCCAATCACGCGCGTCGGGCAGCTGCGCACCCAGAAATCACATACGGTCTCAATTGTAACTGATCGACGTTAATGTGCTCGGCTCTTTAAAGCATGGGTAAACGAGAACGCACTGCGTCACTGACTGTTTACTAACACACCGAAATCAGTAACACGCCACACCTACCTGAATGATACCGGTGATAAGCAGCGATCGCGGTCGTAGTCCGCGCGCTCGTCTCTTGATGCGTCAACAAAGCTTCATAGCGCACGTCGCGAAAACCCAAATGTTTCACCACAAAATCGAGCCTCTATGATGTTGCATAGGTTCTGAACACTTACCGGAAATGAAATGAAATGTTTAACGCACACGCAGCATAGTGTGTGGCTGAACCATTCAAACCTTTTCGATTGGTTTACAATCATTTTAGGCGTGAAAAAAAAGCCGACATCAGACGCATTGTCATGACCAGCCATCTCACTCGAGTGATTGTAGCAACCAAATAAGGCACAGTTCACCATTATGAGCACAGGTCAGGAATCTTGCACAGGCGCGCAGCCGTGAGTGTACCATATAACACCCACGTACTAGTGTACGTTCTGCGACTGCTTGCCCGCGGCGGCAGGGAGGGAGACCACAAAGATGGATGCGTTGCCTCTTCGACGCTGGCGCCATCTCGTGGGCCACGCCCATGTGCAACCTTCCTATACTCGATAAAATCATTTCCTCTCCGCAGTCGCAGATTCTTCTAAGCTAGCAAACTCATTTTCGTTTTCTTCCCCACATAATCAGAAAAGCCGGTACGCTGTAAATGATCAAATTGTCGCAGCAGATTATTGTGCGAAAGCTTAAGAGAGGAATGATACACTTACAATACGTTCGTTTTCACACGACACACAAGCATATTCCACTGCTGAAACATAACGAACGCGACAAACTGCACGAAATTCGTCCAAAAGATTCACAGGTTAAAGTTCTTGAACAAACCCAAATTTCAGCCGTGGTATTGGATGGAGCATTTATACAAATTATCGGTGGATAAGCGAGTAATGAACTGTGGGCATTGCTGAAATGTTTGCTTTGGTCCTAATGACACAAAGAATTAATTCAGTCAGTCATGCGTTTTGTAGTACCACTAGCGAGAAGTACCACTTAGTCTCGCTCACCTAGAAAACTTCGGTGTTGTGCACTAAAGCACGCTTGTCATGCCGTGTAGTCTGCGCATTCTTCTCAGAAAATTGGCGCTGAACTTTTTGTTTCTTTTGTTGTTATTGTTTCACTAGATAGCAGTGGGATGATATAGTAGTGTACTGTTTCAGCAATTATTTTTCATTTACATTTTCTTTGATGTTTGTTTTTCTTTTATATTTTTCTTCGTTTCATGAAACTAAATTCGAAAAAAATTCCCGAAGTATTTGAAGTTTCTCACCACCTCATTTAAATTGGCCATGTGTACCATGCACCTCTTCGATTGCCGGTGACATCGTCGGTGCGCCCCTGCATGCACGTATATGCAGTGTGTGTGTGTGTGTGTGTGTGTGTGTGTGTGTGTGTGTGTGTGTGTGTGTGTGTGTGTGTGTGTGTGTGTGTGTGTGTGTGTGTGTGTGTGTGTGTGTGTGCGTGTGCGTGCGTGCGTGCGTGCGTGCATGCGTGTGTCTTGCGCAATACAGGTTTTGTTCTTGAAAAAACTATTATTGTCTTCTTCGCAGCCAATTTCTGGGCCGAGGCGGAACAATTTCACCAATATTTAGATCACATAATAATAATTAATTAACAAAAATAATTGAATTATTCAACTACATTAACAATTTCAGGGGTCCCGCCGTGGTGGTCTAGTGGCTAAGGTACTGCGGCTGCTGACCTGCAGGTCGCGGAATCGAATCCAGGCTGCGGCGGTGGCATTTCCGATGGAGGCGGAAATGCTGTCTGCCCGTGTGCTCAGATTTGGGCGCACGTTAAAGAACCCCAGGTGGTTGAAATTTCCGGAGCCCTTCACTACGGCATCTCTCATAATCATATGGTGGTTTTGGGACGTTAAACCCCACATATAATCATCAAGAACATTAGGTTGGTTGTTTTTATGGTGAGGTTCTTCTACGTGACAAGTTATGGCAAGCCTAGTTTTTTTTAATTGAAAATATCACGCCTGGTTTCAGAAATCCATAGACCACGGCGCCAGAGAAACTGCAATTTCTAACGCACCGAGTGCGCCGGAAGGGTGGTCCCTGCGCTACTTCACGCGCGAACTTCCCTTTACGTATTCACAGCGAAGCGCCAGGCTAATTTCCCTTAAAGCCAGGGGCTCTAATCTGCCTCGGTTTATCGTGCGTTCGAATCATCACAGTTCGCACATCGTGCAGACGCCCTCCGCGTTCGAGCGCTCATAAAGCTCATTTATCCCCCCGTGTGAAGGGGAGACGCCACGGCTGGCACCGTGCCAGGGGACCGAACACCGGCCATCGCGAGTATGATATATCAAAGGCTTTCCCCCTAATACTAGAGTCGTGTACCTTTCAGAAGTTTCAGATAACCAACGTACGTCGCAAAGAACCTGATAAATAACGCACATCGCTCGCGAACGACCATTGGGTGGCATGCTCGGCAAGCATGACACTATATATGTATACGTCTATCACGCGGCGAGGTTCTCGCGCGACGCGCCATCATTCGAGTATACATTACGGGAAGTTCGCGTGTGACACAGCACAAGAACCGCCCTTCCGGCAGACTCGGAGCGTTAGCTTTGGTTTGTTCGGCACCGCGGTCTAAATATTCGACGATAGATCTCTGAAACCGTGCGTGATG
Organism: Rhipicephalus annulatus; assembly: GCA_013436015.1. Taxonomy (NCBI): domain Eukaryota; kingdom Metazoa; phylum Arthropoda; class Arachnida; order Ixodida; family Ixodidae; genus Rhipicephalus; species Rhipicephalus annulatus. The sequence continues at coordinate 243,831 of WOVY01003679.1, read as the reverse complement.
TTATCAATTTAAAAAAAAAACTAGGCTCGCCTAATTTGCGACATAGAAAGACTTGCCATATGAAAAAAAAACACACCCTTAAATAGATAATAAAAACCTAATTAAAATATTTTTGTTATTTATTCATTTCTGAGTGATCCGCTTCGGTCTAGAAATTGGCTTTGAAGACGACGACTGCCTAGCTATTACAGTTTTTTCAAGAAAAATCTGAATTGCTTAAAAAAACTGTATACACATCGCGGTACTTGCGTCTATTTAGTACCCCGTAACGACACGCTTTTTATTGTTGCGTTCAATTTTAACAATGCATCTGCATATATGGCACTTGACAGTCAAGCAAGCAAGGATTACACAACATCGACGAGGAAACACGCACACACTGATACCGCATATTTTAAGAAATGTGTCCTAAAATCCTCAAAAGAAAAGGAAAGTAAATATTTACTCGCTGCTCTCAGCACTACGTTACCTGTCGCGGCATACATCTTAATCGGCCCCTAAACCACCCAGAAGTCGAAATTTAGCTGCGGTGGCGCAGTTGTGCGCGTGTCTCTACGATGAAGACGTATAGCCGTGTGAATTATTCGAACAGGCACTGCAATCAGGGGCGGATCCAGCCACTCATATTAAGAAGGGAGGAGGGGGGTTGCTAGGAAGGGGGAAGGGTTCTGACATCTTTTTTTAGCAGTGATTATGATCACAAGAACTCCATCACAGCATAAACACTGGTAATTCGGCCCACTTATTCGTCGTAATCGGTGATGGAGGTGGACGACAGGCACTGAAGGGAGGCTAGAGGTGCTGACGCGAGATTTGAGGGGGGCATCACACCCCTCCTATGGTTTCACCGATGGCCGTAATAGCGAAGTTACACGCGTTTGATGATCCAAAAGAGGCCCTCACTCTTTGCTACATTCGTCGGCTTCTCTCTCGTCCTGGCCGTATGCTTCTTTCTTCTCACACTACGATGAGGTACAGTAGCGAGCCCGCGTACTTCATCATCATCATCATCATCATCATCATCATCATCATCATCAGCCTGACTGCGTCCACTACAGGACAAAGGCCTCTCCCATGTTCCGCCAGTTAACCCGGTCCTGTGCTTGCTGCTGCCGATTTATACCCGCAAACTTCCTAATCTTATCTGCCCACCTAACCTTCTGTCTCCCCCTAACGCGCTTCCCTTCTCTGGGAATTCAGTTTGTTACCCTTAATGACCCGCGTACTTGCGAGCAGACAAACCGGTTCTTTTTCTGGATGACGTCAGGACAACCTGAACTGGATGCCAGGGTCGCCACAGACTTTTGAATGAAATTCGCCAAAATACGAGCGAAAAGTCGCCATTTTTCTTCTAATTTCGCCAAAAAAGTCGCCTCTCAACATATGTGTGGCGTGCCTAGTAATAGAGATTGCTAATTATCTATAGCCCCGTAGACAACAATATCGTCCATCAACCCTTATTATATTGACGTTTTTTTAAATGCCGGTTGCATCACCTGCTCCATGGTAGCACTCAGAAAGAGCATGAATGCACCATCAGCGTCCCTGAATGCAAGAGCCTCATAAGAGAAGTTTTCAACGGTTTTAGTTGTAGCGGATACAGGATGAAGCAGTCGCTACAACAAGAGAGGGATGGCGTGGGAATTTTTCTTACAAATTTCGAGAATTTCATTGAGTGGGATGATGTGTTTAGTAACCGAACAACTTAATTACAAAACAAGTGTAATAAATTTGAAAGTAGGGCGTAACCATCGCAATGCACGTGACACGTTCTGTGTGGTCATGCTTACGCTGAACATTCACCTCAGTGAAGTCTCTGAAGGCTGTCCAGGAAGCCGACTTCTTGGCCGGCCCTAAAAATTTAAGCTCTACATAAAAAAAAATTAGGGGGTACTAGAGCCGGGAAGAAGTTGACAATCTATTTGGAACACTTGGAGCTGTGGTCGGAACACGTGGCCTGACCGTAACCTAGCCAGTTCAGAAGCCAAACTTTAAAGAAGCCTAAAGCTCTTGAAGCCCCTACAGAACTTGGTATTCACCACCACCTCGCGGCACGCGAGAAATCCGCTGACCTAAATTGTGGTTGGAGGTTGCTGGTGAATGCACCAGTACGCCAGTGCCTCAAGAACCTTGATGAATTCAGCAACCATACACGAGGAACAGGACAGACGTATACTGAATTGCGTGTAAAGCGGACCTCCTACTGGTGAGTCTTAAACTACAAAAAATAGAACAAAAAATGTTGTCACCCATTCGTTTTGAAGGCGCTGGGAATAAAATACATAATTCAGTCGAGACCTAAGCCGAAAATTGCCGAAAAAAAATCGCCATGTCGTCAATCATGATTTTAGGTCACCACGGGCCTCTCAAGTTCGCCAATTTGGCGAAAAGTAGCCACCAGTGGCAACCCTGCTGGAGGTGCACGTTTACTTGAAAGTTTAATAATAATAATAATAATAATAATAATAATAATAATAATAATAATAATAATAATAATAATAATATTAATAATAATAATAATAATAATAAATGGTGTTTTACATCCCAGTACCGTGATATGGTCACGAGAGACGCTGCAGTGGAGGGCCCTGGAAGCTTTGTGACCATCAGGTTCTTTGACGTGCACTCACATGGCTCAATACACGGGCGTCTCCCATTTCGCTTCAATCGAAATTTTTACTTGAAATGTTAATAATTATCGGAGGAGACCTAAGGCCTCTTTTGGATTCATTTACTTACGACAGTAATTATACAAATTACGTAAATTATTTTAATTAGATGAGTCAGTGGTTGTGTCAAATAAGGGTCACACCCAGAACTTCTTTGCGAGGGGGGGGTTCATTCAGACAGAGAGAGAAGCTCTTTATAAGAAAAACTTATTTTTGCCAGCGTACGTACACCGCTGGCATTCTAAACCGCTTGATTCTACGCTTCTACCATTTAACACTGCGTGGATTGAAGAAATTTCTTCTACTACATGAATGAAAAGTGTAAACATAAGGCCCCGCTTATTTTGGGTGGAGACAATATTAATGAGAACTTCTACTGCATGGAATTCATATTGTTTTTTAAAATCAGTTTCGACCATTCGCGTGTCTTTGTGGTATAACACCTATTGCCACGAAGAGTGTCTGAGATCGATTCTCACTCGTACTGAATTTTATTATTTTTTTTTATTGGCAGGTTGCTTTTTTTTGTTTGTCACGCACAAGATTATGTCTTTTCGCTCACAACCGGGGACGCTGACAGTGACGCCAATACCAGAATATCTGTGAAACAAGCTCGTTAAATATATCACGTTCAAATGATATTGACACAGTGTGATTTCAAGTTACGCACGCTTGATGATACTTGTGCCAATCGGAAGGTTTGCGGCACGCGCGCCTGTGGGACCAAGCTGCGCGGAACCCGGGGAAGAAAGAAGTAGTGAGCCCTCGGGAGTGCTAGAAGATTTTTTTCTAGCTGCTTTATTATTCTCGGGCACAAGTTCTCCCTACGTACGTTGGTTAATTAAAAGTGTTCTTTCAACTGTGTGTTACAAATTTGGTGGAGGTGCTGGGTGTAATGCCAAGCCCATCTCAAGTGACAGAACACAGTCCAGAACCACTGCCACTTAAATCCAATGAGCTGACGCCTACGTGGTGAGAGTCCTAAATTTACACCTCTGTCGACTTCCCTTCGTACCTGCAGCGGCTGTGAACGGGTACGCAACTGAAATGACAGCTTAGGTCACTCCAGCCAACATTGTAGTGAACGAGACAATGCTACCAAAGCCTTTCCATGGTGACAGTTACGAGGACTCAGAGGACTGGCTTGAGCACTTTGAACGCGTCGCAAAGGCTAACGGATATGGGGAAGAGCGCAAACTTGGTAGTGTTTACTTCGCACTGGAAGATAGCGCACGAACGTGGTATGAAAACCACGAAGCCACCTTTCGGTCATGGAATGATTTTCGACGGGAGCTGCTCGCTGCTTTCCCGAATACCGACCGCAAAGAGAGAGCCGAAGCTGCGCTCCAGACAAGAAATCAGCGCAACAATGAAAGGGTGGCCATGTATGTGGAAGACATGTCTCGCCTATTCCGCCGAGCGGATCCAAATATGAGCGAAGACCGGAAGCTGCGTCATCTGATGCGAGGCGTGAAGCAAGAACTCTTTACCGGAGTAATTCGGAGTCTGCCCCGCACCGTCGCAGGGTTTCGTTCCGAGGCGACTACGATGGAGAGAATGCTACAACGAGCAAGGATGTACAATTGGGATGCGATCATCACTTTCCTGGACGTATTGCCACCCGTCATCGGCAACAGCATGGAAGCACTACGCGAGCTAGTGCGGTCTGTTGTGCGAGAAGAGCTCCGGAAGCAGAGCCTTGATCAGAACGCTCCAATGATATCGTCTCAGGCCGACGTGGTCCGTGAGGAGGTTAGGCAAGTGGTACATGAACCTTCAAGTAACGCACAGCCAGAACCGCTGCTACAACAGCAGCCGAGAATTACCTATGTCGGTGTGCTACTGCGAGGATCTCCAGGATGTGCGGACGTCACGGCCGCTACAGCTATGCAGTACCCGATGCCACCGAGCACCCTGCAGCCACCGCCCGAGAGGAGACTCAGGAAGAGTGATATCGGGGGCACTCCCGACAGGATACCGCTTTGATACCATTGTAGAGAGGCTGGTAACCTCTACCGAACGTGCCACTACCGCCAGGCAGGACTACGTGGTTTTCCTCTCAATGCACCTCTGCCACGAAATGGTGAGCGCCCCTTCAAAATTGAGGAATATCTGTCGAGTTGTCAGAGCTCAAGTGGTTTCCAACGACAGCAACCTCGAGTGATGACCACGGGGAGGTATACGTATAGGTCGCCAAGCCCCCGAATTTCAACAAGCTCCCCAAGGTCTCGTTCCCCAAGCCCGCGTCGGGAAAACTAGAGTCAGCGACCTGTGGAGGCAAGGCCGCTGTCGACGCTAATCCAGAAACACCTCCATTGCTGACTCTGAACGACGACCGACTCAGAAACCGGCGCTTTAATAGTGATGTTACTTCAGATTTACGTGTGTTCGTTGACGGCTACGAAATCATCGCACTGGTAAATACGGGCGCAGATTATTCAGTGAAAAGTAGCGGACTTTTTAAAATACTGAAGAAAGTGCTGGCTCCTTAGGAGGGACAACAGGTTCGCACAGCAGGAGGACACCTCATCGATCCAACTGGAATATGCACAGCAAGAATCGGAATACGGGGTTTTACATGCGTCGCCATCTTTATTCTGCTACCGAAATGCTCAGGAGACTTGATTATCGGCATAGATTTCTTACGAGCTAATGGTGCTGTAATCAACTTGCGAGAATCTTCCGTCTCATTCTGCACTAGGCACGCCATTGCTACCTTCGAAACTGAAGAAAACGTATATGACCTTTGTATTGCATATGATGACGTCATGGTACCGCCAAGATCGAGCTTATCTGTCGCAGTAACCAACAAAGCATTCAGTGAATTCGAAAGATTTGCTGACAACAACAATGCCTTATTACTCCAATAAGGAATCTACATGGTACGAGGCCTCCTTAGGTTACGTGAAGGATGTACGAATGTTTTGCTTACAAACTTTGGAAATGAGGTACAGCACGTTGCAAAAGGAACCGTCATCGCCAGTCTGAATGATTTTGTCCAGGTTACGGAGCTGCGCACTTTGGAAGCCAATGAGTCTGATATGCGAGACGTGCAGTCTGTTCTTGCAGCAATCGACATCGACTCAGGGCTACTACCAAGTCAAAAAAAAGAAGTTAGAGAGCCTTGTGAGGGAATTCGCCAAATTTTTCTCGTTGTAGTTTTAAGTTCAAAGCACTCCTATCGCCAAATATCGCATCATTGTTGACGAGTCAGTGAGGCCAATATGATCATCATCCTTACCGAGTGTCGCCAAGAGAAAAAGAAGCTATTGGCAATCAGGTTAAATAAATGCTCAAGGACGATGTAATCCAGCCTTCATCAAGTCCATGGGCGCCACCTGTTGTCTTTGTGAAGAAAAAAAACCAAACTTTACGCGTTTGCGTTGATTACCGGAAGCTCAACGCGCCATCACCAAACGGGATGTTTATCCTCTTCCAAGAATTGATGGCACTCTGAACAGGCTGCGAAATGCCAGGTATTTTTTTTTCACTGGATCTGAAAAGTTGATATTGACAGATAGAAGTTGACGAAAGAGATCGGGAAAATACAGCATTTGTGGCACCGGATGGTTTATATGAGTTCAAAGTACTTTCCTTTGGCCTTTGTTCAACGCCCGCCACCTTCCAACGGATGACGGACACAGTGCTTTCCGGTCAGAAATGGCAGTCGTACCTAGTTTATCTCGACAATGTTGTAGTCTTCTCTGCTACCTTCGAACAACATTTAGAAAGGCTCCGGGCCGTGCTCACTGCTATCAAGTCAGCGGACTTGACGATAAAACCACACAAATGTCATTTTGGCTTCCATGAGCTCCCTTTTCTCGGCCATGTCATTAGTGCAGAAGGCGTCCACCCAGACCCCGGAAAAACTGAGGTCGTGGCGAAATTTCCGAAGCCTACAGACAAAAAGGATTTTTAGGTCTCTGTGCCTATTACCGACAATTCGTGGAAATTTGTCACGAATCGCTGAACTGTATACTGACGCGGCTGACAAAAGAAGACATGCCTTTCGTATGGTATGACGACCAAGAGGATGCCTTCAATGAAGTACGGAAGTGTCTTAAAACCATCCTGTTCTGGCGCATTTTGACGAGGAAGCGGAAACTGATACCCCCACGGATGCCAGTAATTTAGGTCTTGAAGCCATAATCCAATGGCAAAACGGACAGGAACGAGTCATTGCGTATGCCAGCCGCACTCTTTCGAAAGTTCAGGTCGTGGGATCGAATCCCGGCTGCGGTGGTTGCATTTCCGATGAAGGCGGAAATGTTGTAGGTCCGTGTGCTCAGATTTGAGTGCACGTTAGAGAACCCCAGGTGGTCGAAATTTCTGGAGCCCTCATATACGGCGTCTCTCATAATCATATGGTGGTTTTGGGACGTTAAACCCCACATATCAATCAATCAATCTTTTGAAAATTTAGGTGAACTACTCAGCGACCGAGAAAGAATGCCTTGCTGTGATATGGGCTATCAGCAAGTTTCGACCGTATTTATATGGTAGGCCTTTTCGAGCTATAAGCGACAATCATTCACTATGCTGGCTGGCTAATCTCAAGGACCCCTGCGGACGGCTTGCAAGATGGAGCGTGCGATTACATAAGTACTATATCACGCTTGTGTATAAGTGTGGTCGCAAACACAGTGACGCGGATTGCTTCCCACGTGCTCTGATTCGCCCTGCTGCTTCTACTTCCACCGAGGGCGGTGAAGACTTTGCTTTCTTGGGAGCCGTGACACCGTCAGAGATGGCCCATCATCAGCAATCCGACCCTGAGCTACTCTTGTGGATCAAGTACCTACAAGGGCAGTCTGACGATGTTATACAAGCTTTTGCCCGCAGTTAGTCAGATTTCGTCCTACGAAACAACATCCTGTATAAAAGGAACTTTGACAACAATACAGCGACATTCCTGCTTGTCGTCCCCTCACTTCTGCGACCAGAGATTTTGGAGGCTTGTCACGACAATCCATCAGCTGGACATTTAGGAGTAAGCAGAACGTTAGCACGCATCCGCACTAAATAATACTGCCCGAAGTTTCTCAGTTCTGTACGACACTATGTCAGAACTTGCCGAGACTGCCAGAGAGGTAAAACCCCGCGGTTAAAACCAGCAGGTCTCCTTCAACCGGAAGAACCATCAGAGACCCCCTTCACACAAGTGGGAATGGACTTACTGGGCCCATTTCCCACGTCATCATCGGGGAAACGGTGAATATATAGTTGCGACCGACTATCTAACCCGATATGCCAAGACAGCGGCTCTTGTTAGAGGATCAGCCGTTGAAGTAGCCGAATTCTTCGTCTCTAACATCGTACTGCGGCATGGAGCACCAAAAGTGTTGATCACTGACCGAGGAACTGCATTTACGGCCGACCTGACGAAGGCTGTTATGAAATTGACGCACACCAGGCATAGGAAAACGACGGCATATCATCCTCAAGCGAATGGTCTTACCGAACGGCTAATATTATATTAGCAATGCTAGCTGATATGTTGTCGATGTACGTGGATATAGAACACCGTACATGGGATAAAATATTACCTTATGCAACATTCGCCTATAAAACCGCGATTCAAGCCACAACACAGATTATGCCATTCCAACTTGTTTTTGGCCGGACGGTATCACCTTTAGATGCAATGTTACAAGACATCCGAGAATGACTATGATCACGACTACATACAAAGAGCAGAAAGAGCCAGACAGCTGGCACGATATCGTATTCTTCAACAGCAGAAAACCGACACGCACCGACACAATCGGCGACGAAGGGACGTCCAGTAAGCACCAGGAGACAGAGTGTGGATGTGGATTCCTGTATGCAGATACGCCTATCAGAAAAACTGCTTCGCGGCTATTCTAGTCCGTACAGAGTGCTCCGCCGTGTAAGTTCGCTCAACGAAGACGTTATGCCAGAGAGACAGGATGGTGGCATCGCACCGAAACTGTGCATGTGGTTAGGATGAAACCGTATTACGGGAGGCAATAAAACATCGGAACGTCTCAACGCTGTTCGACGCTAACTGCATCAACGACGAGGTATTATAAATGACCGCCATGCAACCGTTTGTATCGGCACGATGCACCCTGGAAAGAGGGGCAATGACACAGTGTGATTTCAAGTTATGCGCGCATGATGATACTTACGCCAATCGGATGGTTTGCGGCGCACGCGCAAGCGGGACCCAGCAGCGTGCGACCCGGGGAAGAAAGAAGTGAGCTCTCGGGACTGCTAGGAGATTTCGTCCTAGCTGCTTTATTATTTTCGGGCACAAGTTCGCCGTACCTACGTTGGTTAATTAAACGTGTTCTTTTAACTGTGCGTTACAATATACAACGCATAAAATTATAAATATAAGTATAGGTGAAGAGACGGCCGTTTATCCTACAACTTAATTTAGAGCATGATCAAAGCACACACTGAAAGGTAGTTCCAACCTCCAACAAAAATAACTCGGAAGAGTGACCAAACGATCGAAACAATTTAAGACCATGTTGCAATCACAGAAGTTCTAAATCAGGCGCAGTAAAGTGAATCAATTGCATGCCATCAATTAGTCTTGATTGGGGTATAAACCAATTAATGTTGACCGTGACAGACCTCCGAAGAAAACCAGCGCCATTCAGAAGGTGGTACAAAGCTTTGCATCGCAAAGATAGAAAGCTCACTGCCAAACGCAATGTCTATGACGTTCAATGTTTAATTGATGGCATCGTAACGCACTACCGTCGCTACCGTCATGTCTTGCAGGACAAGAAGTCTTGATCTCTTGTGGAAAGTGGAAACTCGTACCCATCCGCGCTTGTTCCTAGAAATTCCACCCCATAGATTGAAGCCGAAATGTTCATAAGCAAGGCACCGATCCCCCCCTTAACGCATGGCGCCTCTCCAATGCTCCGTGGCCAGTTTGGAGGAGCCGCCAGAAATAGAACAGCTAGACGAAAGGCACCCGACGAGCAACGCAATCAATACTTATATTCGATCAATGGCCAACTATCTCACTGCCTTGAAAGCAGTGTATGTTTTCGCTTTAATATATATTTTCCTTAAATATTGACTAACACGAACGTATGTAAGTGGTGGTGTTTTGCCAGTGACCTGTTTTTGTTACATTTCCTTCATATTACAGCAATAGATATTTTTCTCAATTGCAGTGTTCCCATTTCTGAACCTTAAAGCAGGTAACGGTGGCACATGTCGGTGTGACTTCTTGGTGCAGTGAAGTGCAGCAGCCCACCATGAGTGTACTGCACCTGTGGGTATCTTTGTAAAAAAATTGAATAAATGACAACGTGCAAAGAGGGCCGCTCGCACAAGCAGGAGCAGGCGCGCCCAAACCAAATGAAAGTGCACTCATTCAGATGACAGTATCGCAATATCAGAGACTGCTGCGCACTCATATTGGTAGAAGAATCCTGGAGTGGCTGGGGTTCGAGCCCCAGGCGTGTTCCAAGCAGACAGACACCACCACGAGTCAGGGACAGGCTAAGAATACTCCCGTTACCCAGGAATATGCACCCGGTGCATCACGAAGACAGAGCTGAGGCGTTGCAGAAAAGCCTGGAAGGCAGGCAGGATGTGATTTACACGGACGCTGCCGAATACAAGCAAGGCAAAGTATACGCAGCCGTAATTACACGCAAAAACGAAGGCGCTGCCTCGTGCTGCAGCGTCAGTTATTTGGAAGCAACGGAGACGGAGGAAGTCGCCATTGCGCTGGCTTTGACTCAAAAGAATGTGAGATTTATCGATAGTTATTCAAAATCTGCAATCAGAAATTTTGATGCGGGCAGGATCTTTGCCGCATCTATACACATATATTAGCCGTCGGACAGCCCCCCGTGGAGCAGGTTTCGCTAATCTCAACACCGGCTCATCAGGGTGTGCGAGGGAACGAAAAAACGCACGCGCTGGCCCAAGGTCTCTCTTTCAGGGATTCCAGCACTGTCTCGACAACATCCTCCCCTACAGACCGCTGAGCACTTAAAACGAAATCCTTAACCATTATAAGCTGGGGCGTAAGACTTACCCGAGAGCGCATAAGAACCTTTCAAAAAGCGAGGAAGTTATGTGGAGAAAGTTACAAACATGTGTATTTCCGAACCCACAATTGTTGAGCAAGTGGCATCCCTCGGTGTATAGCCCTCGTTGTAGGCATTGCGATGGCAGAGTGGACTTAGTCCACATGGTTTGTAGTTGTCCCAACTTTGATGAGACAGACAAATGCAGAGAATTCTGTGAGTCCTTGCTACTCAACAAAGAGGAAGATGCTCAACGGCAAGTCATCGGTCTCGCCCTGACCGCTGCCATGTCCCAAGGGATCCCGGTCGACGGTTAGGGAGGATGAGTGTGGGTTTAGGCTGACACCTCTACCCCGTCATCTATTTGACGGGTGCCAATAAAGTTACTTCTCTCTCTCATTCAAATAAGGTGTTTTCAAGAAGAAGGCTGCTTATAGATCATCTCTTACACGGCCTTCTTTCTAAATTAAAAGCAATTGAGAAAACTCTCGAGAGGCTTTTCACGAAAGCCCCCTGGTTGATGACCTTTTTTTGGATGGTGCTTGAAAAGTTAAAGTGGCTGCCACTGCATCTTTTTAGTTATATCGCTCATCATGAGAACTTGAGGGTTATGTTTTACACTGTTCGTGAATATTCGTTTTTTTTGCAAAAAAAAAACGATCAGTAGCTTTTTGAAAAGCGGGAAAATGCGAGAAAGGGGGTGAAATTGTAACAATTTGCACTCTGCTCTTGATTGATAGCCGTCGCGAAGACTTGTCTGATGAACAGAGTGAAACACGGGTACTGTCTCTCGAAGGAAGTCTTTCATTTTTTGTAACTAGCAGAAAACATGAGTACTATTTTTATAGAGCATTTTTGTATTTCAGTAATTTAACTTATTTGAGGCTTTTACAGACGCTTTGGGACATTTTTTGTCTAGGGAAGATGACAGTGGTTAATATTCTAGTGGTTGTCATGAAATTTGTACGCTGAAAATGCTCATTCATGTAGAAATTCCCGTACTTAATTGGAGGTTAAACTGAATTCAGACATCGCAAATATAGGCAGGACATCGATACTTGCCCAAATTGCAATGAGCAACACATTCGACTAATCTATACAGAAGACCTTGTCCAGTCTACAAATGCGATATGTCGACTGGAAGCGCACGATGAATGGTCAAGTTCGATAACAGTACAACAGGGAAGCCGGCGCGAGGAACAGCACAGCGAACCGCCGCGATACGCCGCCGTAGTAGACGATGCGCCGAGAGTAGTGCAAGATTAGAGTTGCTGTATATGCTACCATATGCAGTAACTCTATGCAAGATTGTGCAAGATCAGACTTCAGCGCCACTAGTTCTCGCGACTGTCGTTCAGCTCATCCTCCTTCGCGGGCGGGGATACGGAGCTTTAAAACTGAGTTTATTATGGTAACGTTGATCGTAACGACGCGCCGCCTAGCGCTCTCATCACCCACGCGTACTTTGCCCCGCGGAGAGGAGGGGGTGGACGCTCGCTCGCGCGCCCCTATCTCGCGGATGGGAGTATCGTACGTCTTGGCTGGCCTTGTGACACCGCAACAATTCTGATGTTATTAGTGGGCGCACAAAGGTCACTGCAATCGTTGCACAGTCTTCGTTTGCGAAAAGGGCGCGCTTTTCAGACACAGCAAAGTAACAACTGAAACACTTATTCGTGTTCATCTCTACCTGTGAGCACGTTTCGTGCGTCATTTGTGCGTGAGAAACGCGGGGCACGCTTTGATCTGCTTGCCATTCTGCGCATGACCTTCCAATTTCTTGCTATCACGTTCATTGCTTCACCTTAGTGCCAAAGCTGCGTCTTTTCTTTATGAAATGAAGAATGCACTGATGACGTGCTTCTCACAATGACCTGCCTTTGTTCCCCGACTTTTCGTCGGTAAACGTGGCAAGTGAACATGAACTAAAATCCAGAAGTTGTCCTCGACCACCGATATCGTCAAAATGTGCATCGCCATAACCCCGCACATTGATTAATGACAAGGCAGGTCCGACTGAGTAAAGGTGTGGGGCACACTAGAAGTCAGTAATGCGGAATAGGCACCTCCATTCCATTCGAATTCCATTCCGGGGAACTAGAACTTGCCGCAATTCCAATACTTTAAATTCCTCGAAATGAGAAAACTTAACCCATTCCGGGAAGCCGGGCTGTTCAATTCCGTTGCTGTAATTCCTCACCGTAGCAAAGACATCTCGGTAGTTGTATAGAGTTAAGAATGAATGCCCTACAAAACAGATGTCATCAGATTCATTAGGAACTGACAAAGACGCAAAATACTTTACCAAGGTCGAGCCCTCGTAACATCTCTGCCTGCCCTCCCACGCGTCATCCGCATGTGGAACGGCCTTCCAGATCACCCAAAGAAATGATCGAGTAAAAAGGGCGTATTTTTGTCTCATAACAATAGTTGATTTGATTGATTTGTGGGGTTTAACGTCCCAAAACCACCATTTGATTATGAGAGACGCCGTAGTGGAGGACTCCGGAAATTTCGACCACCTGGAGTTCTTTAACGTGCACCCAAATCTGAGTACACGGGCCTACAACATTTCCGCCTCCATCGGAAATGCAGCCGCCGCAGCCAGGAATCGAACCCGCGACCTGCGGGTCAGTAGCCGAGTACCTTAGCCACTAGACCACCGCGGCGGGGCTCATAACAATAGTCGTCATCTATCCAGCGTTCCTTTCTTTGCATTGACATAGCGTTCTTGACAGGAAAGTAGCCAGCGCCGAGTTTTCAACAAAAGGATTGATTGATTGATTGATTGATTGATTGATTGATATACGCCGTAGTGGAGGACTCCGGAAATTTCGACCACCTGGAGTTCTTTAACGTGCACCCAAATCTGAGTACACGGGCCTACAACATTTCCGCCTCCATCGGAAATGCAGCCGCCGCAGCCGGGAATCGAACCCGCGACCTGCGGGTCAGCAGCCGAGTACCTTAGCCACTAGACCACCGCGGCGGGGCTCATAACAATAGTCGTCATCTATCCAGCGTTCCTTTCTTTGCATTGACATAGCGTTCTTGACAGGAAAGTAGCCAGCGCCGAGTTTTCAACAAAAGGATTGATTGATTGATTGATTGATTGATTGATTGATTGATATGTGGAGTTTAATGTCCCAAAACCACCATATGATTATGAGAGATGCTTCAACAAAAAGAAGCGCAGGCAAGCCGAATTACAATTATTGCTGTGGGACAAAGAAGACACCATTTTCACTCGATCCTTTTCTTTTTTGAGAATGATTTACAACCATCTCGTACTGACGGCTTTGTTATTCATCTAAACAGCATAGCACACAAAAGTTGTGGGAAAAGTGCACCGCGAGTGCGGGGTGGAAACACGGTGTACGCAAATACACAACACTGACAGCGGTAACGAATCTGAGAGTGAAATCACCGACAAAAAACAACAAATGTGCACGCATTGGCAAAAAGAATATACCTGTCAGAGCCGTGATACTTGCAGAAACCAATACCTTTACCGGTATGACAGTTACTGCGGCACCGTAAAGCAGTATACCTACAGAAACCATTCTGGCCCACAGAAGGGAATAAAAAAAATGCTAGAAATATAAAGAAAACGAAACGCCGAGGACCACACCAACCATCGGATGAAAACTAACTGCGCATATCAGCTTCCCCCGCAGAACAGCGAATAATAATAAGAGAATCAATACTATACTTACATGGCACCGCGATCTCCAAACAAATTTAGTGCTCAGAAATACTACGCACAACACGGAATTGAAATGTTACCCTTCAATTGCGTGAAAAAGAGCATTTTTTTGGCAAAAATGGTGCCTCTCTTTGCTTTAAATTTCGAGCTTATTAAGTTCGAGCCTCAAGCGCATTTTTTCGCATCCCCGAGGGTGGATCTCAACGGAGCCACTAGGTTTCTTATTTAGTTGTCTATTTTTTCGCCCCTGTTTGCCGATTGTTGAAAGTTGAGACTTTCCGAGGCCTGGTCCAACTAAGAAATGTATTCGCAATAAAAAACAAAACAAAACAACAGCCGAGGTATATGGTTGAACCTAGTCACGTGACTTTCACGCCAGGCGCCATTGTACACGATTCCTGAGGCCTTCATATACCGAAAGTCACGCTATGTCATCAGGTGCGGTTTGTCACGGGCACTTACTTCTGCGCCGTATTTCGAACATGCCAAAATGATGAAAACGCGAGACTGCGTGCAGCTGCTCGCCTCCATGCGGGCTCCTCGTAAAACGCCTGCAGTCCTCCGTTGAAGTTGCGTGACATGCTGCTTGCGTGCACTCCGGGTGGGCCAAGATTGAATGGGGGCAAGCTGAGACAAGTGCAAACCTTCACTGCATTCATCCCTCTTCTATCATCCTCGTTCATGCACGCGTGCCTGCATTTGTCGCTGGTTTCCATAAATAAGAGAACGAGTCATCGACCATCTACTCGGCTTGTGCTCTCGTCGCAACGAATACAAAGTAAGCGATTCCAGTCTACTATGAAAATGAAAGACGAACAAAATGCGAGCCCAGCAATGCGAACACAGCGGTAAGAGAGGTGTGATGTAAACAGGGGGCAGGGCGGTGCGGCCTCAGAGGAGTGTGCCCTAAATGGCTGCAAAGAAAGAAAATAAAAAGAGGCGCTCATCGGCGGCCGTTTTCTGGCGAGCATGCAAGATTAGTCGATCGCGTGCCTCGTACTCAAAGGGATGTTCGCGCAGAGCGTGCGGGGGCCCTGTTCACCCGCAAGTGTTGCGGCTCGCGCAACGGATCAAACGCGTGTCCAGCGGTCGCCGCAAAACGCAAAGGCCGCGTGCTCGTCACCCTTGTGCACCGCGCTCTCACATACAAGACACATTACATCACATCAGACACACTCTGTGTAATAACAGAAATTATCCACCACACACATACCATCCCCTCCATATTTATTGCCAACATTTACCACCCCCCATCCCAACCGATGCCTCGCTGGATTCCCTCTTCCGGGAGCTGCATCGACTGGCGGGGAAACATCCCTTGCTAATCGGCGGCGATCTCAACAGTCAACATACTGACTGGGGATACAAAACAACTACACATAGAGGTCGCAGGCTTTGGCTGCTCATGCAGAACCTCCAACTCTCCGTCCACAACAACTTTCAGACACCTACACGCATAGGCAACAGTGTCAGTATGGACACTAGTCCGGATCTGGTGCTTAGTCGCTCCCTCCGTACTGTCACATGGACGAGAACACAGCACACACTGGGCAGTGATCACTACATTATACAAGTCACTGTCCCGTTCAAACCACCCCGGCACACATACATGACACACAAACTCATTAAGTGGGACGCTCTTCGTGCTGCGCGTACCACCCGCGCAGACAATCCCATAACCGACATCAACGACTGGGTGGAATCTCTTCAGACTGACATTCAACATCACACGCAACTAATTGAAACCACCACAGACACTCCAACACTAGACAACCGACTCGCTCACCTATGGATGCCTACCACAGCCTTCTAGAGCGGTGGAAACGGGGTAAACATAACAGGACGCTAAAGAAACGCTTAGCCACTCTACAATCCCAAATCCAAATACATTCGGAGGAGCTGTGCCGCTCCAATTGGGGGCAGGTATAGGACGACATTGCTGGCAGACTGACCACCAAAAGGGCGTGGCATCTCCTCCGACACCTCCTCGACCCATCGCACACGAAAACCACTACCCAGCACCACGTCACCCGGCTTATACACGCACACATGGACAACCCCAATGATATTTTGGATACACTCCGCGACACCTACACATCGCCCGGCATACCAACTTCTCTTCCCTCATACACAGGACAACCGAATGCCGAACTCGACACAGATATAACCGAGGCGGAGGTCAGAGCCGCGCTGTTGACTCTCTGCACTAAATCCGCACCCGGAGCCGACTTGATTACCAACACAACACTGCGCAACCTGGATGACAAATCGATCACTCGCATCACGGAGTACTTCAACCAGTGTTGGAAGGAAGGAACGCTTCCCCAGTCCTGGCGTCACGCGAAAGTAATGTTCATACCGAAGCCCAACAAACCACTTACACTCCAAAACCTTCGCCCAATCTCACTAACTTCGTGTTTGGGCAAGCTTTTCGAACATGTTGTACTGGCGAGGCTTTCACAGCATATGACAGACCGTGACTTATACCCTCACAGCATGGTTGGCTTTCGCCCCCATTTGTCCACTCAAGATGCCATGCTACAAATCACTCACGACATCTTCGACCCGCTCATTCCGGGCCACACAAAGGCAGTGCTGGCTCTGAACTTATCCAAAGCCTTTGATCGCGTTGAGCATCATGCGATCCTGACAGCACTTTCTCCACTGAACGTGGGTACACGTACGTACACTTACATTCAGGCCTTTCTCACAGCACGCACGGCCGAACTTCAGTTCGGCCCGCTCACCCACCCAACATACCCACTAAAGAGTGTCGGCACCCCTCAAGGGTCCGTCCTCTCACCTTTCTTGTTTAATATCACCCTCATCCCCCTAGCTCGACAATTGGCAACTGTTCCTCATCTGAAACATACCCTATACGCAGACGACATCACGCTCTGGTCTACCCATGGCAGTGACGGTGACATACAGCACACCATCCAAACAGCCGCCAACCTAACGCAAATTATGCAGTTAGCGTAGGACTAACCTGTTCTCCAGAGAAGTCCGGACTGCTCTGCATCCGCCCCAAAAGCCGCAACTTCCCCTCCCCACCCATCGTCATCGAACTGGATGGCAGATCGGTACCAGAGGTCGACACCCTCCGGATACTGGGCATGCATATCCAGATCGATGGGAAGAACACAAACACAATCCGGAGACTCAAGCAGGTTGCAGGGGCGATCTCGCACCTCATCCGCCGGGTCTCAGGCCGTTACCGAGGCATGAAGGAGGGCGACCTATGTCGCCTTATTCATGCCTTTGTACTCAGCCGTGTGCTCTACTGCACCCCCTAACTCCAACTCTCTCGCCGCGACACTGAAACATTGGACGCCCTCATCCGTCGGGCATACAAAGTAGCCCTCCACCTTCCCATAAGTACACCTACCGATCGACTTCTCAAGTTAGGCCTTCACAACACTATCGGGGAACTTATAGACGCGCACCGCCAAGCACAATACCTTCGTCTCACACAAACTGACACTGGTCGGCATATTCTACATTCTCTTGGAATCCAGATACCCGCCAATGATCCCACATTACTCCCCATACCAAAACCCCTGCACCGCGAACTCCTCATTACACCACTTCCCCGTAACATGCACCCCGACCACCACGATAAACGTCGCAGAGCTCGCACTAAAACTCTACACCTATGTTACGGCGCCGAACCAGACGCCGTATGGGTAGACGCAGCCTGCGTGGGTGATGAAGTGGTCGCTGCCGTGGTGGATCACAATCTCTCTCCCATAGGTACACACACACTCCCTCCAGACACGTCCCCCGAAGCTGCAGAGGAAGCTGCCATTGCCTTAGCAATCGTAAACACAGAAGCACGGTACGTGTTATCAGATTCCAAAACCGCAATCTTAAATTTTGCACGAGGCCGAGTTCACGTCCCTGCTTTTTGCATACTGGATTCGCCCGCTGCAACCCCGCCCCGTCAAGTGGAGTTGATTTGGGTGCCCGCGCACTGCGGGAATCCTGGAAACGAGGCCGCCAACCTCTTAGCCCGAGGTTCTTTAAACCGGGCTCCCGCGGCCTCCGATCTGGGATTCACGAAGGACCGCGCGCACACTTTCAACGAGCTGACTCAGGCCTATAGGGCAGCACGTCAGCTATATCCCCCACCGCACAAGTCCCTGAGCAACCGACAGGCAACCCTCTGGCGCCAGCTACAAACTCACACTCTTCCCTCTCCTCTCATTCTATTGCACTATCACCCCCTTTTCCTCACCTCAGCCTGTACCCTTTGCCCTGAACCTCATGCTTCTGCTATACACAGCCTTTCTCACTGCCCGGCGGATCCTCCCCCGCGGGCCCTAGAGCACCTATATAAAGACTTGGGAGGATTGGGAGACCCTACTGCGCTCAGAGGACCCGGTTGAGCAGACCATGGCGGCCGACCGGGCTGCCAGCGTCATGGACTCTCACTAATGTTGCGAACCCACGAGCACGGCGAACAAAGGTCGGTAGCTATCGAATGAAAACAGAAAGGCCTAGCAAGATGCCGAACGGTGTCCCGAAAGAACCACGACCTGCCTTTAATCAGGTTTGCCAGTGGAAAGATGCCAATCCACACGGCTAGAGTTCGCATGCTCGCGATTCATGCTGCGTCACTAAACTGGTGCCTGATAATGTGCTATGAATGTTCACAAATGTTCCCTGTCATGTCACCAATTTTAAGCGCCACGCCATGCATGCTGTTTACCCTGAGAGCAAGCGCAATATTTGAACGAAAATCACAAAATATTTTTTTTGCTACATATACCTCTGAGATGCGATTTCTTTTTTATTATTTGGGTCTTCATTTTACTGGCCACAAAGCGTCTTCTCTATGGCAGCATCGGCTATTTCGTATCATCGAAGAAACCCTTTCTTTATTTCTAACTTTGAAAGCTGTGGATTGGTTAATGGCACTAATTGGTTAGTGACTGCGTGACCGCGCCTCTCCGTGTCTATTGTCACATCTCAGGATGGGCACTGTTGTTTCTTAGAAACTCTAGGAATCATTTCCTCCTCAGACCTGAGCGATATGCCGCGCGTGAAACTTACTCGTGTGGGCTGCCGGGATTGTCCTTCTTAACAAAGCTAAAGGTAACTATATTTCATTCACAGATGGTTCCTCAATACTTGTCCTTTGACATGGACATTAGGTCTATTGTTTATAGTTTTTCTGATGAAATCTTAGCACCTATGCCTCTGTAGCGGGACTAGAAGTTGGAAGTCCGAGGAGGATATACATCGGTTGACGTGATCGCACATCAAATTCGGCACCCCACAGCATTTTCGTAACCACCCGTTACTTCTGTTTGCAATCACTGTCGAGAAATCACAGCACGCAAGTTGCTTTTATTCAAGCGAGAGAAATGACGTGGCAAAGTGGCTTTAATTTTTCGATCAATTCCTTCGCTCCCCAGTGTTCTGTTGTGCTGAGGTGATGCACGGGTCCGTCGGCTATACCTCCTAGACACACCGTACTCCAGCATGTTGACGCGTGTTCCAAACTGGTCGGTACTTTCGTCATTTGAGCAAGACTCGTCCATCCTGCAGCCGTCTGTGCAAAGCCAAAAAGTGGTATATGCCCAGAATCACAGCCATGCATTGTCTTCGTGTAACTTATCTGCAGTAGATAGGATTCACTCGCTGGATTCCGTGCCGACTGGTTGTGCCCTCGCGATCTCCGACGACGATGCAGCTCTGGCCGACTGGGCTGGTCCTACGCCATCTCCTGTCGCCGGTCCCCGACGACGACGACAGCGTAGCTCTGGCTGACTGAATTACCCCTACGCCATCTCCTGTTGCCGACAAGAGCTCTCGCCAGTGGTGCCCCGTCGTCGGTCTCCTGCGACCGTCTCCATCTTTCAAATCTTCTCCTCACTTCCGTCATTCGCTGTCCCTGCGCCTCGCTCTGTTCTTCCTCTCTATCTATCTCTTTACCTTTTAATCATATCCTTTTGCCCCGCCACGATGGTCTAGTGGCTAAGGTACTCGGCTGCTGACCCGCAGGTCGCGGGATCAAATCCCGGCTGTGGCGGCTGCATTTCCGATGGAGGCGGAAATGTTGTCGGTCCGTGTACTCAGATTTGGGTGCACGTTAAAGAACCCCAGGTGGTCAAAATTTCCGGAGCCCTCCACTACGGCGTCTCTCATAATCATATGGTGGTTTTGGGACGTTAAACCCCACAAATCAATCAATCAATCATATCCTTTTCATTTCTCTTTTACCCCCACCCCTCGTGAGCTACTGTTGAGCTGTCCTCCTCCTGAGAGACAGGTACGGAGCTCACTTTTCTCTTCTTTTCATTTAAAATGACTCCCCCCCCCCCCAATGCAGTAGATACGTGAAGTGTGACTGTATATGTGAAGTGTGAAGCTTACGGTTATCGGTGCATATTTTAGCCTGCAAATTTTCATAACGTGTTGACAGTGCTTCGAAGCCTTTTCAATAATATTGACGATGTTCTCGAAATTCGGAGGAAATGACCAAAGCTTGTAAACCTGCGCAACAAGAAGCACGTTGTCATTATTTATTCGACTACGGGCGTTCAAAAACTTAGTTCAGATTGTACAACGAGAATAAATTACTCGTTAAACTTTCCTTACACAAGTAAGAATTATTCTGCAGTAGAAGAATGGTTGGAAAGCCCCCTTGCTTAAACCCCTGCTTTTCTGCAATGCCCCGCTATGGTGGTCTAGTGGCTAAGATAATCGGCTGCTGACCCGTATTTCGCGGGATCAAATCCCGGCTGCGGCGGCAGCATTTTCGATGGAGGCGAAAATGATGTACGCCCGTGTGCTCAGATTTGGGTCCACGTTAAAGAACGCCGGTGGTCGGTATTTCCGGAGCCTTCCACTACGGCGTCTTTCATAATCATATGGTGGTTTTGGGCGCGAAAATAACAAAACGTATATGAATAATGGCACACATACAATGTAAGCAACAAGCACAATGCAAATTAACGCGAACATAAGCATACTGCAAATATAACCAATATCAAGCAATGTCTAGTAAATACAAAGGAGGCCCGCAGCCAAAACAAGTGCCCTAGCTTCCCCCCCCCCCCGCCGATATTGAGATGGAAAGAGAGTGGCGGTGTTTTTCAAGGCCCTCAAGAACGACCCCCCCCTTCTTTCCGCAAAAAAAAATTCGCATCCAGCTTGATACACATCAAAAGAATACATATGCGATTAGCACCATATGTAATGTTTCAAGGGCAGATGTGAAGCTGGTTTGTCATAACTTGATTACGTTTATTCCCTGCGAACGCGTTGCATTCTTCAAAAAAAAAAGGGGGGGGGGAGGGGGTGCTACTTTTCAATCGTCTTCTTGCTGTGGTTCCATCTCGTTGCCCTTTTTCGGTTGTACTGCACGCAACTAAAGAAATCGGTATTTGCTCTGCTGTTTTCAACTTTGTTAAAAAGCATTTTTTTGCACATGGTGTAGTTTTGTGAGTGATTCTATATTTAGAGTAGGAAGACCACTTAATTTCCTCAGCTTAGTAACGGACACATACATTCTACAGCCACTCATGATGAATCACGGCACTTTTTTGAACACGTTGTTCACGGTCATCAATATTGTGACAATGATGTATCTTCAAGTTCCACGGCTTCTAAGCAATAAGAACAGCCGTGTTACGAATGTGGCCTTCATCCCTTGTACGATACACGAATACACATGCCAAACAAAAAAAAAAGTTTACACCGACTCACTCCTGTTGCAATTGGTCTAAATTATTTTATGGAACAGCAACTGCGCTGTAAATTCTCAGTTATAGTAGAGAACGTGTACAAGCTAGTACACATGACGTACTTATGAGATTTATTTGCGAGTACATTTTGTGCATAAATGCACAACCAACATCTGAAAGCAATGAAAATGGTTGGAATCGCCCAAAATGGGCATGACCTTATTTTAACCTTTGGCACACAATTTACTATCATGGAAGTTGGAGAAGCAAGAGGTAGAAATATTGTAACCAGTCACCTGAATTACTAATCATTATGACATGAAAAAAAAACACGCCAGGTCTGCGCGGATCGCGCAGCACAGTCCCATGAAAGCTGGAAGAGCAGCCTTTCAGAGCCTTTTCCAAACACTCATTGGGTAACTACTGCAAGCACACTTGCTTGATACCCACTTGGTCATTAGAAAAAAAAATTATTTGGGTAGTAGGCCGGCATTCGCTATGCTATTTTTCGTCATTCTTTTGAGAAGCTGAGAAGCGTGGTATCCGTTAAACTTTTGCAAGAAATTATGTGCCAGTTGTTCATACAGTGGCTGACGACGATGAGGAATTCTGGCTGAAGTGGGTATGCGCTACAGTTAATAGAGGAACAAGAACAAGCTTTTGTAAGGGGTTGGAGCATTGGACGGCCTACTCGTTACGCTATTAGCATTATGCGACGACTGGTTGTTTTTTCGCTGTTTTGAAACGCTTTATAGGTGGTATTAACGCGATTGCTTTCTCGACATCAAGCCTGCATGAGGCAAGTTTGACAAGTCATAAGCACCGGTGTAGCTCAGTGGTAAATAAAGAAAAAAAACAGGTGTAGCTCAGTGGTAGAATACTGGGATGGCACCCGGGTTCGAACCCCACTGTGTCATCGGTACTAGGTTTTTTTTTCTAATTTCGCGCGATGTGGTTACGGACACCAGTGGCGGACAACTGCGCGTGACACGAGTTGTGATCTCATAACAGCTTCGCTGTAAAAGGGAGGCCTCGTTCGAAACAAACCTCGTAGATCGGAGGTTAGCCTTTTGCAGTGTTTGAGCGCGTGGCTCCTATAGATAAAGCCTTGCTGTTGTCTAAAATGAAAAAAAAAAAACATTCTGAGGCGTTGGGTGTTTCATTGAAACCGACATAATCGCTATAGGCGTTCTGGGGAAGCACAATTTTATTCTATATAGCACCGAAAGATTTTCTCAATAAACAAGATGAGGAATGAATCTTAGTTGTAACGTAGAACGTTTGCCAAGGGTCATCCTGATTTTCTTAAGTGGCCGGCAAAGTCCGGCAATTTTACTTGTTTTATGATGAAATGGTGCCACCATCATCAAGCAACTGAAAGAAACAGCTGTGCCAAAATGAAGTGATTGCGGACATGTTAGAAGAGAGTGGAAAAACGGTGTCAGGGAACAGCATCTTTGGAGATCTTTGGATACTCCATAATATTATCATATTCCTCAGAGTTCTTTAAAAAATACTACGAAAATTCTTATGGTCAGCCTAATGGCACCTTTTTCTTGCAATAGGACATTTGCCCTTGTAATGCGTGCAAGACAGATGCAACGAGACAACCTCAGGAAAGTAAAATCAAAGCTGTATTAAGCCTCCTGGTGGTGCAGCTGATTTTTCAGCTGGTACCCCTCGAGAAAGGCAGAAAAAAAAGATAGCTTTGGGGGTGGCGTTTCCACGTGCCATTAGAAGTGTGGGCGTAGTACTTGATCTGCTAACACAACTCATTCAAATAGTTTCCGACTTTCCTCGCGCGTTCAACACAGGGCTGTCTGGACGCATTTTATTATCTGTTGCTGGTTTGAGAACGGCTGCCGAGTGTTGCTTAGGAGGAATGGTTGCGCTGAATACGACGATTTCTCTTATAAAGTAGCGTTGCAACGAGCACGACGTGAATCACGTGAAAAGCCCGTGACTATAGAGCTGCATGTCCGCCATCCTGTGGTGCAGGTGTCGAACGCAGGAGCACGCATCCCGAATAATTCTTAAATGCGGAGCATTTCTTAGTCGAACCATGTCGCGGCTCCGGCGTCAACGGCGCCGTCCAGACCCCCAATGCGCATGCTCGCGTCTCGTGCCGCGTGCTCACGTCTCATGCCAACTGTCGCTCTCTTCACCCTCTCTCGCCTCGCAAGGCCGACACAGAAAGCACCTGCTAGTAAAAAAAAATAGACTGCTCGAGTTGCACAACCATTATCTGGCCACCCCGTATAAGCACTGATTGATTGATTGATATGAGGTGTTCAACGTTCAAAACCACCATATGATTACGAGAGACGCCGTATAGTGGATGGCTCCGAAAATTTCTACCACCTGGGGTTCTTTAACGTGTGCCCAACTATGAGCACACGGGCCTACATCATTTCCGCCTCCGTCGGAAATGCAGCCGCCACAGCCGGCATTTGATCCCGCGACCTGCGGGTCAGCAGCCGAGTACCTTAGCCACTTGACCACCGTCACAGAAAGTGGTGGCACTGGTAACAATGCCCGTGCGGCAGCACACTTCGAACAGGAAGTCGATGCAGACGGCCGGGTGCCGTAGTCCACAACCCTTTGCGTGAGCCACGAGAGAGAGAAGGAGAATAACAGATTTATTTGCGACCAAGGAAGGAATGTCGGTGTGTGGGGTCCTTAGTCCGCATCCCATATCCTATTGGCACAGGCCACTGTTCTGGCTCGTCTCACGAGGGCATCTTGGGTCGTCGGATCCGAGCTGGAATCGGCTACCTCCCACCCTATACAGTGTTGTGTTGTGCTCTGGGTTGTAGAGGTGGATTGTGTGGACATTCCCATACCATATGGTACAAGGTGGCTGTTTTATTGACGCAGAATCTGCATTGTGGTGCCAATGTGTCGGGATCTATCTTGGACAGATTGTATGATTTGAAAAAGACTAGGTCTGCAGGCGACGCCACGCTACCTGAGACTCTTTACTGAGCTTTTGCCCCGGGGGCGTAAGTTTCCGTCTTTTAAGTCTTTGATGTTCTAGAATATCTGCGTATGTTAGGAGCGGGTTCATACGCATAGCCGAGGGTGGAGGTCTGGAAGAGATATCCCGGGCCAAGGCATGGGCGATTTCATTGCCTCTAACTCCGCAGTGGCCGGGTATCCATATCAGCTGTTTCTATTCGGGTATCCATATCACCTGTAAGCGTGAGGACGAGAATTTTTTAAGAAGTCGATGCGCAATGGGGCCAATGTAGCCTTTACAACAATTTCGGTAGGCTGCTTTTGAATCTGTTAGAACGAAGGTGGACCTTGGGTTTCGTAGGGCGAGGGCAATTCCTGCTTCTTCCATACTAGTTGTGTCTGTGTCCTGGGCTGATATACAATCAACCTGCTTTCCACGATGAATGACGCTTGCTGTATATTTGCCATTAACTGGTTCAGCTGCATCGACAAAGAAGGCACCCTAAGTATCTGAGTAGTTGTCGTGAACATTTGCCCGTGATCGACGTCGATGTTCGTGGAACTGAGGATGCTTATTTGCAAGATGTTTCAGCGCGCGAACAAAGGAAAAAGGACAGGGTAGACAGAAAGAGCACTGACTTCCAACTAACTTTATTTCATAGAGTGGCAAGAATATATACTGCTAAAAAGGATGATAACAGAGCATGAAGGTAAAATGCACGCCTAATCTACACATCAGTAACAAAACACGTGTGACAGGTCCTCTGCTGCCTCAAAGCCCAGCTAGGTAATCACGTTCAGCCTGTGATAAAGCAATCGATGATGTGCTTACACATTTATCTCCTAGCAAGTGTATTTTTTCGGCTTCAATAATTTCTCGTGTAAGCTGGTCCCTGTGCCTTGCCAATATTGAGCACCGATCAAAGAGAGGGGTGCACCCACAATCTCGGCAATGAATGCCAAGATGCCCTTGTACCACATTGTGCACATTGTTTCGGTGTTCTCGGAGGCGGTCATTTATGCACCTGCCGGTTTGCCCGACATAGATGCACCCACACGTCAGTGGAATCAGGAAAACGACTCCCACTGCGCATGGGACGTAGCGTGTCCTGTGCGCGACAGAGCACGAGGCAGAATTTGCACGAGGTGCATTGACCCGTTTGCAGAGCCTCTGCAATTTTTCCGGGGCAGAAAAAACCACAAAAACGTTGGCGTCTCGAGCAATCTTTTTTAGCCTGTGTGATACGTCGTGCACGTAAGGCAGTACGACAGACCGGCTCTTTCTGATACTGTTTCGCTTATCCGGTTTGTCGCCTCGCTTCAAGACAGTGACCAGCTTTTCCGCCACGGAAACAAGAACATGCGCGGGGTAACCAGCTTTGGTAAGCCGCTCTACTTGTAGAGCAAAGCTGTGGTGTACCATGTGGGGGCATGACTTCTTTAAGGCATTGACCAGGCAGAGGTTAGCGATGCCCCGCTTGACCAATTTAGAGTGAGCTGAGCTGAAAGGCAGAAGAGGCTTGCCGCTCCTTGGTTCATACATCCAGCGAAAATGTCGGGAGTCTAACAAAAGCTTCAAATCTAAAAACTTCAGGTTGTTATCAGTGGGTGATTCATGGGTTAGAACTAGTGGTTTCAGGCACTCTCGGAAAACAGTCAACACGTCAGAGAAAACGGTCTGAAAATTTTGACTATCGCATTTCAACAACAGTAAGTAATCATCAACAAAACGGCAAACTTTAAAAACTACAGAGTCGTCAAGCTTGTTTGACAAGACACGACCATGATGTGCAAGAAATATGTCACTAAGAATGAGTGCCAAACATGAACCAATACATATTCCACTTTTTTGTAAGTAGTTTTTGTCCTCCCATGATACAAAAGTGGCCTTCAAATAAAAACTGAGTAATTCTAATAAGCTGCTGTTGTGAATTCCAGTACGCGTTTGAAACGCTGATGATCCTAACCTGTCTATGGATTCCTCTACACATTTAAGTAGTTGGTCATGCGGCAAAGAGTAATACAAGTCCTTAATATCCACAGACATTGCCTAGAGTCCTGTGTTAGTTCGTCCAATAATGTCAACAGCGTCAGAGTTCTTGACCAAAAAAGGATCGTCTATTGTTATATGTTTTAGCTTTTCCTGCAAGAAAAGTGCTACAGACTTTTACCAGGTCTCCCTTTCTGTTACAATGACCCGATATGGGCAGTCAATTTTGTGAGTTTTCGCAGAAAAGAACAGGTCAAGGCTAAGCTTTTTGCAACTATCTATCGCCTTCGAAAGCTTTTGAAACCCCAGGGCCCTGGTAAGAGTTTTTGCTCGCTTCTTAAGCTTATCCAGACCAATCTCATCATTCTCGTTGAAAAGAGACTGCATTGCCTGCATAGCTTTCACCTTAAACATTGAACGAGGAAGAACCGCAAAACCACCTTCCTTGTCAGCCGGCAGAAGTGACAAGGAATGTGCCTTTAGGTACGCGACAGTGCTTCCTGTATTGACAACTTTGTTCGAAGGCTTACATCTCGAGAGCACCTGCACGCCTTGGGCAACACATCTACCACATTCAGAGTCAGGAGCACGACGGGCGACTTGCCTGACCAGAGTGAGGAGCTCGAGCGGTGTTCTTGAAGGTGCCACCGCGTACTTACACGCTATGGGAAGCGTATATTCGGCGTCCCAGTACTGGTTCATTTTATCTACTAGCAACTGAGTCATGTCATCGCTTAGGTTAGAGAGGAGCCCTATGGATACCTGATCGGGTCCCGGGCCGGTACCTATCACAACGACCTGCTTTTGGTCCCCGACTTTCCATCGGTAAACATAGCCTTTACGAAAATTAATTACAAAATTTCATTGGCCTCCGGGTGGCGCAAGAGGGCGATATTGAAGAGGAGCGGGGAAAGGACATTCCCTTGGGGAGTACCGAAATCACCCATGGTGGTGGGTGCCTGCTTGACTCGTTTGATTATGTTCGGTTGCCGCGCATATAGCGGTTCTTCGAAACCTTCACCGTGTCTTTTAACCCACACACATATACATACATACATACATACATACATATATATATAGAGGGGGGGGGAGATGGAGAGACATATTATTAATTTCGCGACCGGATTTTGTGTCCGTGTTTTCCTTATATTGCGCTTCCATTACTTCGTAATAAAAGCACAATGCCGTGGTCTGTGTTGCTTTGCGTTGCAACAAATTAAAGTTTGATTTGCAGCGGATCACTCAATTTTATGACACGTAACATTTGTGCGTACTGCCGAAAACTCATGTTTGATTGTGACGGGTACAGCTCTGCAAAGAACAATTGGTGCCAGCAGTGTTTGTAAACTGATGCGTTTGTTGCTTCCAAAATAACAAATCATCTATTCAGTGTAGGTGGTGAGAGGCGTTGTATGCACCACGATATGCTGATCTAGTTCAGAGGAGTGAAAGAAAAAAGAGATGAAAAAGCCGAACCTAGTTTGAAACAGCTTTCTATTTGTCTGTGCGTTTGTCATTAGAAAAAGCGGATATAAAATAAAGCTTAGAAAAAAATGGTATTTGTT
Source organism: Rhipicephalus annulatus (assembly GCA_013436015.1). Taxonomy (NCBI): domain Eukaryota; kingdom Metazoa; phylum Arthropoda; class Arachnida; order Ixodida; family Ixodidae; genus Rhipicephalus; species Rhipicephalus annulatus. The sequence continues at coordinate 215,222 of WOVY01003679.1, read as the reverse complement.
GCTTGCAATACTACGTAGCCCGAGTACGGCATACATACTAGCAGAGTCCTTCAGTGATACTATAGGACTAACTGTGCACTATGCAGGTAATGCACCACAGAAGTGTAGCGCACGTTTAGCAGTCTCGTTGTCTAAGGCACCCATAGTTTATACGGAATAACTGCTTCATACCTTTAAATGCTCCTGCTCAAGATATTCAACTGCCTTTTACTTTGCAACAGTGCACGAATGAAGGTTGAGGTAATAAGCGCCAGCTGCAAGCAAAACCGGTGCACTGCATGCCAGCACTGTCTACATTAGCACGTTAATACACTTGGGTGAAGGTCAGATAGTCTAGTTCTTGTACTGTAGCATTATTCCTTAGTGGGCTACATGCTGGTTAGCATGTCACCCTTTCTTTCAAGCCCTGGTTTTCTCGTGAAATTTATTTCACCTTGAAAATTAGGATCACTTCTGGAATTTAGTTAGTTTCAACGCCATTACCAACACAACTTTTATCGATGCTGGGGGGGGGATTGTTGGGCTCCAGTAGATTGCCAGTACTCTGTTAAAAAGTGCCCCACATTTGCATTCATTAAATTTCTTTTTATATGTATTGCATGCACATCACCACAAAAAATTTAGCTAGTTGAGTGAGATTCAACACGAAAGAAGGTGAGGCATGCAGGCACAGACAACAGAAAAGAACTAGACAGTGAAAATGCGGCTGTCAGCTGAAAAGGCACACTCTGCCCATCTAGTGAGCAACCATTACAAAAAAAAATGGAGGAGAGTTAACAATATCTTAAGAAAGGCCTCAGAGTTGTGCAAACCATTTTCTAGACATTGCCTCTGCACTTGAGGATCTGAGCTGGCAGTAGTCCCCATTATAATCAAGAGTGTTGCTATACCTTTGATCGAAGCATTTTAATTTTGTGGACTGCAGCATTACCAAGTCGTGTCGTAGGTCCTCAGTCATCAAATGGTGTGTGCATAAAGTTAACGTCAGCCTTAATGAACAGATTATGCTTGTGTGCATTTATTCAAAGAATATTATTTTGCCAAGCCAAATAAGCATTTTGAGTCAATCTATAAATTCATGTGCAAAAAATCAGTACATCTCTCAAGCATATAATTTAGCAAAAATGAATGAAATGTGCAAAGGAACGTACCCAGTGAATATTATTGAGATCCATTGACCTCAAAAAATCGCCGGAGTTGCCCTTTAAGAGCACAGCACTTCTTTGTTTTCTGCTCAGTTATATGTCCAGTCACTCACTGTGCTTTCATACTGTCAAATCACACAAGATGATGGCAATTATGCTGAAGATTTTTACCCGTGTCAAAGCAGCAGTTGACTCTCCACAGGAAAGACCCAATTACCTAATTGATTCGACTACCTGTTGCCACCAATTAAAGAGTTAATTTGATCTTTAAGTAGCCATAAATAATGTGTTCAGTATTCTACAATATTTTCTGCTACAGAAAACGTAATCATAAAGGCAGCTAGTAAATATTAAATTTCACCAACTTTTAGGCACTTTTAGAAATGTTTCTTGAAGCACGTTGAATACCATTTTGATTGGGTGGTGCCACCAAATTTGGAGGCCCTGAAAAACCTTTTGTAGGCTTCCTCTGTACACAAGGACACTCAGCACAAAGTGTTGAACTTTGCAAATGTTTAGAATATATCTTAATTCACTTCCAAAGTGTGCCTAAATGTTCATTATCGTGGTTAAAACCCTCGCTAGTGCGACTGTCATTGACGTCACTGTGTAGGAAGTGTAAAAAATTTTAGTGAAGCGACACCACATTACAGTGACATGCAATGAACAGCAACTGACCAACAGCTCTCTTGCACCAGGCAACTAATAGGCTGGTGAATTGTGGCAACACAATTTTTCTCAGCCTGTTAGCGAAGTACCCAAAATTGCTAGACTTTTAGAAAGCGCTTCACATACATCTTCATGCGAACCTTTGAAGGCAAATTTAGTGAATTTCACTTTGTTTAAAAATCTTGATTTAAGCATACTGGGTTACCATGGCTGTAAACGTGAGACCAGATAGGTGGGGCCACAGATAGGTGAGACCAGATATATCAAGGCAACACAGAACTGATGTTGCAGATATGTGGCACACTCTAACTCTCTGCTGGTGTCAATTCTCATCAGTGATGTAGTTATGAATGCAAAACTTTTAAAACAATTTTCGCCACGATCACTCAGGAAAAACAAAGAAACGTTCCTATAATTGTGGTTGCATGAAGTGTCAGAAGATGTCGATACCATCTTCTGGTAACTGGGTACTCCACAAAGATCTCTGCACATACTGGAATTTTATACCTACTATTACTTTCTATTAGAAAGTTTACGTGCATTTGACTGTAGCCAGAAGTTGCTTTTGTGTGTGTGTGTGCGCGTGTGTGTATGTGTGTTTGTTTAAAAGCAGAGGATGCACCACTCCATGTGTTCCAGCTTTCTGGGGCCACGTGCTCTAGCTTTCAACGCAGTAATGTTTCCTGTCCATCTTGGCACCCAGAAACCGAAGCTGGAAGTAGTAATTCGTGTAAATAAGGAGATATCAAATTATTTAACAAGAATACGTGAATCCTGAAACACGCATCATGCTTCCTAGAAGAATAAAAAAACATTTTAAATGAAAACACACAAGCCACAAATTACACCTCATTAAGAAAACAATCAGAGCATCAAGACACAAGAAGCCAGATAGAGAATAAGATACATGTACATTGCGAGATTGCCCTGTGGTCTGTAGTGAGATGCTTCACATCCAATAAATGCTTCAATGCAACTGTTAGAAATCGGCTAAACTATTCATTTATTCAAGCATGGCCAACTTTTGTTCAAGTTGAAATGAAATGGAGATTTTATACGTCTATTTTCCCTACTTTTACCAGACGTACACAGGCATGACACGAGCATAACTCGCCATGATACCTTATCAGATATGGTGTAGCACTATTAAGTTCAAAGACATGGCTTCGTTCATTCTTCTAGGTGATGGCTGCATTTTAATGGAGACAAAATGCAAAAAGGCCCATGCATTTAGATTTAGGGGCATGTTCAAAAACCTCATATTGTCGACATTATTATAATAGTTATGGTTATGGTAAAATACACAATTATACCACCTCTGGCAAAATAAATAAAGTAAAAATGCGGAGGACAAATAGCCTACCACAACACAACAGTTCAAGTGAGCTCTGAACTTGATTCTGTAGCGCAGCACTAGTAGATGCTAGCCAGCCAGAGAAAAAGACAAGCGTCGGTGGCGTGAAGCACCTAGAACGTTCTCGGGCTTTTCACTAGCTGGCTGCCACAGCCTCTGCTCTGCTTTGGTATCTCGCTTCCTTTCCGAGCTATACTCCTTCGTCCTTGCATTAAACAAGCCACGAACACACGCCTAAATCGGACGCCATACCGTTGCTGAAATACCGAGACCCATAATGTACACTAAATGTTTCTAGTTAGAGGGACCAGCAACCAATTTTCAGGTACCTGTTTCTTTAGCCTAATAATGAAAAGCACTGATCTGACATGAGTTGATCATGGACTGGTAACATTCAAAATGGTAACGTGCCGCAGCTTGCGATATTCCACTAGTTGCGGTGAATGCAGTGCGACTTCTCAGTGTAACTTCCTCTTATATTGTAAGCACAAAACACAGACGAAATAGGTAATTACGCACATACTGCAATTTTCAGCTCTGATTATGGTACGCTTAAAAGACTACGACTACGTACTGTGAATGGAATGACTCCATAGTGTAGCATGAAAGCTTCTCTGCTATGTTGCACAACATACTGATTAGGATAAAAGAAAGCTGGGCAGCTTGGTATGCATTCATTCCGACTAGGCATGTGAACACAGACGCAAAAAAGATGTCACAACACCATTTACACTAACAACTGCAACGGCGCACAGTGGCAAAAAAGAAAGAAGGCATGAATACTTATCTCTGCATGCACAAGCAATAGGTCGACCTATCATTCCAGCACGGATGGGAGTCTATGTACATGTTAACTGATAAGGCATTTGATTTCTTTTTGTGTAGGTTAATAGACTGTCGATTCATACATGAGCTACCACTGTTATCGATATGTCATGCCTCAATAGTCAGGCGCATTCTTCATTTCTGTACCTGTAAAAACTGCGCATTCATCAAATTGCAGCATGCACTTACACTCTTGACAATGTCAAGATAGATTAGAAGGTGAGCCTCTGGATAGTGATCTCTTGTATTCCGTTAAACTCTGATTAATACAGCAGCCCAGCCCCTTTACATAGAAACAGCTACAGCTAAAGGTGACCTTATAAACCATACCTGTGTGGCAATTAGTGAATTTGTTGGTGCGTTTTACAAAAAGATGTCAGTCTCCTTTGTATCTATCATCCTTTCTCTGCACAGCTGCACAAAATCTTACCTAGCTTATTGGCAGGCTCAAAAACAACATTAGCACCGTATCTACTTTTTACTTTCTTTAGCCTGTGATATACACAATAAATGCACGAAGTGCCTGTGACATGTTTCTTGTATCATTGAAGCTGTTTAAGCTGGCCCGAGTTTGTGCAGCCAAACAAAAATGGGTATACATTGTTGTGAACTTTGTAGTAGCGTGTTGAGTATGGTGGCAGAATACATTAAAGTAAAGTTGTATTTTTGTTGCGAATGTTGAAGAAACGTTTTATGTTTTCAAAAAACATTGTCTGAACATTTTACATGAAACATATAATGTTCTTTGTTGTACGTAAAATGTTAAATATATATTAGAAATACACTGGTTAAAATAACGTAAATGTGGAACAATCGTGCAACATTCAAACAAAACATTGAACATTGAATGTTATATTAAAGAAATGTTAAAATTGCACAAGAATCAACATAACAGGTAAACATTCTAGCAATGTTCATGTAATATTTTACCATCATTATTTGCCGAAAATGCCCATTAACAAGAAATTTAGCTGCAGAGAAATTCTTCATGATGTACAGAGAAAACATACAGAGAAAACATTATTTCATTTAAGAAATGAAATTGGTTTTTGCTAAGTGACACCAGATAATGATAATTACAATAACATAGTGCAGTCAATCCGTGGCTATTCTTCAATTGATATTGCAACTATTCTATGCATGCTTATGAACTGGTTTTACTGCTTGAAATGTCATGCACAGCTGTCTTTTCGTCATGTATTTGTAGTAGCTTTCAAGTTTCTCATACATCACTCCGGTATGTACTTTAATAGCCAAACTACCATGGACGTCGGCATGAATTAGTTGAGTCTTGGTGGGGGGGGTCGCATTGCGGTGGGGGAGTGCTGGTGTGGCTTGGGCAAATGATGCTTTAAATTTGCATGCCCCTGCTGATTCCCTACAACACTGATGACTCACAAAAGGTTGTCAAAACAGTAATGCGATTTCATTATTGAGGTCCCGATGCTTTCCATGCGGGAGTGAGCCAAACAATTATTCTAAATAAAACAAAGATGCTAAGGCTTCGCTAAAGCTATCCAAGTTTGAGTGATGGTGATGCTCTTGGAAAGACTGTTCCAGTCCTGGGTTGTCTAGCAAAGGAGCGACAGTGGGTTATGGTGCAAACAAGAGGTAGGTCGAACGCCTTCTGGTAATATGTGTGGGCTGAAGTATGATGAACAGTTTGGAAGTTATATTGAAATGTATGCATTCGGTACTACAAGTACATTCTAGTGATTGTGCATTGCAGTATACATTATGCATGCTTGGGTTAGTCCTTATCCAAGCAACACTAGCTGGTACAATACGAGTAACAGTAGAGTAATCGGAACAGATTATAATAACTTCAGACGCGGCGATGGCGTAATGGTTAGAGCATCCGCCTTGCATGCAAAAGGTTCGCGGTTCAAATCCCGGTGCCGCGCAGTTCCCGACCGGATAAAAAAAAATCCGCGCGGTGATGGAACTGCATTAAGAGGCCTGGGGTGCGGCCTAACCGGTAACCACCGCCGGGAACGCACTCCCTCACCAGAGAAGGATTGGCCACATCGGTGCAGTATCTGGCCACTACCTCCCACATGCATACGCCGAATAATTCATGGCCCTCAGTCCCCAGCAGCTGCGAAGCAACTGACCACGGCAGCGGTCAGATCTGCAACGCAGCAGAGGGTGCCAAGAATCTCTGGATCCAGACAGGCCGCCATTGAAACCTGAACTTGACAACGTTTAACACTAGAACCTTATCTAGTGAGGGAAGTCTAGCTGTACTATTCGAGGAGCTAGAAGGTGTTAAATGGGATATAATAGGGCTCACTGAGGTGAGGAGGACAGATGAGGCCTATACGTCCTTTGCTATAGGGGCTTGGCAGGCAGAAGAGAACTGGGAGTGGGGCTCCTAATTCCTTGAAACATCGCTGGCAACATAGAGGAATACTAAGGTGAAAACACAGTATACTATAGTAATGGGCGACTTTAATGCAAAGGTAGGGAAGAAGCAGGCTGGAGACCAGGCAGTAGGAGATTATGGCATCGGCACTAGAAACGCCAGAGGAGAGCTACTAGTAGAATTCCCAGAACGCAATAATCTGCGTATTTTGAATACCTTCTACCGAAAACGAGAAAACCGCAAGTGGACATGGAGGAGCCCTAATGGCGTAAATAAGAACGAAATAGACTTTATAATGACTGCACACCCAGGAGTCGTGCAGGATGTGGAAGTGGTTGGCAAGGTAAGATGCAGTGACCATAGAATGGTACGGGCTCGAATCCGCCTAGACTTGAAGAAGGAACGACAGAAACTGATACGCAAGAAGCAAATCAATGAGCTAGCACTGAGAGGGAAAGTACAGGAATTCAGAGTGTCACTGCAGAACAGGTACTCTGCTCTTAGCGAGGAAACCAACCTTAGCGTAGATACAATGAATGATAATCTGACGAGTATCATCACGGAGTGTGCAGTGGAAGTTGGAGGCAGGGTAGCTAGACAGGACACCGGCAAGCTTTCCCAGGAAACGAAGAACCTAATTAAGAAGCGTCAAATCATGAAAGTGTCAAGTACAACAGACAAAATAGAACTGGCAGAGCTTTCGAAGCTGATTAATAGACGTAAAGTATGCGATGTAAGAAGGTATAACATGGAGAGAATTGAGCACGCTCTGAAAAACGGAGGAAGCGTCAAAGCAGTGAGGAGGAAACTTGGGATAGGCAAAAGGCGGATGTATGCACTAAGGGACAAAGAAGGCAAATTAACTACCAATATGGATAGGATAGTTAAAATAGCGGAGGAGTTTTACAGAGATCTGTACAGTAGCCGAGACAACCACGACCTTAATACTATAAGAACTAGCAGTAACCCAGACGACACCCCACCGGTAATGATAGAAGAAGTCAGAAAAGCTTTGGAGAGCATGCACAGAGGCAAAGCTGCTGGTGAGGATCAAGTAACATCAGATCTGCTGAAAGATGGAGGACAGATTGTGTTAGAAAAACTAGCCACTCTATTTACGAGGTGTCTCCTGACGGGAAAAGTACCAGAGTCTTGGAAGAACGCTAACATCATCTTAATACATAAGAAAGGAGATGACAAGGACTTGAAGAATTACAGGCCGATCAGCTTGCTCTCTGTAGTATACAAGCTATTTACAAAGGTAATTGCTAGCAGAGTCAAGAAAACATTAGAATTCAATCAACCAAAGGAACAAGCAGGATTTAGAACAGGCTACTCAACAATTGACCACATTCATACTATCAATCAGGTAATAGAGAAATGCTCAGAGTATAACCAACCACTATACATAGCCTTCATAGATTACGAGAAGGCGTTTGATTCAGTAGAAATATCAGCCGTCATGCAGACACTGCGGAATCAGGGCGTAGATGAAATATATATAAACATTCTGGAAGAAATCTACAGGGGATCAACTGCTACCATAGTGCTTCATAAAAAAAGCAACAGAATACCAATAAAGAAGGGTGTAAGGCAGGGGGACAAAATCTCCCCAATGCTATTCACTGCGTGCTTACAGGACGTTTTCAGAAGCCTAGAATGGCAACAGTTAGGGATAAGAGTTAATGGAGAGTACCTCAGTAACCTGCGCTTCGCCGATGACATTGCATTGCTGAGTAACTCAGAGGACGAATTGCAACTCATGATTACGGAGTTAGACAAGGAGAGCAGAAAGGTGGGTCTTAAAATTAATCTGCAGAAAACGAAAGTAATGTACAACAACCTCGGAAAGGAGCAGCGCTTTGCGATAGGTAATAGTGCACTTGAAGTTGTAAAAGACTATGTCTATTTAGGGCAGGTAATAACCGCAGAGCCTAACCACGAGATTGAAGTAACTAGAAGAATAAGAATGGGGTGGAGCACATTCGGCAGGCACTCTCAAATTATGAAAAGTAGATTGCCACTGTCCCTCAAGAGGAAGGTATATAACAGCTGTATCTTGCCGGTACTTAGCTACGGAGCAGAAACCTGGAGACTCACAAAGAGGGTTCAACTTAAATTGAGGACGACGCAGCGAGCAATGGAAAGAAAAATGGTAGGTGTAACCTTAAGAGACAAGAAGAGAGCAGAGTGGATTAGGGGACAAACGGGAGTTAAGGATATCATAGCTGCAATAAAGAAGAGGAAATGGACATGGGCCGGGCATGTAGCACGTAGACAGGATAACCGCTGGTCATTAAGGGTCACCAACTGGATTCCCAGAGAAGGGAAGCGGGGTAGGGGGAGACAGAAGGTTAGGTGGGCAGATGAGATTAAGAAGTTTGCGGGTATAAATTGGCAACAGCAAGCACAGGACCGGGTTAACTGGCGGAACATGGGAGAGGCCTTTGTCCTGCAGTGGACGTAGACAGGCTGATGATGATGATGATGATAGCATTAATGAAAGGGTGGTAGGTATCGTAATTAAACTGAATAAAAGATACAAGATGAAGGTGGTACAGGCTTACGCACCTACATCCAGCCATGATGACGCTTCAGTTGAAAGCTTCTATGAAGACGTGGAATCGGCAATGAGTCAGGTAAAAACACAGTATACTATAGTGATCGGCGACCTTAATGCAAAGGTAAGGAAGAAGCAGGCTGGAGACCAGGCAGTGGATTATGGAATCGGTACTAGAAACGCCAGAGAAGAGCTACTAGTAGAACTCGCAGAACGCAATAATTTACGGATTTTGAATACCTTCTACCGAAAACGAGAAAATTGCAAGTGGACATGGAGGAGCCCTATTGGCGAAAATAAAAACAAAATAGACTTCATAATGAGTGCACAACCAGGAATCGTGCAGGATGTGGAAGTGGTTGGCAAGGTACGATGCAGTGACCATAGAATGGTACGGTCTCGAATTCGCCTAGACTTGAAGAAGGAACGACAGAAACTGATACGCAAGAAGCCAATCAATGATCTAGCACTGAGAGGGAAAGTACAGAAATTCAGAGTGTCGCTTCAGAACAGGTACTCGGCTCTTAGTGAGGAAACCAACCTTAGCGTGGATACAATGAATGATAATCTGACGAGTATCATTACGGAGTGTGCAGTGGAAGTTGGAGGCAGGGTAGTTAGACAGGACATGGGCAAGTTTTCCCAGGAAACGAAGAATCTAATTAAGAAGCGTCAAATCATGAAAGTCAGAAGTACAACAGACAGAATAGAACTGGCAGAGCTTTCGAAGCTGATTAATAGACGTAAAGTATGCGATGTAAGAAGGTATAACATGGAGAAAATTGAACACGCTCTGAAAATTGGAGGAAGCGTCAAAGCAGTGAAGAGAAAACTTGGGATAGGAAAAAATCGGGTGTATGCACTAAGGGACAAAGAAGGCAAAATAACTAAAAATATAGATAGGATAGTTAAAATAGCGGAGGATTTTTACAGAAATCTGTACAGTGGCCGTGACAACCACGACCTTAATACTATAAGAACTAGCAGTGACCCAGATGACACCCCACCAGTAATGAGAGATGAAGTCAGAAAAGCTTTGGAGAGCATGCAAAGACGCAAAGCTGCTGGTGAGGATCAGGTAACATCAGATCTGCTGAAAGATGGAGGACAGATTGTGTTAGAAAAACTAGCCACCCTGTTTACGAGGTGTCTCCTGACGGGAAGAGTACCAGAGTCTTGGAAGAACCCTAACATCATCTTAATACACAAGAAAGAACATGAAAAAGACTTGAAGAATTACAGGCCGATCAGCTTGCTCTCTGTAGTATACAAGCTATTTACAAAGCTAATTACTAATAGAGTAAAGAAAACATTAGAATTCAATCGACCCAAAGAACAAGCAGGATTTCGAACAGGCTACTCAACAATTGACCACATTCATACTATCAATCAGGTAATAGAGAAATGCTCAGATTATAACCAACCACTATACATAGTCTTCATACATTACGAGAAGGCGTTTGATTCAGTAGAAATATCAGCCGTCATGCAGACACCGCGGAATCAGGGCGTAGATGAAGTATATATAAACATTCTGAAAAAAATCTACGGGGGATCAACTGCTACCATAGTGCTTCATAAAGAAAGCACCAGAATACCAATCAAGAAGGGTGTAAGGCAGGGGGACACAATCTCCCCAATGCTATTTACCGCGTGCTTACAGGAGGTTTTCAGAAGCCTAGAATGGGAACAGTTAGGGATAAGAGTTATTGGAGAGTACCTTAGTAAACTGCGCTTCGCAAATGACATTGCATTGCTGAGTAACTCAGGGGACGAATTGCAACTCATGATTACGGAGTTAGACAAGGAGAGCAGAAAGGTGAGTCTTAAAATTAATCTGCAGAAAACGAAAGTAATGTACGACAACCTCGGAAAAAGAGCAGCTTTTCGAGATAGGTAATAGTGCACTTCAAGTTGTAAAAGACTAGGTCTACTTAGGGCAGGTAATAACCGCACAGCCGAACCACGAGATTGAAGTAACTAGAAGAATAAGAATGGGGTGGAGCACATTCGGCAAGCACTCTCAAATTATGGCAGGTAGATTGCCATTATCCCTCAAGAGGAAGGTATATAACAGCTGTATGTTACCGGTACTTAGCTACGGAGCAGAAACCTGGAGACTTACAAAAAGGATTCAGCTTAAATTGAGGACGACGCAGCGAGCAATGGAAAGAAAAATGGTAGGTGTAACCTTAAGAGACAAGAAAGGAGCAGAGTGGATCAGGGGACAAATGGGGGTTAAGGATATCATAGTTGAAATAAAGAAGAGGAAATAGACATGGCCGGGAACGTAGCGCGTAATCAGGATAACAGCTGGTCATTAAGGGTAACTAACTGGATTCCCAGAGAAGGGAAGCGGGTTAGGGGGAGACAGAAGGTTAGGTGGGCAGATCAGATTAAGAAGTTTGCGGGTATAAATTGGCAGCAGCAAGCACAGGACCGGGTTAACTGGCAGAACATGGGAGAGGCCTTTGTCCTGCAGTGGACGTAGTCAGGCTGATGATTATGATGAATATAACTTCACGGTTTAGGTCAAGCTCCATAGACTTCATTTGGGCTGCGTTCAAACTGCTGATGATTACTTTATTTTGGGCCAATTCTCTTGTCTTGTAAGCTCAAAAATTTGACTCATGGAGGGGCAAAATGCAAGTTATAATGAAAATAGCCAGAAGCTTTGTAAGTATTGTTAACTATCTTATTTCAGAAGACGTTTAGATTCTGGTAATTCTTAAAAAACAAGACACTTGACATAATTGAGAGACTACATCGTAGCATGACCTCACCAGGCTTTTGTGATCCTTTGGACTTCTATCAGCGAAGCTGTTTAGGAAATCGCGAGTCGGTGGCATAAAACTAATACTGTAACAGGTATGTGCCTCAGTGCATCTTACAAGAAAACTATCATCATCATAAATGGGTATGTGTGACAGAAATTGGGAAAATCTCACTACCCGCCTCTGGTCCACAAATAATGATGAAGGCAACAGTTAGTCCGACAAATCACTTAAAAGCAACAGCAAACAGAAGACTCTTGGGCCCATATGAGAAAATACTAGAAAATGAGAAAGGCAACAGCAGAGGCGAGGAGACCCCGAAGCAACAGGCCTGTGCTAAGGACATGCCTGTCGATCTATGAGAGGTGTGGACGCTCAGTTTCAGGGCGAGTTTCTGTCTCTGGAATTTGAATAACCGTGTCGTGCCTGTCTATGGGCTTCTCTGATCTAAGAATCAACGTAAAAACAACCCAGCATCACCTGGCTAAAGCCTAGAAGCAACCAGATAAGTCTTCACAATCGTCCAGTTTTGCTGTTTCAAGCCTTGAGCGACTTAGAACAAGCTTTGCCAATTCTTGTATGTCACTGCATAACTATTGTGTATAGTTTCCGCAGCCACCAGAATCTGAGATAGTTTATGGGGCTTTTATAATTAACATGTGAAAACATTTCTCATCTCAGTAAGAATTACTGTTCCTAACAAGTATGGTAGCGTGAGCATGTAAAGAATGCTCCTCAATTTGGCTTGTTTTCATTCACCGTCTCAACATCAGCAGCCAAAGCTACAGCTCATTTCGACAGAGGCAAAATGCCAGAGGCCCATGTACAGTCGTCGGTAAGCTTAGCTCGAATGCTCCACAACATGTCCCGAAGCAGTTTGGTTGACACCAGCGCCACGAAGCTTTGAGTTTTGTTGCCGAGGTGTTACGCATGTATGCCGACATACAATCCAAGTTTACCGAGCTATAATCTAGGCAACAGTGCCCAGTGCTTCGCGGCTGGCTTCAGTCAAACCAGTCCAAGACAGGCTGCGGAGCGTTCGAGTTAAGCTTTCCGACAACTGCAATGGTGCAATGTCGTTTAAGAACACCAGATAGTTGCAATTCCTAAAGCTCTCTGCTACAGTGCGCTCATATTCATGTTGTGGTTTTGGCATGTAAATGCCCCGATAATATTATTAATAAAGCTATACAAATCCAAACATAAGGACATCACAGTGAAAGTAGTCTGGCTGTTTAAATTTCAATGCATAAAAGAAAACAGAGCAGTAAGAACATTCAACATTAGCAGTCATGTTGTACGTTCCCTGTGTGTAGTCTGCTCTTGTGCAACAATATTTCAACAAGACCCAATACCAGATTTCACACAGTTTCTGTCATGTGCACCTTGAAATTGTGTTAAATTATTGGAGATATAGCAACTCAGTTAGTATTGTAGGCACTGCGTTAATACGATGAGGTTAGTTTCTACATTTCATCTGGAGCATAGCCCGAATGAATTTGGCCAAAAATGAGACGTCCCATGAAAAGCATTAGGCTAACGTAACTCCTTAGCAAGAACAGCAACATGGAAGCTACATATATGAGACGTAACGCAAGTGTGCGAGCAACACATCTCGTAGGCAACTGCACGCAGTCGGCCACTCGGTCAAAATAGCTGAACACTAGTCAGGAAATGTCCTGCCGAAAGTCAATCCGGGCACAGACATGAACTCGAAACCAACAAAATATGGTCAACGGGCACATTCTCGTCTTCGCCGCTTCGGTGAATCATGAATGGAAGGCGTGAAAACAGCGCTCAAAGACAGTGTGCAGCTGGGCTAGCTACCCTTGCTGGGCCGCACCACGAACTGAACCTAATTTGGTAACACGCTGAACACAGCTAACACATTCCAGCCAGGCAACATGCCGTAAGGTGGGACAGGTCGGCATCGATCAACGCACCAACCACCTTCCGCGATCAAATAAAAAGCACAGTAGGCGAGCGCTGAGAGTCTCAAGATCTGCGAAGGCCAAACCACAGAACACCTGGCCAAACTGTGCGTCGAATGTCAGCGTCCGGAGTATATACATGCCGCAGAACCTTATGTTTGGCAGATGATGCACACTCACTCCATATGTTTCGAGACGATGCCCCACATCAATATTTGTTACCATTACGACCTTTACGACGCCAATTTCGCCAATGAGTCATTGCAGCTCTAGCGCTGCTTGCTTTACAGCTCTACCTACCGTAAACAAGGCGTTGACTGTAACCTAGTTTTACAATTTAAGCCACTTCACGGGTGCAGCCCCGTTTTTACCTCTGTTTTTGCTCAAGTGAGATAGTGGCGCCAGTGCAAACTCACTGATGTGTTAAAAAATAAACATATTTTATTTAGATAACAAAAACTTCCTAACTTGAACAACAATCTGTTTTGTTTTGCAAATGTCTTTTTTTGCTGCAGCACTAGCAGTCTTAATCAGATGTAGCACCTTTTTTTTGTGCTGGCTCAAGTTGGCAACCATAAAAGCATCTTTCTTTTTGGCTCGTGTTTTCTGCGTTTTCCTTGGCGAGCGTATGGTGGCTAGCGAGCGTAGACGATCGTGACGACAGGAACGGCGCGCTTTTTGTTCACGCTTGTTAAGATAGTGAAGGTAAGCATAAATGAGTTCATTGCACTTTAAAGCACCTACTCTCGATGAAGTGAAACTACTGCGTGCATGTAATACCAATGTGACGCAGTACCCCGCCGTGGCTGACACAAAAGTACAGGAGGGGTCAACAGTTCCCAGGCCACGCTGCCATAGGAATACATGGGATAGTGGCCTAAGAACTTTTGACCAACCCTGTACGTCGAAACCACGATGATACAAAAACCAATCCGCGGATCGAGTTTGGCGCAGCGCAATCTGAAAGTTGGATCGTGTTGCGATAGGGGCTAATCGCAATTGGAAGTGTCAAAGTAGCAGCACCTGATCCGGCTTAAGCCTCATCCAGATAGGCCCCTTTTGTGATCGTAACTGCTCGTGCGACACCGGTGCAGTCCGTTTTAATCGCGATCAGGTCCAATCGCTATTTGTGTGATGTCTGCGCCAAACTCGATTCGGATCGGGCTGTAACGCAATGCATTGGCCAATTGTTTGCGATCAAAAGCGCTCTTGTGTCACCGGTTTTGAGATCCAGAAATGATCGGGCTTGGTTGTGACCAGAAGTACTCTTGTAGCATTTGCATAACCTTTAAGTTGTGAAGAGCAGAAATGATTGCACACGGGGTGTTGTTGGAGCCAACATTTTGAAAGGTTTTGCCAGGCTGAAGAAACAAATCCGCTTCTCGAAACGTTCGCCCCAACGACACCCCGTGTTCGCAAATTTTTCATGTCTTCAAGCTTCCATTTTCCCCTGAAGTTCTCCCTTTACCCTTCGTGGCTGTATATCAGCTGTCATGCTGCTAAAGTCGAGGCCACGGCCGCCGCATCGCGAAGAGGCTAAGTACAAGCAAAGCTATACTTTTCAATCCACATAAAAGATTCCCAGCTGGCCAAAATTAATCCTGAGTACTCCCTTCTCTATGGCATGCCATATTATCACCAATTTAGCTCGTGTTATTGCAGTAGTTATTAGCTTTCTTTGTGTGTCAACTTAAATTGAAAACATTCGCAATATCAGAAGGAGTCTATTCTGGAAGCTCTCGAAAAGTAATTCTTCCAGAGCTCAATGATCCACTGCGAACTGATGAAGCATTTCTGAACCAAGATCAGGAAGAGCACCATCGTGGACACTCACCACTGACCGAGTTAAAAATTGCCATGGTTAGCGATTTTCCACTGGATTACATGCACCTTGTGTGCCTAGGGGTCGTGAGGAATCTGATTCACTACTGGGTCTGTGGAGTACCTCATAGGTCAAAGGTTCCAGTACGTGTGCAGAATGAAATATCAGAGATGCTAATAAATTTGCAGAAGCACACACCTCGGGAAATGGCCCTTAAGCCCCGAAGTCTTTGCGAACTGGAAAGATGGAAGGCCACAGAGTTTTGAAACTTTTTATTCCACTTTGGACCTGTGGTGCTATCAGGGCGAATTGAAAAATGTTATTACCAGCATTTCATGAAGCTGAGTGTGACATTGTCTATCCTCGCAAGCCCTGAGCTTTGCCACCTGCACTTAAACTGCCAAAAATCTTCTCCGATGGTTTGTCACTGATGCTGGACATCTTTATGGGGAGGGTGTTTACGTGTACAATGTACATGCACTTGTACACCTTCCTGATGATGTGCAGAAGTTTGGCCATCTTGACTCATTTTCAACATTCCCGTTTGAGAACTTTTTGGGTCAATTGAAGCGTGACTTCAAAACTCCAAATCGACTGCTTCAGCAAGTCCTGAAGAGTTTGTGTGAGCGCAGTCAGAGTGATGTGTTCAAAACAGCACTACCAGAAAAGCAAGTAATTTTGCAAAAGCCACATGATTCTGGACCTACTCCTCCAGGTTTTCAGGGACAACAGTTTCACTGCATAGCTTTTTCAGATGTAGTTATTGAAACCAACACTGCTGACTAATGTCTTCTTATGAAAGACGGGAACGTTGTGATCGCAACAAATATTTTATCAGATAGTGTCGATGTAAAGATATCTGCTAGATTTTTCAACCAACTGACCAACTTTCATGCTGGTATTGTGGGGACAACTGAGCTCCATGCTTACCAGGCTTCGGACCTTTCAGCAGTCAATGCAGTATGGTCAATCAACGAGATCAAGTCAAAGTGCTGCTGCTTACCTGGTAGACAAGGTTTTGTTGTACTGGGTTTTTTTGTACTGGGTTCTTTAACCCAGTGTTGTACTGGGGTTCTTTAACGTGCACCCAAATCTGAGCACACGGGCCTACAACATTTCTGCCTCCATCGAAAATGCAGCCGCCGCTGCCGGGATTCAATCCCACGACTGAAGCTAACATGCTCTTTCAAGATGTGGTTTCAGAGCGAATCTGTGTTGCGACTTGTAGGGATCACCAGAAACCATCCTTGCCCTCACCCACACTAGCGGCCATATAATGCAGCCACCAGGGCCCCTCGGTATTTCCCTGGATGTGCAAGCACAGCGAGCGACAGATGGTAGGAGAAGTTGGCAAAAGTATGAGATGAGTTTTCATGTGCGTGGAGAGTCCGTTGGGCCCTAAGATAGTGGAGACCAGTGTGGAGGTTATTCTTCTGATTTGTGCCACTGTCATGATACAGGTGCGAAAAACAATTAAGTGGTTGCCGTGCGGGGGCCATAAACAACAACGAAGGGGTCAAAAGCTTTAAATTTTGAAAAGCGGTCATGTGCAAGCAGGCAGCAAGTGACAACATATACCATTGAGGGACTATAATGGCACTATGTGATGTGGACCAGGAAGGTAGCACTATTGCAAGGCAGTGCTGACAGTGATCATTATTGGTGGTTGGACGAAATTCGAGTTTTTAAAAACAGCTGCTGCGAACAAGTACTTTACAGAGCACTTACAAGGCATTAATTTTGCCCCGCCGCGGTGGTCTAGTGACTAAGGTACTCGGCTGTTGACCCGCAGGTCGCGGGTTCGCATCTCGGCTGCAACGGCTGCATTTCCTATGGTGGCAGAAATGTTGTAGGCCCGTGTGCTCAGATTTGGGAGCACGTTGAAGAACCCCAGGTGGTCGAAATTTCCGGAGCCCTCCCCAACGGCGTCTTTCATAATCATATGGTGCTAACAGCGAAAGTTGGGCTAGTTGGTGGTTCATACTTGGGAACTAAAAACAGCGCAACAATATAGACAAGGACAGAGGAAGAGACGACACCGCGCTGACTCGCGACTAAACTTTATTGAAAGATACACGCACATATATTAAGCATTTGTCAAGGTTGTCCACGTGAACGGGTCAAATGCTTGATATATGTGCATAGATCTTTCAATAAAGTTTAGTTGCGAGACAGCGCGGTGTCGTCTCTTCCTCTGTCCTTGTCTATAATGTTGTGCTGTTTTTACTTCCCAATAATCATATGGTGGTTTTGAGACGTTAAGCCCCACATATCTATCTGTCTCTCGACGTGCATTAATTGTGCAGTGGTGGTGAATGGGTTTCATTGTCTTATCAAAAGCATCTGCAATGTGTATGCTGCTACTAAAGCTATTTTGTTTGTTTATCATCTGCAGTAATTCCTGAATATTTCTTGTTTTTGCAGAACAAAGTGCCGTGGCCTGCTTATTGATCACAGCCAAGCCTTGGATGAGCATCGAGGAGTAAAGTATATACGGGCTTCATGCAATAAAGTATGTTTGCAATCAAGACATGCAGTTGAGCTGAGTCAATGCTGCCAAACAGCTGCAAAATGTAGAAAGTCTTTAAAACTGCTGATTAGAGTGCTTCGAATCAGTCTGGTTGGTTCAGTCCTTGCATATATATATACAAGCCGCTAACACACATGCGTTTCATCAATAATTTAATGTACTTTAGAATACTCTATTGCATGTTGAAGACATGCTCCAGCTATGATTCGCAAGTTTGTCTTTTCAGTTAAAAAGACTTCTGACATTGGGCCTGTTTTTAGCATTGCATGAGCATAATTTACAATAATTCTTAATATTTTATAAATGTTACGGGAGTGTAACTTGTAACGTCACTTTTGTGTTTTGCTTAACGTTATGCAAACATTATCATAACGTTTTATTAATGCTTACATAATGTTCAAGATAACATCGCTACGTTTATTCAGAAGGTTAGCAGAACATTTAGTTTCGATGACATTAACAATATTGTTTCACCATTGAAGCTGAACGTAAAAGTAACATTATTATAACGTATTTGTGCTACTTGTGATAGTTGCTATTGACACAGTGTATGAATGAGATCGGTAACTACCTGAACTATGTCATAGCTGAGCTTGACGAAAATAACGCTAATGTTCTGCTGGATGCTAGATTGTTGCAGGCAATGTTGATAACATTTATTAACTTTTTTTTCAATCATAAATGACATCTGCACATAAAAATTTTTCAAATTGTCAGACAATATAAAGCTGTGAATCCTGTAGTTAATTCATTGTATAAGAATCTATGCTCAACAAAACGATAGATAAAGTCAGTTTTGATGCTTGGTTTAACTAGAATGGCTATAACAGCACTATGAAGGTCAGGGGTTTTCGAAGAAAAAAAAAACCTTCATTACACTACAGTGTAACGAAGTTATATATGGTTGATTGTGTGTGTGTGTGCGTGCGTGCGTGTGTGTGTGTGTGTTTAATAGAAAAGCATGCACCACTCTATGTGTTACAGCTTACTGGAGCCACGTGCTCTAGGTTTCAACGCAGTAATGTTTCCTGTCCATCTTGGCACCCAGAAACCGAAGCTGGACGTAGTAATTCGTGTAAATAAGGAGATATCAAATCATTTAGCAAGAATACGTGAATCCTGAAACACGCATCATGCTTCCTAGAAGAATAAAAGAACATTTTAAATGAAAAACACATAAGCCACAAATTCTATGGCAACACCTCATTAAGAAAACTACCAGAGCATCAAGACACAGGAAGCCAGATAGAGAATAAGATACATATACATTGCGAGATCGCCCTGTGGTCTGTAGTGAGATGCTTCACATCCAATAAATGCTTCAATGCAACTGTTAGAAATCAGAAATACTATTCATTTATTCAAGCATGGCCAACTTTTGTTCAGGTTGAAATGAAATGGAGATTTTATATGTCTATTTTCCCTACTTTTACCAGACGCACACAGGGATGACACGAGTATAACTCGCCATGACACCTTATCAGATATGGTGTAGCACTATTAAGTTCAAAGACATGGCTTCGTTCATTCTTCTAGGTGATGGCTGCATTTTAATGGAGGCAAAATGCAAAAAGGCCCCTGCATTTAGATTTAGGCGCATGTTCAAAAACCTCATATGGTCGACGTTATTCTAAAAGTTATAGTTATGGTAAAATACACAATTATGCCAGCTTTGGCAAAATTAATAAAGTAGAAATGCGGAGGACAAATAGCCTACCACACAACAGTTCAATTGAGCTCTGGACTTGATACTGTAACAGAGCACTATAGTAGTGCCTAGCCAGCCAGAGATTTCATTGATATGTGGGGTTTAACATCCCAAAACCACCATATGATTATGAGAGACGCCCTAGTGGAGGGCTCTGGAAATTTCGACTACTTTGGGTTCTTTAACGTGCGCCCAAATTTGAGCACACCGGCCTACACATTTCCGCCTCTATTTAAACTAAACTAGCAAGAGTGCAGTTAGGTCACTACATTCTTGGTATCTTGCACATTTCTGATTTTGCCCCGCCGCGGTGTTCTAAGGACTAAGGTACTCGGCTGCTGACCCGCAGGTCGGGGGATCGAATCCCGGCTGCGGCGGCTGCATTTCCGATTGCGGCGGAAAAGTTGTAGGCCCGTTTGCTCAGATTTCTGGAGCCCTCCAGTACGGTGTCTCTCATAATCATATGGTGGTTTTGGCACGTTAAACCCTACATATCAATCAATGAATCACATTTCTGATCTCGGAGGTCATGCACTTGTAGTAAAGATATCCAAGTGGCATAAATGAAAATTTACCCTAATAAAATTCCTGATCGTAATGTAACAGATGGCGGTCGAGCGAAAATATCTAATGGTTTGCGCTTCGCCCATTTTGTTCACCTGATGGAGGAGGGGAGAAAGTTCTTGTTTTGTTGACTTGTTCAGTTCAGTTTATTCATTCATTCAAAATACAAAATTCGTAGAATGTAGTATGCAGACGAGGGTCCCAAAGTCAAGCGACTGCAGTGGGACCCTCGGTTAACAATAACAATAAAATTATTAATTATGACAGCACGTAAAATATGCAACACAAGTGAAAAGTAAACAGTGAACTTACATAAAATAACATCAAGTAAACAAAAAAGGCAGTCAGAATGCGACACAAGAATAATAGTAATAAGTTATACAAGTAAAACATAATCACGCCATAAAGCAATAACCTAAATTTGCAAAGATTTTCCAATTTCATGCTCGGATACATAAGAATCGTTATGTAATCATTGTTGTCAACCTAGTTATGCAAGATGAAGTTTTTAAGATCATGTTTGAATGCATGAAAAGATGATGATGATTCTAGTGTATAGGGCAGGTTATTCCACAATTTAATGACCGCGAAGGCGGACATCATTTTGCCATAATTGGTGTTACATTTAGGTAAAAGGAAGTTGTGACTGTGGGCGAATCTAGTGCTATTGGTGTTAGTGAGTAAACTAGCATCGATTAAATTAAACACAAGCTGTTTGTTAAGTTGTTCATATAACAATATGATTGAGTGAAAATTAAATAAGCCAGACACAGTAAGAATGCAGTTAGCCTGAAGGAGTGGGGTAGCATTAGAATAAGAAGAACTGTTGGTAATAATGCGAATGGCCTGATTCTGAATGTGCTGTACAGACGAAATATGAATGTTATATGTATTTCCCCATGATGTAATGCCATAGGTGATGTGAATATGTATGAAAGCAAAGTATAAAGACAATAAGGCTTCAAGTGAAAAAAAAGGACGAGATTTGATGAGTGATCTTATATCAAATGCTGTTTTTTGTTTGATGTAAAGAATATGATTGGTGAACTTTAAATGAGGGTCTAATTTTACGCCCACAAAACACACACAGTTAGATACAGGAATGAAATGATTGTCAATGAAGACTTGTGGAATGAAAGGTAGCATTTTTTGTGATGTTTTAAAAACCATGAACTGAGTTTTGAGCGGGTTTAAAATTAAGTTGTTTAAGCGACACCACTCAACGACATTAGTCAGTTCTTTGTTCAACATATTGATCAGAGTAGGTAATGATTTATGCGAGATGGAAATGGTCGTATCATCAGCGTAAAGAATAACTTTAGAATCTCCAAGGCAGTCAGGCAAATCATTAATTTAGATACAAAACAGTAAGGGTCCAAGAATAGAACCCTGTGGGACCCCTTGATTAATTATTTTAACATTAGAATTAACGCCCCCAATGCAGACTGATTGTTCACGATCAAGAAGGTAGTTTTTTATGAAGGTCAAGGATGGGCCAGTTACCCAAGGACTCTAATTTGCTAACTAAAATATTATGACTAATGGTATCAAAGGCTTTCGTAAAATCAAGAAATACAGACACTGTGAAATTACCGTTGTCGATGGACGTTTTCAAGAAATATGTTAATGATAGCAATGCTAAATTCGTAGAACTACCAGCCCGCAAACCGAATTGACAAGGCTTTAGCAGCTTAAATTTATTGAGGTACTTGTTAATACGTTTCACAAATAATTTTTCAATAAGTTTGCTGATGGAAGACAAAATAGAAATAGGGCGGTAGTTACGGACATCTGTCGTATCACCTTTTTTGTGTACTGGGATTAACTAGGCTTTTTTAAGTGAGCTCGGAAATATACCATGTTTAAAAATGACATTAATTATATTGATTAAGACTTCTGAGATGTCTGGAGCAGCAAGTTTTAAAAGAAACGCCGATACATTGTCTAGTCCAGCACTACAGTTCTTTAGACTCAGGATTGTAGAATAGACTTCGTCAATGGTAACAGGAAATAGAAAGAATGAATGGATACAGCGGGTAAGGGTGTACGAGGATACTTTGGGCCTATCATTGTATACTTCATAAATGTAATCACTAAAAGACTCTGCTATGTCAGAAGACTCAGTACAGATTTGCTAATTATACCTAATTTTATCAATGACATTACTAACCTGAGGTCTGTTTAAAAAGTCATTGAAAAGTTTCCATTTTTTCCTTGGGTCATTTCTTGTTTTACAGAATTCTTTTTCATAATAAAGTCGTCTTGATTTTTTCAGCAGTTTATTCAACATCTCACTATATTTTTTATGCCTAAGTCTCAAATTAACATTAAATGGCTGTTTTTTTGTTTTCCTGTAGAGATTATCTTTTTTCCACATACTAGTTAACAAGCCTTGAGTTAACCAGGGATTACGTTGAAACCTATATATTTTCTTGCATTTAACAGTTTTAGTGTTTGCATGCACAGCTTTAAGAAATAGGGAGCAGAAGTTGCCTAGTGCTTCTTCAGGATTTTCTAATGTGCTAATGGAAGCCTTGAATTGCCTTGATAAAGTTTTCCTGATCGAAGGTTGACAGGAAATGGCACGTGTTAAGGCGAGGTAGATTTACGGCGAAAGTTGCAAAGACAGGATGATGATCAGTGATACACACATCAATGACTCCTGCGCTAGGGGTTGGCAAAAAATTGCTTAATACATGGTCAATGAGCGTGCTTGTTCCAGTGGGCGAAAATCGAGTAGGGGATGAAATTAAAGATTCAAGCCCGAAGCCAAGAAAACAATCGCTATATGCTATGGTGCTGTTGTTATCTGTATTCATTAGGTTAATGTTGATATCACCAACGAAAACAACTTGCTTATTTTCTGCAGTGATAATGTCGAGTACAGTAGCTAAATTATGTAGAAAATGCGGAATGGACGAAGATGGAGAACGGTAAATGCATGCAATGATCACTTTATTTAGATTAACAGAGGAGGGGAAGGCAGCCTCGATCCATACAGATTCACAGTTCGGAATATTCAAAGATAGGTCAGTCCTGGGCTTGTACTTTATCTCGGGCGATATAAATATGGCTGAGCCGCCGTAGCGACCCGAATCGCGGTGACAATATTCAGAGTTAAACGATCGAAATCCGTACAGATTGCCATCACAACATCCTAGCCATGTTTCAGTAATACATAAAAATGAAAAGAAATGACGGAGTAAGTCAGTGAATCCAATAATGTTATCGTAGTTTTTTGGCAAACTACGCGCATTGATGTGCAGCAATGAACAAGTAGAATTAGCAAGGAGGGATTTAGTTTCCTCGAAAGGAAGCAACGACATGATGATACACGACGAAAGCTATGAGGTGGGAAAAGCGAACCGAAATTGTCAACGTCACGTGAATAAGTTGAGATCAAATTCCGTATTAATCGAAAATGCCCTGCTGTCCTCTGTCTTGCTGGCCTTGATATGACAATTCTCTGTCCAGAGGAACCGCCATTTCTTTTCCTTTTTTAGAACAAGTGCTTTACTAAACAGCTTTTTATTGGCAATGGTAAGATGCTCATTGACAAAGACTGGATTGTCATTACTACCAGATAGTCCTAACTGGGAAGCATGCAGTCGCGCCTTACGCGCTTTGCGAAGGAACTCATTTTTCTTCTCGCGTGAACAAAAGCGCGCGATGATGCACTTGTCAGCTGTTTTACTGGCGACGCGATGAACTGCATCAATATCTGTCGATGAAATAGGACATTCAGTCACTTGTCCAATGGTTTTCAAAAGAACAGCGCAGTCCTCGCCTTGTGTACATTGAATACCTCTGATTTCAATGTTACTGAGCCTACTGTATTGCTCCATATCTGCAATCTTTTTGGTTAACTCGTCATTTTCTGCCCTCAGTGCTTTGTTTGACTGCACCAGCTCATCTACAGATTTGCGCACTGAATGATATTGGTCACTGATGAAACGTACACTATCGGCAAGTGTAGAAAGATTGCCTAGTCCCTGATCTTCTAATTTTTTCGATATTTTAGACACAAGATCATCAACAAGATTGTCAAGTTTAGCATGAAGCAGGGACTCAAGGTGCTCGATTTTTTTAGCAAGTTCGGTGTTAGTAGGCATAGTGTGCAAGCAAAACCAGAAGGCAACACTTATGAGCAGCAGCCGTATGTGAGTAGGCAACACGAGCGGGGGTAATAGTACAAGAACCAACCTGTAGCGGAGAGACCAGATTCTTACTAGACGTCCGAATCCTACGGCCGCTGCTTAAAAGTGGTTCGGGTGCGCTGGGGACTTCCTTATATAACATCCGATGAGGCCAGCGCAGGCGCAGGGGTGACCACGCGCCGTAGCGCTCTACGTGCGAATGACAGGTCGCTAAAGGTCGTACAAGACGATGATAGCGAGTCGATGTGGATCTTCCAGTAGCCACGTAGCGCAGGCGCCGAGAGCCACTTCTGGTAGCCACGCAGCGCCGGGGCAGTCAGGCACAGGGGAGGCACAGGAGGTTGGCTCGTGTTGACACGAGCGTGGTTGCACACGGGAGAAAGCTGCTCGGCTGGAACACCTGGACTGCATTGGTCTGTAGCTCTTTCTCCTTGTGTTATGTGATGCTGCCCATCTGACTTGTGCATTGTTTCTTTATTTAAACTCCAAACAGGAGCAAATCAGATCAAAATCAACTGACATCATGCAGGTTTCACGTACGAATTCTGCTGTTTAGCTCAATTTTATCATCAATATCACTGTTATTGATTTCATCATCAATATCATTTTTTTAAATGAAGTTGCTGTCATGGGATCCCTTCTTGCCCTCTTGATGACGTTTCAAGCTGTTAATGTAAAGCAAGTGATTACCACATTCGTGATGCAACTAATGCTGGTCTTGATCAATGTGTGCCAAGGTCAACAAGTATGTACCAATGTAGATACAGCTTATGCCAAGCGAAAACATGTGTTATTTGGTGTTTTAAATGATGACACCTAGTTTCCCTGCATAAGAACAATAGCCTCCTCAGTCCCTAAAAGAAAATTGCTGGTCAGTTTATTTGAAACTTCTTCATTTCGGTCTTCAGCATAGAGCAAAAGAGAAAAAAAAATTAATTTGGATCAACAAAAAAAGAACTGAAAAAACATGGCTGTCTCCAAATGAATCCTCTGGGTCCAAACAGGTGTGGAAGCCCTCACAGTAGCTTCTGTTCTGAAGGCTACAGAAAACACGCTTTGAAAAATTCGCTCTAGAAATATATTCATACTCCATTTTTCTGCTTTCCCTACTTCACCCAAGCTTAAGGTTTACAAGAAAGTTTCCTCAAATGTCATGTCTCGGGTGGTGGGGTGGTGGGGTGGTGACAGAGTGATCTCGCGCCTTTGTCGGCCGGGCAGCATTTCGTTGCTTAAGTTTTCTTTTTCGTTTCCTTCTCCTCTACATTGTCCATCAGACACAGTACAGCGGCTGGCGCTTCGGTTAAACATGTTGCCATGTTCGTTTTGAACTCTGAGTTAAGTCAACTTGAGTTTTCGAGACTATTGCTTGCTTTTACATTTCATCCACTCATTAGAGCATGATTGTTATATACAAAAATTGAGCGAACATTCATGTTTGTTCGACACAAAGCGGCTGGACACAAGGCGGCTGCTGAAGTTGACCTCGGTCATAAT
Organism: Rhipicephalus annulatus; assembly: GCA_013436015.1. Taxonomy (NCBI): domain Eukaryota; kingdom Metazoa; phylum Arthropoda; class Arachnida; order Ixodida; family Ixodidae; genus Rhipicephalus; species Rhipicephalus annulatus. The sequence continues at coordinate 189,324 of WOVY01003679.1, read as the reverse complement.
CCTGTAACACTTAGCCACAATTCACCTTTTTTCCTTCTGTCATTCGACCATACTGTTGTTGCACTTGACAATGCATATTATTTTGACGCTCTTTTTCTCCACTTTACTGGACCCCTTGTTTCAGGCATCGTGCCAATTGAAGCGTATTGTAGGCCATTGTTCTCCTCACTGTCACGCTCCACATGGCTGCCAATGTAAGCATCATTGCCAATAAATTCAGGATCATCAGAATGTGAAACACCAGCAGAATTTTCTTGTAGGAAGGGCTTGCATTTATTCTTCAGTCAGGTCCCTTCCAATCATCAATAGTGTCGTCATAAGGCCTAGACACCAATTGGGAACAAGCAATTCGAACACCTGTTTACTGGAATTTACAATAAAGATTATGGCTAAAAATCAATTACAACTTGACTGGACAACCTGTAGTAGTGCTGTCTAACATACTAGCTGATGACCACTGAGAAATGCCATTTTCACACACGCTATGCATCACAGATGCAGAACATCGAGGGCCATCTCGTGGAACTCAAGTAAGGTAATGCTCTGTTCTCCATGTGACTAATTAAGTTTAAAGTACAAAATGTTTGGTTCACAATTAGCTCCACTTAGCTTGAACGAATGGCCTCGAATTGGGGTCACAAGGACAGAAGAGAATAACGCAAGTCATTAGGCAAAGCATTCTAACAGGCACTACTTCAACCAGAAATCTCTTACTACTCAGCCAATTGAGCCATGCAGTTGGCTGGCCCTCTAGCAAGCTGCTGGACTGGATGGTGCCATTTTTTTGTCTCATCTAGCTACAGACGGTGCAGATGTTCTTGCTTGACTTCGATATTTGTCTTAGCAATCACAAAAAAGAGAATCAATGCATGAAAAACCATAATAATTTGAATGCTGGAAAAAGCAGTGCTGACGCACAGGCTACTGCTATGCCTACCCTAATGTTCAACTGGTTGTTTCCAGTTGCTTTTGCATTCACAATACATAAGAAACGCTTAGATGTTCTTGGACTGTCCTTTATTGTGGAGAATTGTATTTTACCAGTAGGCATTACTTTGCAGGTGGTGTCCTGTGAATCCCCATAATTGCACGGTGCCCAAGTTTTCACACGTGTTCCACAATGGTGCAACGTGAATCCTAGAAAAAACAGGAAGAATTACTTTCTGTGGACAAATAAATTGGTGTGATAAACCTAAGGCATAAAAATGATGGCTGCCAATAGAGTCAGTCGACACATTCGCTGTATCAGTTTTTTCAGAATCAATAAAGACTTACCTTGAGTGCATTTTAGTGACTGGCAACCAGGGCTATTACACTTTGAAAAGACAAATATATTCTCAAAAGATAACACAAAGGTGTGTGTTATGACCACTGTGGCAATATCCTGCATTCAAATGTGAAAGTCTGACAAATCCTGTACCATTTCACATATTGTCACAATGCAAATGATATTGTCTGTACATTTTTTATGCTACTCTTGTTCTTTTTAATAGGCATAAACTAACAATGGGTGAGGCCTCTGCCTTGCAGTGGGCATAGTTACACTGATGGAACCTTTATTCAGTACAATACAGTGCAAGTAAAAAGTTGATATAATACAGAAGGAGGTCCCAAAGTAAAAACTGTCAGGGGTACCTCCTGTGAATTCATGTATAAAAATATAGAACAAAGATTGGCGTTTAAGGAAAAAAACAACAAGTGAATACTTTCACTGATGATGACAATAAAACAAAATTTTATATTCAAGTACCCTTCAGAAGTTGTAGCACTCTTGGCAATCCTGGCCGATGCAAGACTGTATTTATTTTAGCAGGAGTACACAAAAGTAGGCTTGAAGTTATATGTGCTACATTCAATGACAGCAGTATTGATGCTATGTACAAGCAGGCCTGACAGACTACACTCAACCAAATCACGTTTAAAGGAGTGCTGACACATAGACGGCACAGAATATCCTTAAAAACCATGCAAATTACTTCTGGAGGTGTCACCAAAAGGCCAGCTATCTGAACCATAATTCCAGAGAAGGCAGCCATATCGCTTGCTCTCACTATCTCTTTGATCACCACTACTATCAATGCCAAGTGGTTGAACTGTCGATGGCAGTTGCGTGATGGCACGCATTCTATCAGCAATGGTGCCAGGTGAGACACCCAAACTGCAAGGGATCATATCTGTGAAGTATGTGGGAGTACAAGACTATGCAGCCAAATGCAATGGCAGACAAAGTATTAATTGTGCAATCCAATGTTGCACTTATCCGGGCTCATCCGCAAGAGGTACGGTACAGTAAGGGTATATGTCGTGCACCCACCGAAATTGCTACACGTGAAATATCCAATGAAGCTTGTCTGGATACCTAAACTCCAAATAAAGCTTCCAGCTTGTAGCTGTCATTGCAATCTACACAGTCACCAGCAAACTTAGAAGCATTACATACTAATACAGAAAAAAATTGCATTTGTTGTGGAGCCAACATATCGGAAACTTATGCTGTACTTCGATCCAAACTGTGTAAAATGTGCTATATAATGTTATTCTTGAAGAAAGAGTCAGCGCCGTTACCTTGGTGGCCACTAAAATAGGTGCTGGAAAACCAGTTGTGATGCAGCTGCAATAGGTTTTGGAGCAGCAAAATGTTGCTATTAGAACACAAAAATGCATATCTGGAGTAGGTTGAAGCACCCATGACACCAAATTGGGAAGCTTCAGATGCTTGTGCTGTTTGATAGTCCTCCATGCTTGGCCACTTCTGAGCGATTATTAGTGACGAGCATTGACTGTAAGATATTTTTTTATTTGGTTTTAAGGTTATTATTTGTTTAACTTTTTCTTTAACGTGTGAAAATGGTCATTTTTCATATGTTTTGGGAAGATTCATTTTGCCAGTTACAAATGTACTCCAGCACGCATTGCAGCATACGAACTTTTCCACAAAGATATGGTCTTTTCGAAAATATATGTTGTGAAGAAAAATAATATTTTGTAATAAATAAAAATGTAGAAAGTGTATAATTTTGGGTCCCTAGCTGGTAAACAGTGCAATAAACAATACAATCTATGCAAAAATATTCAAGACAAACAAAATTCAGAATATCTATCTTGAATACAAATGACCCAGGAACAATATAAAAAATAATAAATGTTGTACAAAATGTTTCTATTACCATAGACAAAGAAAATTGGCACAGAGGTGGTGCTTTCTTGCTCGTGCCACGTGATGAAGTATTGCTCGGTATTTCGTGAGACACAAGGGAACTTGTAGAATTTTTTCACTAGTATTTTTTTTGCAATAAGAGCCTCCTCCAGGTGTTCTAGTACAGTTGAATGCCAGTGATGTGAATAATACCTCGATAAATCAGATGTCTAATGACCTTCGATATTTTGTCTAGCGTCACTTCTTTTCATGAGCCACCTCGCTCGGAATAGGTTGGTGCTTATATATTGCGTCGAAGCATATTTTTTAGCATTTTGCACATCGTATTAAAAAAATCAATATCGCGAGCAGTTCTAAGACGATTTGCGCTGCTCCGTAATCAGGGCCAAGCTGTGCTCCGGTGGCCTTCTTACCGTTAGGAGAAGCTTCTGGTAATGCTAATACACCTGTTCCAGTTAGGTCATTCCACGCCAAGCGTCCCAGCCATTTTGGTGACCATTCCAAATGTATACGAAAGAAATTCTTATTTTGTGCATTGAAAACAGTGAACTGCTAGAATATTTCGGAGAGAACCATTATTTTCGTCACGTGGCTGCCTTCTGAACTTTCTGAGATGTTGTTTTGGTGATGTTGTGGGAAAAATTTATTTTTCCACGAACAAAAATTTATTATGGCCAACCTCCATATCGAAACACCCTAGTGCTATTGAACCCTATTTATTTTATAAGAAATTATAAATTATACAAACAATATTCTTAGTTATATTTGGTTCAAAAATATATTTACATGTAGAAGGTAACGAAACTTATTTCACTTATTAGTAAAATAGTCATTTTGCAATCTTTTTACCTTTTTACGATTCCCTACAAAACACAGACAGTGCTACCATCGCTTCCAAATCGCTGTTCCTATTTGCTCTATGGACATGTGACAGCGGTGCGGTTGAGTTGTCGTTCACCTCCCGTTGCCATGGTATGACTATAGTGTACTAGAATATTCTAGTACACTATAGTATGACATATGAACGTCTTGTGTTGAAGCAGCCAATCCGCGTGCAGGCGCGGTTGCTCTGCGCCTACTAGAGCCCCGGGCACACCGTGACCCCGGGTAATCAACAAGGCTAAGACCTCGCTCACTAGATTCCGTTGTGCCTTCGCGATCTCCGACGACAGCGCAGCTCTGGCCAACTGGGCTGGTCCTACGCCACCTCCTGCCGCCGGTTCCCTACCACGACATCAGCGCAGACTCTGGTTGACTAGACTAGCCCTACGTCACCTCCTGTCGCGAGCTCTCACAAGTGGTTCCCCGTCCTCGGACTCCTGTGACCGTTTTCCCATCTTTCATATCTCTCATCTATCGTCGCTTGCTGTTCTAGCGCATCTCTATTTCTCTCTATACCTTCAATCCTATCCTTTTAATCCCTCCTCACCCCATCCCTCGTGTGCTACTGTTGAGGTGGCGCACGCTGATACAGACACTTACGGGGCTCACTTTTCTCTTCTTTTCCCTCTTATAACCACAATCATCGAGGCTAAAAAAAATACGGTCTTTACAGACAATCGCATGACAAAATGGCAATTATGCCTATAAAAGATCCTGTTAGCTAATAAAACCGCTTGATAGTAATATATTTTAGTTGCAAAACATTAGTTTTTGAAAAGAAAAACGCTTAAAACTTGCAGGTGAGCATCAAACGTTTGATTGCCATTTTTTTCTGCCCTTTCTGACGAGTTGCAGGAGTTTGTGACATTCATATCGCTTGAAATGATGATTGGAAAATGATGTATTGCATATGCGATTGCTGAGACGGGAAGGCTTTACGCTCTCCCTTGGTAGAGTACCAAGGGAGCACTTTGAATCGTTAATCACTCTTTGTTAACACTCATGCAAACGTTTGAATGGCGTTGTCTTATCAAGCCCTGGTTTGCCTGCGGGACACCTCCATGCTCTCCCATACTAGAGTATCATGTATTCCAAATGGTTACCCAGTTTGTCTAAACAAGTGAGTCCCGTAGTTCTTTAAGGACGGACTGAGGCTCACTGCGCCCTAGTGGTTAGGAGACGGGCCATGTCCACAAAGCAACGTAAGAAATAAAAGTGGTCTTTCTGGCTCAAAAGCGGTGGTGCCACGCAGCTTCACGCCAGCCGTAAGATGTCAAAATATCACTCACTGCTTTCAAGGAAATGGGCGTTTTGGTTAACTAGTGCCTTTTCTAGTGCATTATACGTCTACGTGTCTTTGCGACTGCGCTTGTATGCTCTTAGCCGGTGTGCTATACTTACACAAGGCATCAACACCATGAACTGGCCTTAAATGTGTTGACTGACAGTAATCCAGCCAGCCTCACCCCTGTGGTCTAGTGGTTAAGGTACTCAGCTGCTGACCCACAGGTCGCGGGTTCGAATCCTGGCCGCAACGACTGCATCCTCAATGGAGGCGGAAGTGCTGTAGGCCCGTTTGCTCAGATTACGGTGCACTTTAAAGAAACCAGGGGGTCGAAATTTCCGCCACCTTCCACTACGGCGTTTCTGATGTGGTGGCTTTGGAACGTCAAACCCGACATTTAAATCAATCTGGCCAGCCTCACGCCTTTCATGATTTCTATAAAGCACCACTGAGCGGCAATGAGCAAGACTGCCATAGAACCACAGGTCTGACGCACTAACTACATGAGGTAAGTGTGCGAAGTGCATGAAAAACTTTTTATTTGCTAAATGACAATGTCTATGTATATCTATTGAAGGTACATTCAGTTTGCATGAGCAACGTACCGACAACCTTACTCGGAAGAGCTTTTCGTAGTTGCGAACACATCTAATCTTCATAATTTGGATTTCTATGGACATCTAAGAGACATTTACAATGTCCACGAGAAGCATACCATAGATGTCTGTACAATATTTGTGGTTCACTGGGATGGCGTCATTTGTAGAAAGAAGAAAGAGCGCTTTATATATATCTGAATTCTCATTTTAAGGCCACTTGCTGTACTATAATGCTCGCGTGTTCTCAAGAGCCTCGAGTATACCAATCGTCAGCGTTTTCTGACTATGCTGAAAAGTGTCACAGGCTCCTTATTTTAAAATCTTCTCTTTTGCTTAACACACTTTTACCCTCAGCACACACATACATACCATATATGGTTATATGTGAAAAAGCCTAAGTGGGACAAATGAAATGAATACTGTGCCTAACCCAGAAAATGTTGTCTACACCTCATTAGGATACAGGACGACATAAAACCTATATGTTTTTGTTTATAACAACTTATAACATATAATTTCTTTCAAACATTATATACATATTCCAGCTGCGCCTCTACATATGGTTGTTTCTCACTGCTACTGATCGGATTTATAAAACTTTGTCTTCATCATATAAGCAAGGCCTAGCACATTCAGGTAATTCTGTACCATGCTCGTTGTCTGGCGATTGTTGTATATACACGTCTCTCGCTTCAAAGTTCTTGCAGCTCTTGCTGCACATTGCTGTCAACCCATTGAGCAAGCTCCCTGGAACGCACTACTCACTCAGCAATTTGGATGAATTTTGGCTGCATAAAGGACGCATGAAATCAAATGACACGACACACTTTCCACTTGAAGGAGACTCAATCAATTGTTTCAGGCATGTTTGAGTGCCCCTGAGAATTCACAACGTACTGCCCTCGCACACTTAGAGGACATATATCTGTGCAACACATCTGCACAAAATCTCAAACTTTCACATGGCTTTGATTACATGACTGGACCTTCAAAAAAAATTAGTGCCTCTTTCACATGTAATGGGCATAAGGCTGAGTCAACGCAGAGTTGGTCAGCTTGGCTATAGCTTTTACCATCTCACCTCCCAATTCACTATGCTTGCTCCCTTTTTTCTTTGCATCTGTTTTTTTTAATTACTAGCTCTCTATTTGTTAATTATTTTATTTCTTTTCTCTTCTCTCTTTCTTTCTCAACTTTTTGAATCTCTATTTCTCCTCCCCACTTCTCTTTACAGCCCTCCTGTTATATGGTATACTATACTATAAAAAGCTAGGTTATCTTCTATCATGACTGCATAGCAGAGTGGTAACAACACTTGCCCTTGGATTTGAATGTCACATCTTGAAGAAATTGTCTCACAGAGATGTTCACTTTTATTTCTTTTTTTCTGTCCATTTCTTTTTTTCTTTCTATACTACCCATTCTCCTGCTCATCAGAATTATGACATGTTGCGCTGGATGAATTGGCGAGCCTGCTATGGGAGCGAAGAGGACGAAGATGCTGAACAGACCATCGGCTGCTTCACGGTGGTAGTTTTTCATCTCCAACACATGGCGAACCTCTAGCATAACAGCTCTATTAAAACTCTACTCTGCTGTAAGAGGAAATAGCTCTCAAGCAGATACTTTACTATTCTCTCGACAAAGGCGAGGGCTCAATGTATCTTCTTGACCTATCAGCATAGCAAAGTATCTAATATAACTGATCTCCATAGTAAATCTACCTGCATACTAAAGTACCTGACATAACATAGCTATCTGCAGGCTGAAGCATCTGCACAGCGGGGCATAGTAAAAGTGTAGATAGCTGGGCCATTTGGTTTTCACGCTGCTTGCTACCATAGGCATGATGTAGTTTATGCCATTCTGTGATAAACGTCTCAGTTAGAGTGGACACTGTGTAGAGAGGTACCTTGAATGTATGTTAATTGTTTCAAATAAAATAGTTTTTAATTTCTCTATGGTTCAATTTTTACAGCCGATTGGGCTCTGAAAAAAAAAAAAAGGTAGCCCTCACACGTAAGGTTAAAAAGCACATATCTTTGATGAAATAACAGTGCAGTCTACATGGAGCCACAGAGATATGTTACATGTTCCGCCTATGGTTTGCGTGTGCTGCTATAGCTACAACTTTTAAATTGGCATAAAGAGAAAGTGAAAATATGTTCCTTCATCTGCTCTTTTAAGGTGCAAGATATGTCTCTTGCAGAATCTGCACTGACAAAATGGTGACAAAAATATGATACAAAAATATTGCACATACACAGAAAATAGTAAAAAAAGAAAAACTGGAAATGCAAAATGTAAGCATTACTGCCGCAACCAAGATCATGGCTGAGAACAAAAGGTTCCCTAAAAAATTGGGACATGCAGCATAGATGGTGACGTGGCGTATGATGCACCACTCACACCTAACGCGATCATTTTTTGTTCACTTAGTATGCAAGAAACCTGAAATAGAATAATGTATGATTGACTGAATGTCAACTTTTACAGTCTAGCCAAATTTCACTTGTGTGATGTCTAAATCTCTAGATAATTATTAGACTAACAAACTTAAAGATTTTCACATTTATGTCTCTTAAGGGGACTGAACATGTATATGCCAGAACATGTATATGAATCAAGCCAGAACATGTATATGAATCTTTGTGTATGCTGAGAAACCCAGAATTGTATCGAACGCACTTTCGCAGTTTGAGTAGAATAAGTATTATTAAATGGATATTAAAATCATAACAGCTGCCCTGTGGTGCCACCTGGTAGTGAAGCCTGAGTAGTGAGTTTTGAGTCATTAAATTGCTGTATGTTACTTGCTGATGTTCAAAAAACCAGGCTTAAAATTATACAGTAGGTATATAAAACACCCCATCTTCTTTTTCACCTATTGCATAGTAAAAGGAGTTGATGCAGAGAATCACTCTCTTCATGACATCCGAAAATCAGCATTTAATCATGGTGCGCATGCATACGGCATCGCAGGTAATTTGGCGCATGCACTCTGCCATGGCAGAACCCTATGCAAGTACACCCAACAGCTTTTGGCCACTGTATGCAATATGTGCTGAGTACAATAGGACTCCATCAGCAACAAAATTTGATTAAAGATGTTTCATTCCTTTTTCCTGTTGTCATTGCATGATTATACACTATCAGTTGTAAGCTTTTTGTTGCAACAAAATAAACAAGTACATTAAAAATTAGTTGTTAGTCCTGTTAAGGTATGGGACTACAAGAAATTTTAAAAGCAGAAATACAGCATCTGTAAAAATAATCAAGCCTTTTGAATCCACAGAATGCTTTCAAAAAGGTCAGTGATTATTGCATAGCTGGTAAAATCACTTTCCTTCAGTGAAGTAGCCAGCCGCACTACGTAAGCTCTTATGTTTCATGCTTATAATCGGCCAGAAGGGATAACATTGATCATCCTTCAACAATATTTATTCAGTATGGTAAATAATTCAATATTTTTACACACCTTCAGAATATTTGCACTGTTAGAATTTTCATGATGCATATAATTTTTCGTGTTGGCTTTACACGTTTTCTGCAAAAAACTTCTGTGCCATGGTCATAAAATGACTTAACAAAGCCTTCATAGAAAGTGTTCTACTCGTCCTACACTTGTTTTTTACAAAGCAATTCTATTGTTCATATATATTCATTTTCGACAAACATAGTTGTGTAGCTATTTGATTGATATATTAACCCCTATTTGGCCTATGACAACTTGCAGTGTGGAGGCGGGTTGTTAAAAGGGAACTTACAGGCTGTGCATCGTGGACGGAAAAATCTGGCTTATTGTGTGAGTGCCAGAGCATATCAGCTGAGAATAAATATGAGATAAAAATTCTAGGCTGGGTTGTGATAAAAAGGGATGTGAACTGTTGGAAGCATTTCATGTTGAGAAAAGAGTGATGCATGTATTATTGACACATTTGTTAAAACTTCAAAAAATGGAAATGTTTCTTGAGCAATGTTTTGTGATGCTGCTTGATGTTAAAAGACTGTGATTTAGCACAATACCAATAATGCAGACGCGTCTGATTCCTTACATATTTGCTGGCAAAGCAACAAATACAGATGATGGAATTTAGCACGCCATGTGTTTCTTGTCTTAAGTGAGTCCCAATTATTCCTTCACCGAAGCTATGCGCAATCTTGTCAAGTTATATAACAATGCTAAACTATTGCAATGTGAGGAGAATCATTAACACAAGCAACAACAGGAATTATGCTAAAGCTCTTGTAAAATCACAGCCTGAAGATGAACACCAGTATACCTTTGTTGGGAAAAAAAGTGCTGAAATTCAGGATGTGACTGTTTGCATATGTTGTAAGTGCTTCAGTCGAGTCTTGTGAACTTAAAACTGTGGTGCTCCCAAAAAGAATCTTTTCTTTCTTTACTGTGACTAACCTCAGAAAACTATGCAGATTAGTATAAGTAAAAGAGATCACACTTGAGAAAAGTGATGTGTTGCCTGACACTATAAGGGAATGCAAGAGTACTTATATTAGCATTACTTTGGAAGTGAAATATTATATTCAATATGAACTTCAGCTTGCTCTGCAGTGGTGTTGCTACAGGATGCACACCTTCATACTGTTGTGGCACCATTTGCCAGAACAAAAGCCACAATCTTGTACAGGTGTGCGACAGGTACGAGCCAGTGCAGGGAATGCAAGCAGAAGTGGTTACTGGTCTTAAGCATGCACAACAGGCTTTGATTCTACAGTGTTTGATAGCTCCAGTGGAGTGCACATCACTACAGCTGGAGCCTTCCCTTCGTGGCACCAGCTAGATCGACTGTGACAAGCCGCATATTTTTGAATGTGACAACTGCATGGGGATGAGAAAAGGACACTGTGCAAGGAAGTATTTTGAAGTAAATGTTAGAGTTTGCTGTGATAGGATTATGAAAATGTATGATGGGTCATCTTGCAATGAAGAAGCAACTTTTGTACCTAGTCTCTAATCTGTTCGGACAGTCTGAAGAATATTGGCAGTACAAGTTCATGGCTACGGAAGGATGATGGCTAGGAGATGCCCTATCCAAATGTTGACCTACACCCTTCTTTAGTGCCCTTCCTGGTGAATTAAAAGTTTTGCACCATAGATACTAGATCCTTGAGTGGGTACACCTGAAGAGCTTATGATCGAGCTCACTCTTACCACCTGCTCTGCTTTACCTAAGGGCCATACCTGGTGCTGGAGCTTGTTTGCCCAGTAGAAATCTTTAATAGAAAAAAAGGTTTCAAGTATTACACAAACAAAGCTAGAGCACTAAAAGATTACCATGACATATCTTGTACAGAGACCTCATCTATCCAGTCCACTAATTAGCCCCAAATGACCTTTGTGGTGTGCCTGATCAAATGGTAAAAAACCATGCAGTTCAATATATTTTATCTTTTTTTTTAATCAGGAACTTGAGCTTGGAAAAACTAGGTTGTCATTAGTGACACTACATACACAGGGAATGAAACCAGTGAATATAAACTGCAATGATGGCACCAGAAGTGTCAGCATAAGGGAATTCACCCTCCTGGAAGCCTTATTTGGCATTACTGTCTATGTATTAAAACAAAATATTTTGATAACTTCATTGCTCATTTCTCAATTCACAAAATGCTACCTCATTCATAGCTCGCTGGAAACCCAATAATTATTCACCTATGAGATATGTTACGAAAAGTGACCAGCTCATTGAAGATATCTGTTAGCCTTAGGGCTAACTTCATTAAATAGAGGCTTTATTAAGCACTGGCTTTTATAAGCACTCATCCCATCAATAAAGTCTGAGCTTGGCTACTTTATAGCCATCTTTTTAAGACTTGGTGACCAAAATTCAATGCATCTAGACACCTGATAACAGGCACTTGCCTAATTACCACCCCATCTAACCAACAATGAGCCGTGTAAGATGCTTGAACATGTGCCATCATCTCGGGTTACCATGAGTTTGCTGAAACCATCTTGCTCTTAGTTTTGGCACAGCATGGTTCTCAGAAATCAATTTTTTTGCGAAGGTCAGCTTATTCTTTCATTGACAAACTGCACGTATATTTTTTGACCATTAATCAGTGGGTATTTCCTTTGATCGGTGGAAATAACTTCATAATGTGAACCACGAGCTACTTTTAAAATAATTTTCATGAAACATGGATAGTCATCTCACATACTTAGCTCGTGTGCATATTTGCTTAATAATCATCTTTTATTTGGAGCATATATGCGACGGCAGGAAATGTGGAGTACCACTGGAGTCAGCTTAGGCGTTTAGCACTTTTTGAGAGATGTCATGCCACAACCTTGAATGAATTTCGCAATAAACTAGAAGTTCATTTCCTTGCAAACTGCATGTCACAAAATGTTTTTCCAGGGTAACTGGATATGGACTCGTTACAAAGGCCGAGGCCATGGCGATGCTGCCCACCGTATCGCCATTAACGAGACAAGAGACAGTGCGTGTGTAATTAAGGCACACACACGAGGACTAATGACAGTGCTACATTTACATTTTACACGCATGCAAATGCATGTTTTACCTTAATACAATGCGTGCACTTCACCGCATAACATTACTGCTATGCGGCAATGTTACCAATTTTAGAAAATACGTTTGGGGGCCGGCGATTTAAGCTAGACAACACAATTGTTGCTCGGAGGATGGCGTCGGCTGGACGCCTGATAATACCACGTCGCTTCCACCTTGCGCATACCGTATCTATACCTCGCACACTTACGCAAGACGAGGCTTCAGTCACAGTAATTCACCCAAATGACTCCAACTGATACTGATCGACCCTCAGCAACACAAGAAGCACACGTCCACGTAGTACGTACGCCGCAATATTACAGTTGTGCATGAAACAGGTATTCACAAATCACATAGCACACATGGCCTTTAATTCACGCTCGTACAGCTCGTTATCATTGCTTATAGGAGGGTTGCACGTGACGTCATCCGCTTGAGGCGCTAGCGGCGTTTGCCTCTACCGCCATGTCAATGGTCTAAGCGCGCCCTTTTTGAAGCGGCAGTGAGAGGTTGTGTGCGTGCCGCTACGTACGGTACCAACGTGGCGAAATTCGACTGAGTGCTTACGCGCGTGAGTTCCGAAGTCCGGCGAAACTTCGCTATGAACATAAGGTTCACATTTGCGGCGGATATCAACCCGTTCGACTTCAGCAGCGATGAAGCTGTGTGGGATTTGAAGTGTTATTCCCGCATCAAGCTCACGGACATTAAGGACCACCTTGTTGGCGGCACAAGCTTTGCAACAAGGGACGAGCTTAAGGCCTGTTAATTGATGGACACCCAAAACTATGTCACTAGCGGATGGGTCCAACAGCATCGAGTTAGAGACCTTGGAGATGGCCGCCGCGTCGTCGTCGGAAACGTGACTGCTTTTCCTTGCTTAGTGCTCGGACGAATAATTCTTTTTTTTTTTTCACCGCGGTGGTGTCGTTTCCCGAATTCTTTGTGTGGAAGGGCTTCACCATTTCCAAGGGCATGTGAGGTGCTACAATTGTCATAGTTTGTTCATGGTTGAGCCCAAGCCGCTTGCGATCAAAAATGCTCTTTGCTGCAGGGTCCAATGACGCGCGTCGGGCAGTTGCGCACCCAGAAATCACATAGTCTCGATTGTAACTGATCGACGTTAATGTGCTCAGCTCTTTAAAGCATGGGTAAACGAGAACGCACTGCGTCGCTAACTGTTTACTAACACAGATAAATCAGTAACACGTAGCACCTACCTGAATGATACCGCTGATAAGCAGCGATCGCGGTCGAAGTGCGCACGCTCGTCTCCTGCTGCGTAAACAAAGCTCCATAGCACGTCGCGAAAACCCAAGTTTTCCACCACAAACGCGAACCTCTAAGATGTTGCATAGGTTCTGAACACTTATCGGAAATTAAATGTTTAACGCACACGTGGTATATTGTGTGGCTGAATCATCCAAACCTTTTCGATTGGTTTACGATCATTCTAGGTATGGAAGAAAAAAAAAAAAAGCCGACATCAGACGCATTCTCATGACCAGCCTTCTCACTCGAGTGATTGTAGCAACCAAATAAGGCACAGTTCACCATTATGAGCACAGGAATCTTGCACAGGCGCGCAGCCGTGAGTGTACCTCGTACTAGTGTACGTTCTGCGACTGCTTGCCCGCGGCGGCAGGGAGGGAGACCACAAAGATGGATGCGCTGCCTCTTCGACGCTGGCGCCATCTCGTGGGCCACGCCCCTGTGCAACCCTCCTATAGATTTGGCGGTAAACACTTTGAGATATTTGGTGTTATCTACTGAGCACCGCGGTGATGTTCCATTCGCCCATCAGCGTGTAAACACTGCGATTTGCAGGAACTACCAGAAGCGGCAGTGACTTGCACTCGAATCACTTTCTATAACACTCACTTACGCAACGCGACTACGTCCCCACGGGCAAAGGCAGTAGTCGCTATTGAACACAGCTCATGGTGAAAAACAACACCCACCACGAAGAAAAAAACCACCACAGCATAATGTTACTACAGCCACAAAACACCTATACACTACAATTTGCTACAGCTGTAACCACCTTAGAGTTTCTAGCAAGCTAGTGAGAAACTACACAACCTGAACCGTCGAAAAAAAGCTTTAAGCGTCACCTAATCATACACTTCAAGTCGAGAGGGTTTCAAGCGGCTATATGGGTGAATGGAGCGTTTTTCAATGGTTTACCTCTTGAAACGCTCGGTACACTGCCGTCACCTTTCCTTCCTCCGTGGGCTATTGGGTGACGTACGGGGCATTTGGGCTTTCAAAACGTTCGTGCCACCAGGTGAAACGAAACACTGTCGAACCAAAACATTGCAAAAAAAAAAAAAAAAAACGAAATAGCGGCGTGGTCGAGTTGTAGTTCACCTCTCGTTGCTATGGTATGACATCAGAGCGTCTTGTGCTGAAACAGCCAATCCGCGTGCAGGCGCGGTTGCCAGTTGCCGAGGCTAAGAAAAATATGTTCTTTACAGACAACTGTATAAACATTCGCATGACAAAATGGCAATTGTGCCGATAAAAGACCACGTTAGCTCAATAAAGCTAGCTGATAATCGGTCAATTTTTAGTTGAAGAAACATTAGTTTCCAAAAAAAAAAAAGGCTTAAAAACTTGCAGGTGGCCATCGCACATATGGTGAAGAAGAAGAAGAATAACTTTATTTATGAAGTCCAGCGAAGTTGATTTGGGGCGGGCCTAGGCGTCGGCCACGAGCCCTTGGGCTCGGGCGGCTTCCTCGGCTCGCTGGACGGCCCACAGTTGTTGTTCGAATGAGGAGCTGAGCAGAGCCCCCTCCCAGCGTGTCCTGCGGTCCGAAACTGCCTCTTCGTGGTTTTCATCGTTGCTTTCATCTAAACTCGAGCATTCCCATAGTATATGTGAAAGTGTTGCCCTTTCATCGCAAACCTTGCATTTTACTGTTAAATACAGATCAGGGTAACAGAGACTAAAGAGAACTGGATTCGGATAAGTATATGTTTGCAGTTGTCGCCACGCAACTGCCTGTTTTTTATTTAACCTGTTGTGTGGCGGAGGGTACTTTCGCCTTTCTAGCTTATAGTGCTGCGTTATTTCGTGGTAACTAGTCATGCGGTCCCCCCACTCCCACTCCCCCCCGTGTGGAACTTCGCCCGAGGTGGCGTCGGCGTTCGCAACGGCTCGGTTCGTGAGTGCTCGAGCCGCCGCGTGCGCCGCCTCGTTGCCGGCCAGCGGGGTTTGTGTGTGTGCGGGGGTCCATATGACGAAAGTGTCATTTTTTTCCCGAATTTTGTCTTCGTTAGTCATTAGGATTCGCAGCGCCTCTCGGGAGACACGACCGTTCGCATAGTTGCGTATCGCGGCTTGCGAGTCACTAATTACTACTTCGGCCTCAGTGGTCGCCACCGCGAGTGCTATGGCCACCTCCTCGGCCGTCTCGGTCAGTGGCGTTTGCACCGTAACGCTCGTCATGCATGTCCCTTTACCGTCGACCACCGCGGCCACGTAACCACACCTTCGCGCGTATCTGGCCGCGTCCACGAATACCGCTTCCTTGCAATTTCCGAATTTTCTCTGCAAGTCCTGCGCTCTCTGGTTTCTTCGGCCGGTGTGATGTTCCGGGTGCATATTTTTGGGCAACGGCGGAATCACTATCTTTTCCCTCACCATCACGGTAATGTCGGCTTTTTCGCCTTGCTGCGTGTGATAGTGGATTCCCAGTTTTTCGAGGATGTACCTGCCCGTTTTAGTCTTAGAAAGTCGTTCATACTGTGCTACGTTGTGCGCTTCTATTAATTCGTCAAGCGTGTTGTGCAAGCCTAGTTCTAATAATTTCACTGTGCTTGTGTTCATGGGTAAGCATAAAGCTTGCTTATACACTTTCCTGATTAAGCAATCTAATTTTATCTTCTCGGCGACGTGCCAATTCAAGTAAGAGGCAACGTACGTGATTCTACTGAGGACAAAGGCTTGCACAAGTCTAATAGTGTTCCCTTCTTTCATACCACTATGTCGGTTCGTAATTCGTTTTAGAAGTCGGATTGTCTGATTTACCGCGTGTTCCAACCTGCGAACAGTTTCGCCATTGTGGCCATTGGCTGCAATATACAAGCCTAACACGCGTATAACGTCTACTTTGGGAATGACGTGGCCTTCCGAGGTCGTTAGCTGTATCGCTTCCTCTGCGTGATTTGCGCTTTGTTCGCTGTATTTGGGCTTTCGACCTCTGCGCGTAGGTCTGTAAACCAGTAGCTCCGATTTCTCAGCCGAGCAGGTGAGGCCCGTGCCCTCTAGGAATCTTTGAACCGTATCGATGGCTCGCTGTAGCGTCTGTTCTATTTGGCCGTCACATCCCCGAGTTACCCACAGAGTAATGTCGTCTGCGTACAGACTGTGGGAGAGCCCGTCAATCTCTTCTAATTTAGCTGGTAACCCTATGAGTGCGAGGTTAAAGAGCAAGGGCGAAATCACCGAACCCTGAGGAGTGCCGGCGCTGCCCATCTCTATCTCTCCTGACTCTAATTCTCCCAATGTGATCCTCGCTGTCCTGTCCGTTAGAAAATCACGGACGTAGTCGTACGTCCTTTTACCGAGTCCTAATTCTATTATTCGGGTAAGTATAGTCGAGTGCTTGACATTATCAAACGCCTTCTTTAAATCTAGGCCTAAGATTGCTTTGGTAGAAGTGGTCATGCTGTCTATTACCTGGTGCTTGAGTTGTAGCATGGCGTCCTGCGTGGAGAGGCTCTTCCTGAAGCCCAGCATGGTGTGAGGAATCAGATCGTGGTCCTCGAGAAAGTTTGTTAGTCTCGCGAGGACCACGTGCTCCATGACCTTACCAACGCAGGACGTCAGCGATATCGGCCTTAGATTTTCCAGCTGTATGCGCTTTCCTGGTTTGGGTATCATAACGATGCGGGCGGTTTTCCACTGTCGGGGAATACGTCCCTTTTCCCAGCATTCGTTAAGGAAAACCGTGAGGTGCTCTATCGATGTGTCATCTAGATTCCGAAGCGTTTTGTTCGTAACCCCGTCTGGTCCGGGCGATGATTTCGTGTTGAGCCTGTGCAGCACCGCGCGTACTTCAGCAATGCTGAAAGGTCTGTCCAAGCACTCGTTCGCAGTGCCTTTGTATTCAGAGTGGAGCACGGGTCTAGTCGGATTAGTGTATCTCATCCTGAGTTCATGCAAGAGTTCTGCGTGGGTTCCTTTGTAGACGTTGATTATCTTATTGACATTTTGCCTATATGCTGTTTTAGTCTCCTCTGGATCCAGCAGGAACCTGAGGAGATTCCACGCCTTGGTGAACCCTACCCGACTATCCATGCTATTACACGTCTCTTCCCACTGTGACTTGCAAAGCTGTAAAGCGTATTCCTCGATGTCTCTATTCAGTTTAGCTATTCGCCTACGTAAAGTCCTATTGTGTCGTTGTACTTTCCACCGGGCTTGTAGGCTACGTTTAGCCTCCCACATATGCAGAAGCTTACTATCTAGGACCTGGAGGTTTGCCTCAGGAGGGACCTCATGCGTTGCTGCCGCGACATCTTGCCTCAGCATTGATGTCCACTTTTCTATATCTTCGATATTTTCCGAGGAGTCAATCCTATTTTCCCTGTTTTGCCTAAACTTGTCCCACTCTACAAGTTTTAGTAGCTTGCTTTTCTTTTTGCACGGCCCCGCATTGGCACGAATTTCTACAATAGTGTGATCACTGCCCAAATCCTCCTGTGTATTCGTCCAGCATACGTTTGTTATGTTTTTAACGAACGCGAGATCTGGTGACGTATCAGCACAAACACTATTTCCTTGTCGCGTAGGCGCGGAGGGGTCGGTAATGAGAGTGAGACCCTCCAGTAGAGCATCCTCCCATAGGTTTTTGCCTTTCAGGTTTTCGTATTTGTAGCCCCATGCGGAATGATGAGCGTTAAAGTCTCCCGCTACGAGGAGCGCTCGGGTCCCCGCGATGCCGGCCGCCTTCTTGAGTAGCGCGCGGAAGCGGTGCTTAAGTCGAGGGCTACTATACACATTAAGAATGAAAAGACTATTGTCTCGATTCTTTGGAGGTACTATCTCCACCAACAGGTGCGGTATCGCGTTTACCTTAATCTCATGCTGCGTTACGGTATAGGTTACGTTTGACTAGCGTCGCGACGGCCGGTTTGTCCCGAGGAGCGCTATCCTGAAATGACCTGTAACCGGATAACTTAGCTTTAACGTTAGTTTCCTGTAGAAGTATCACATCTGGCTTCTCCTTGCTAATCAGGTATTGTTGAAGATGTCCCCGCTTTCTAGCGTATCCTCTACAATTCCATTGCCAGATTACGTAATTTTTAGTATTGTGAGTAGCCATGGTGATAGTAAAATTTAATATTTTCCAGTGTTCTCCCTAGTCTCTGTGTCCACTGGTCTGTGGTACGGTTTCCCAGTCTGTTTGAGGGGCCCGCAGCTGCTAGCTGGTAACCTTCGCTCGTTGTTTTCAACCCTCATCTGCAGGGTGGCGAGTTGTTGCTGTATTTGCTGCATTGTAGTTGTTATCTGCTGCATCGCGCCTGTAAGCTGGCTAAGCATTCGTTCCATTTCTGCTTTACGCGTGTTCTTTTCATCCTCTATTTCTTTCCTGACTATGCTTATGTCGTCTTCGACATCGTGCCGTTTCCTATCCCTTTCCTCTGTTTTATGTGTTTGAATTTCGGCTTGCGCCGGGTCCACTTCAACTGCCCTGCGTTTCGAGGGGGTCGGCACCGTTTCATCCTTAGATAGTACCTCCCCTGGATTTTCCTGCAATCGGATCGTTCCGCCCTTTTTAGCTACCTCATTTTTTAGACTAGCATTTTCTTCCCTGAGTTCCTCAATTACGTTTTTGTATCTAATGTTATCTCTCTCCAATTGCTCGAGTCGTTTTTGAATTTGCATGATCATGTCGTGTTGACCTTCACTGTTAGAAAAGGCAGTGCCAGACCGCGCACGCTCGCCGGAGGCGGCTGCCGCCCAGCTCACCTTGGAGGCTTTGGGTAGACTGTCGTTACCACCGGGTCCGGCAGCTCGCGTCGCTGTAGTGTCGGTACTGGCGGGAGACGTGCCCTGGGACTTAGGTCTGTCCTTGGCTCGTTGGCGCTCGGCGTTCCTCGACCGAGAGCGGGAGTGAGACCGGGACCGGGAGCGGGAGCGAGAACGCGAGGCGGATCGGCCTCGTCTCTCCCCACGCAGCGCCGAACAGGCGTGTCCACTTTCGCCGTACACCCTATAGCTCTTGTCTGCGTCCTCCTCACGTTGCCTTCTTTCCCACTGGCGTTTCTTCACTATGTAAGGAGTTCTGTACTTGGCTTGGCATTTCCTGTCTCCGGTAGGGTGGTCCTTGCCGCAAAGTCGACATCTGGGCTCACAGCAGTGGTCTTGCGGTGGATCATCACAGCCACAGCCTCTGCATCTTCTACTTTCTGGGTTGGGGCAAACGTCGGATCGATGTCCAAGTCGGCCGCAAGCGTAGCACGTCTCGTACTGTTTCTTGTAGAGCACGCAACGGTGCTCCGTTCCGTTGTAGTATATGTAGCGCGGCACTACACTTCCTTCGAATACGACGATAGCGTGTGCCGTGCTTCCCATCCTCTTCGCGTGCAATAACGTAGGGTTGTGCTCGTTGACGAGGTGTCTCTCAATATCCTCAGGAGAGTCTTCGTCGGGAATCCCACGGATGATGCCCTTGGTTGTATTTTCCGGCGCGGCTGCATATGCACTCGCTGCGTAATCTTTGTCTCCCATGGTTAGCTTGGAGATTTCACAGTATCTTCTGGCTCTCTCTTCCGATGGAGTGCTCACTACTACAATATTCTGTCTTTCATTTACGCGAAAGATATCGCCTCTGGTTTCCTCTTGGTTCAGTCCGGCAGCGGCACGTATGCTGTCGCCGATCCGAGCAGCACGATGTGTCCTGGTGCTGAAGCCATCTCTAGGGCGTACGATGACCTTGATGTCGTCCACCGGCAGATTCGGTTTTTTGGTCGCCATGCTGAGTCGTCGCACGTTTCTGGCTGCTCTTTTGACAAACGCTTCATCATCGTTGAGCGCGTCAGCGGTCTGCGCAGCAGGGTCAGTGCCCGCGACGCGCGCCTTGCGTTCCTTGTATTTGGCCCGAACCTCGAGCCAGCCATTCTCCTTGCGGACATCTGTCGGCGATATTTCTTCACCGTCTACGTGAACAACTTCCATTGCAGTCGAGGATAAAGCCGTTAAGCGAGTAGCAAAGGGGCGTCGCACTGCTCGCTGGGTTCGGCATAGACGCCGGCCGCGTCTGCAGCGCGAGCGACGGCGTCTACCGGTGCTGCGTTAGGCTTAGTTCGTGTGCCAGTGTGGCACCGCAATAAATGAGCTACAGTGTCCAGAAAAGCGGCTCACCTCCGAAAAACTTGATATAGGCAGGATTCGCTGCCCTTCCAGAAACTGCTGAGTAGAATGCCGTTGATCGAAGATCTGAATTTCTGCCACAAACATAAAACATCCGCGGAACCGACGTGAAACGCGTCCGCACCCTCTGGCCCCCCTGGTGGCGCTCCGCACATATGGTGGTCGCATTTTTTTAAGCCTTGCTGACGAGTCGTAATTGCTTTGACATCTAGACGACTAGCAATGGAAAGAGCTCGTCCTCGCGTGTATCAAACGCACAAGGGACGGCTTTCAGCTCTCCCATAGTAGAGCATCCTGTGCTCTAAATCGTTACTTACTTTTTTACCCCCCTCCTCCATTCTCTTCCTTTAAAGGGGCTCAGCACTCTCCCAAAGTTGAGAACGAAGTACTCGAAATCGTTGAACATATTTTATGGATCTGCAATGCATATGCAATTGCTCAGGCGGGATTGCTTTACGCTTTCCCATAGTAAAGTACCAAACTCTTCAAATCGTTTTTCACGCGTTCTTAACACTCATGCAGGCGCTTGAATGGCGCTGTCTCTTTTAGCCCTAGTCTGCCCGCGGGACGGCTCCGTGCTCTCCCATAGTCGAGTACGAAGTATTCCAAATTGTTACCCACTCTGTCTAGACAGGTAGGTAGGTAGGTAGTAAACTTTATTCAGTTGACAGGAGAGAGTTGGGGACGGCTTTAAGGGCCGGCCCCTTACAAAATCTAGGAGGAGTCCCTAGTCCGGGACCCCTGTGGCTTCTGCTGCAGCACGTGCTCGGGCCACTAGGGCACGCTGGTCCTCTAGGGTCGAGCAACCGAGCAGGGCAGCCTCCCAGCTCTCTCGGGTAGGGAGGGAAGGGGAAGGAAGTGGCGGGACCGCCGGATTTGAGGGGCATGCCCACACCATATGGAAAGGATCCGCGAACGGATGGTCACAGTGCGGGCATTCCCCAGAGAATGCCGGATTGAAATGTTTGAGTATCGCCGGGCACAATACTGTATTGGTATAGAGACGGAGGAGCCAGCGCTCGTCCTTCTTGGGCAGGCCCGATGCTGGGGATGGGAAGCGGAGCCTGTTCGATTTGTACATAGCGGTGATTTCTCTGAAAGAGGTAGCCGGAGTGGGTTCTGGAACATCAGGCGATGGAGGGCGAGGCGGATCCCGGTAACTAAGCGCGCGGGCCGAGGCATCTGCAGCCTCGTTTCCAACTAGCCCCGTATGAGCAGGAGTCCAGATGACGGTGCGTGGATTTGGGCGATCTAGATAATAGCATCGCTTAAGGATTTCGGCGGCGCGATCATTGATGCAACCCCGTGTGAGATTTTGGCACGCCCTCCGCGAATCGGTAATAATTATCCGAGATGCGGGGTCCGCTGCGGCGAGGGCTATGGCGACCTCCTCCGCGTGTGTGATGTCCGGTGCTCGAAAGGTGAGCCCTTGAATAGGTACGTTTTGGTGAACCACAGCGGCCGTGTACCACCCGCCGTGGTGGGGGCCGGATGCGTCCGTGTAGAAGACTCCCGGGCGTGAGCCGTACCGTTGCTGTAGGGCTGTAGCCCGCGCTGTACGCCGCCCATCGTGAGTCCCATTTGTCATGTTTTGGGGCAGAGGCGGAATGATCAGTGCACCACGCCAATCCTCGGGGATCGCGGTACGCTCTTCCACCTTGTGGGTGTTGGAAATGTGGAGGCGGTGTAGGAGGTTGTTCCCATCCTGAGACCTACTAAGGCGCAGGTACTGGTTTTTGAGATGAGCCTCTTTAAGTTCCCCGTACGTGTTTGTCATGCCCAGGTCTGCGAGACGTTGGTTCGACGTTGAGATGGGGAGGTCTAGGGCACGTTTGTAAATTTTGCGGAGTATACAGTCTAGTGTATTCTCGTCGCATTTACGCAGACGCAGGTAAGGTGTCGAATAAAGGATCCGGCTGGTCACGAAAGCGTTGGCGAGGCGCAGAGCAGCACGGCTCTTGAGGCCTCCTCGCTTGTTCGAAACCCGGCGGATCATGCGGCCCACCTGATCCGCCACAGTGCGTAGTTTGCGCAGAGTGGTGTCAATTTTGCGGTGTTTGTGTATGAAGAGTCCCAGGACTCTGATTTCGTCGCGTTCCGGAATGGCCCTGTTACACAAGGTGAGTTCAATTTGTGTCGTGTCGTTCGGTTTGGGGCGAAGATGCACGTATTCCGATTTGGTGGGTGAGCATTCGAGACCGCAGCCGCGGGCGTAGCTGTCAACTATCGACGCGGCATGTTGCAGGCATGTCTCGATGCTACCAAGGGAACCCTGAGTTGCCCATGGCGTGATGTCGTCGGCGTACAGAGCGTGCTGCACGCCTGGGACATCGTTTAGCAATGAGGGAAGGTGAGCCATGGCAAGATTGAACAGAAGAGGAGAGAGGACTGCTCCCTGTGGTGTTCCGCGCGTACCGAGGGGGTACGGTCCATGCTCCTTGTCTTGAATACGCAGGTATATCTGCCGTTCTATGAGAAATTGGCGGACGTACCTAAAAGCATTATGCCCACAGTTTGTTTGTGATAGGTTGGTAAGGATGATGTCATGGGTAACGTTATCGAAAGCTCCCTTGAGATCTAAGGCGAGGACTACCTTGTCATCACTGGGATGTTCGACCGGTTCGACAGTGTCACGATGGAGTTGCAGGAGGATGTCCTGAGCAGAGCGATGTGGGCGGAAGCCGTACATAGTGTCTGCAAAAGTGTGTCGGGCCTCTAAGTATTCAGAGAGCCTGTCCCGGACCATGGCTTCCATAAGTTTCCCTACGCATGAGGTTAGGGAAATTGGTCTGAGATTGTCGATGTTTACAGATTTGCCTGATTTAGGGATGAAAGTTACTAAGGCCGTTTTCCAATCGAGCGGTAGGGGTTCACGCCCCTCCCAGATTTGATTGAAGTAGTCGAGGAGGTGAATGTACGCCGAGTCAGGGAGGTTGGCTAGGAGCCGAACCGTCACTCGATCCCGACCTGGCGCTGTGCCTCGTTTCATTTTGGACAGGGCCGCCTTCAGATGGTGGAGCTGAAAGCAACGATCCAACTCGGCGTTTTCCGTGCCTGCATATGAATACGCCGGTCCGATGGGGCCCCGTTGGCTACAGAGATATTTGTCTCTGAGAGCCTGTGCCAATTTTTCCGCGTCACCCGCATAGGCGTGAAGCGCGCGCTGAAGGTGTTTCTGTGTTTCTGTGCGTGTTTGGCTAGGGTCGATGAGAGCCCTAAAGAGACGCCAGGTGTTGCGGCTTGACATCTGTGTGGCGGCAGTGTTGCAGCGCTCTACCCAGTTTGAGTCGGCGAGCTGGGCCGCGTACTCGTCGGCCTCTAGGGTGAGAGCCGCTATGCGGATTCTGAGCTGTCGGTTGTGTTTCTGTCGGCGCCATCGGCGCACTAGGCTGTGCCGAGCCTCCCAGAGATGCAGTAGGTGGTTGTCCACCGCCGGCGTGGCCTCTGAAAGTTGAACCGTCAGCTCGATTTTGTGGAGTGAGTTTATGAGATGTTGAGACCAAGTGTAGTATCCTTGGTGAGCTATGGGGGTCGGATTGAAGTATATCTCACACGCCCCGGCCACTTCCCCAAAGGGCTGAGGCTGACAGGCAGCCTACCATATTGACTGCAACATCAGCAGCAAGCCCCGGACCGAGCGGTGGAGCACCTCTGGATCTCTCTGCTCTCCTGGAGGCTACCAAAAATTCTAATACCCATGATGGCGGGCAACGCCTCTAGATCGCGCCGCGCCCGCGTTAATTCGGACCCTTTCACAATCCTCCAATGGAACTGCCGGGGATTTCGGGCTCGCACTAAGCGGGCTGCTCTCCGGCTCCACTTAGAAACCTATCCCCAATTACCCGCGGTAGTGGCCCTACAGGAACCGGGTGAACACGCCGCCCTTACAAACTATACCGTGTATCAAAGGGACGCGCAAACGGCACTTTGCGTGCATCGAGATTACACCGCCAGTTTGGTGGATCTCGAATGCAACCCAGCTTACTCGTATGCTATGGTGACTCTCCTCCCTCTTAGGAAGCAGGACCCATCCATACACATTCTTAACATCTACAGTTCACCCAAACTGCCCAACATAACATATGCCGACATCTTTAGCAAAGCTCACACGGTGGCAGGCAAAGAACCACTAGTCATAGTAGGCGATTTCAATGCCCCCAGCCCTCTCTGGGGTTATCGTCGGGAGGAACGACGTGGTCGGAAATTGTCGGAACTCATTTCCACCATGGGTCTAACCATCCTGACGGACCCCACACACCCAACCCGCATTGGAAACTCTGTTACCCGAGACACATGTCCCGATCTCACACTCACCAAAAACATCAAACACGCAGATTGGCTCAATACCGAGGAAACCCTCGGTAGTGACCACTGCATTGTCATTACCACAATCCGGACACACCCCCTTACTCGTCCCCACCACCAAGCGAAACTTCCAGACTGTCTAGACAGGCGACAGTACCGTAGTTCAAGGACTGACTGAAGCTCGCTGCACCCTAGTGGTTAGGGTGGAAGTGATTTTAGAAGAGAAAAGTGAGCCCCATTAACTGTCTCTCAGGGGGAGGACAGCTCAACCGTCGCTCACGAGGGATGTGGGTAGATAAGCATAAAAGGATGGGATTAAAAGGTATAGAGATAGAGAGAGAGGAAGGAGAGAGCGAGGCGCAAGGACAGGGAGCGACGGAAGGAAGGCGAAGACAGGAAAGAAGGACACGGAAGGCACCACTGCCGAGAGCTCTTGTCGCCAACAGAAGATGGCATAGGGCTAATGCAGTCGGCCTTATCTACGCTATCGTCGTCGTAAGGGACTGGCGGCAGAAGGTGACGTAGGATTAACCCAGTCAGCCAGAGCTACGCTGTCATCGGAGATCGCGAGGGCACAACCGGTTGGCATGGAATCCAGTGAGTGAGCCCCGTGCCTGTCCGTGTTGGCAGCTGGGCATTGAAAAGCATGTAGCCTAGAGTCTCAGTGTCCCCTCAGATTCCTGCTTTTGTGAGGTAGACGCTCCGTTGAGCATTCGCTAATGATTTAGCAAATGTTTGTCACCCCTGAAGACATATAGTGCATGGTTTTAGCGTGATTACTGGAGAAGGTTTTTGCGCATGACGTTGCCGGTCACTTTTTATAATGTCTGAAGTAGAACTGACACCTTCGGGTCCGCAGATAACGACCAGCGCACTACAGAAACTCTCACATTTAATTTTCATTCACTTGGTTTCCACGACACTGACTTTTTGTCGTTGGTTTCTGGATGTGCGTGCTATTGTTGCTCGCGTGCATACTTTTGCAGCGCAACATGTACCGAGCTGCGAAATCTCTGTGGATCTTGGCCCAACAATTATTTTCTCTATATAACTACATATGTGTGGGGCACCTCTTTTTGAAACTCCTGAGAGCGAACTGCAACCGTCTTTCTTGAAGGATGATAGGCCAGTAGGTTCTTCTTAAAGAAGCTGCCCGGGTGTCGTCGGCGTTACTAAAAGTTAGCAGGGAGGAAAAAGAATCAGGAGATTACCAAGAAATCCCCCCCCCCAAAAAAAAACTGAACCGTGGTTTTGAATGTGTCAGTATGTCCACGCAAATGTGGCAAAACTGGATTAAAATAAATATCGGGTGGGGTAAGTGCACATATGTCACTATACGGTTGCAAGTAAATTTGTATCATTCCGTTCTCCTGCACATCACGTATTCTAGCACGTAACGAGGCGATAAATACAATGGAGAAAAAAAAAACGGCACTCGTGTGCTCCGATCTTCGCAATTGTTTACGTCGCGTCGTCGGCCTCCAACAGGCTGCACAATGCAGCGGGGCGACCGTTGCCAGTTCCTGCAACACTTGCTGTGCTTGGCGCCCGGTTTTCATTGCGCGCCTTGCTTCGTATCAATCATGAGTGTCTTTTGCAGCGTAAAGCAATGTTGGTTGTGCAACTGGCCCGAAAGTTCAGTCTGATAAAATTTCCATTAGGTTGTGCATGGTTTTCAGCGGTCCCGTGCTACCATTAAGGTATAGATGGCATAGGGCTGTATGACGTGTTTATCAGAGCTCGAAGCAAAGAGCATGGACAGTTGTGACGCGGTGCCTCGACTTTTCAAGGGAGAGACATTTCACAAGCGCCTATAGAATATACATTGGATTTCGTGTGTGAGAGGACATCAGACAGAAGGAGATGCGGGACGCCCGAGATTTTGTGAATGTGAATATTGGCATATACAGGAATAGGCTGAAACCAGCTCCAGACGTACGGTTGCCTTTGTGCGGTTACTGAGACTCGCGTATCTTTGTTTGTGTAAGGAAAGTGAATTCATTTGCATGCTTATGATAAATATCTTTCATAAATATTTGCTTTTGAATTTATTGCACGGTTATGTAGGGCGAACGGAATGAAAAATGCTTGCGCAAATGTGGCGGAGAGTGAGGGAGGTTCCTTGGGATTTAAAGGAACAATGAAGAGGTGTTGAATTGACAAATTCATTTTGAATTCGGCATCCGCGACCACTTACAACATGTCTACGGAGTTTTTTTCGCGCGAGGTTCAAATAAACAATGGCTCTATAAAGGAGCAAACTTTGACCAAAGGAACACCCCCTCCCCCCCCCCCCTTGCACGCGCACGCGCAGGGCCAGAGCACGGGAGAGTTAGACACCTGGGGAGGTGACATCACCGCCAGGGTCGAGTCGCCGCTTGGCGAGCAAACGTGCGCCAGGCTGCCTGCGTCGCTATGTAAGCTCAGTTTGATTACTGCGTCGTTGTGCATTGTTTCTGCTGCGATCTGCTGCCTGGTGAAGCATCTGTTCTGCCAGTTTGTAGGGATTTCATGCCATTGCACCGTTCTCTTCTGATTGATTAATATGTGGGGTAACGTCCCAAAACCACCATATGATTATGAGAGACACCGTACTGGAAGGTCCAGATATTTCGACGACTTGGGGTTGTTTAACGGGCACCCGAATCTGAGCACACGGGCCTACAGCATTTTAGCCGGGATTTGATCTCGCAACTTGCGCGTCAGCAACCCAGTATTTTGGAGACTAGACCACCACGGCGGGGCATTCTCTTTTTCTGATTAGAGTTCCTCGTCATTTCACATTCACAAGTTGTGTAGTGCGAGGTTGAAGTGGACTTGCGATGCCGAGTTATTGGACGGAATATGGATGCCGAAGCAGTTACGGTCGCGATGAGGTCACTTTTCACAAGTGTTTTAGGGATAAGAAGATGGGTGCTAAGTAGGTCGCTGTAGTTATTAAAAGAAAATACTTCAAACTTAAGAGATGAAGCGCGCTGTGGTGGGCGCGAATCTGCCGAATTTCGAAGCAGCAGCAGCACTCCTCTTCTTTTCCCATTTTCATACAGCACATGCACGAGCACCTGTGGCAATAACACGTGTACAAAAATATCAGCACACGCATAATGGGAATCAGCTATTCCACACGACAGTCGCAGGCTTCTAGCGCAGCTCATTTGCCACTTGCATTTTAACACATCATAATTGTAGTACTGGACAGAATTTCCAAAAAGCGACGGTAATATCAAAAAAAAAAAACAGAACGGCATGCAATATATGAGCTAAGCTACTCTTGCGCGACTTTTGGCGCAGTTCAGAGCACATATCACCACTCCGGCAAGAGCGGCACTCGTCTGGTTCTTTTTTTTTCTTCTTTTTTTCGCGGTAGTGTACTGACTCATCGCGTGAGCCTTGCGCGCTGCGAAGTACAGTACTGACTGCATTAACAACGTTGCACTCTCACCTGTGAAATACACCGACAGGTGATGTTTTTGCGCGCTGCCCCCACCTATAGCGCGGACCGTGCCAATATACGCTGCTGAAAGCGAGTGCCGATGCTGCTGTTTCTTATTGAATTTGATATCCACTGATAATCGTATCATTTGTAATACTCTACCACAGTGAGACTGAGCACTGGCATGCATCTTGTATGTGCCAGTCTATGTTTGCGACGCGGGTGACGGTGGCTGGTTGGGACTGGCTTTTCTGTGCCGCTTCAGTCGTCGCCCTTAAAATGGCAAACGGCTCGAGCACGTACGGGTGTACAGCGAACTCGGTCTGACTTCCGCAGTTAACCATACTTACAGCAACTACCCGATTTCAATATATTAACATGGCATTGATGGTCGGCGAGCGCAGTCAGCTGTCCTCACCTCCCTGACAGT
Source organism: Rhipicephalus annulatus (assembly GCA_013436015.1). NCBI lineage: Eukaryota > Metazoa > Arthropoda > Arachnida > Ixodida > Ixodidae > Rhipicephalus > Rhipicephalus annulatus. Next base: position 160,309 of record WOVY01003679.1, on the reverse strand, counting down.
GACGTCATAAAGATCCGATCAATCCCAGCGGCGGCGAGACTCGCGACGGCGGCCGCGGCGCCTGTTGCTTGTTTTTGGCCAAGTAAAGTTATTGGCATGTGTTTATGCTAGTTTTCGACTTGATATTTGAGTTCGCCGCACGAAATTACGTATCATAACACCATGCATATGCTCGTTTTTTTAAGTGTTTCAGTGTCCCTTTAATGAAGCTTCGCAGGCTTTCTGGTACCAACATACTAGACAAATTTGCTAAGTTATTGGATATTATACCCTTCATACAGTGACTGCTGTCATTCAGCCGCAATATAAGATACAACCCGTGCTCTGTTGTACTAAATAGAATTATCAAGAAATTTCCAGCGGCCGCTTCCAGCTATTGAATAGCATCTTCACGGAACCTTTGACAATTAAGGCACCCTGTCTCACATCAAATGGAAATTGTGCTGTGGAAGGTGCGGCGTTATTTTTTGCACGAAGCCCCGTCGATGCTTTCACAAGTTCTATCTTACATGAAAACTTTTTTTGTTAGCTTGGAGAAGTTGTAGCGTGCTTGCTACTCATTTAGTAAGACACTTTCTTTCAATTGCTTTGCCAAGAGCCCAGAGTACTTTCTAAAGTACAGTAACATTATTTAGGAAGAAATAAATGTGGATCTACGAAAATTCGCAGAGGATGTTGCCTACTGTGGGTACGTGAACGTACAAAATATCAATAGAATGTGTTCAAAACAAATGTTCGAGGATTTAGAGAAGGAGTCTCAATTACGTGACTCGCGGCCGCAGATCATGGTTTCCGTTCCAGATTTTAAAGCGAGAGAGGTGTCTATGGAAAAAAGAAACGAAAAACAATACGTCATCGGTGTCACGAGTGGTCTCCATTGGCTGTACTACCAGTTACGTCGTTCTCAGCATCTTACCCAAGCACGCGCGCCATATTGGCTGCACTGTGAGTGACGTCGTCCATCCCGCCACAGTCGTGGCCCCACGCACATGCACATCAGTTTCTGCTGAAAACGTACTCATGGGTGAGCCACGGACAACTCTAAAAGAGCACCGACAGTGTTAAAGTGAGAGAGCTCGCACTCGCCGGGCCGACAGTGCAGTTTGGGCACAAAAACAGGCTCGATAGGTCGAGTGCCTGCAGCAACTGCATATGGATAATGCGGCAGCCTTCCAAGCCGTGGTGAATCTCGACCGAGAAAAGAAACGCGGGTACCAGGTGGATCCTGAAAACCATGGTCCCGAGATTTGACGTGCAATGTCACACGCTTCCGAGAACGCCGTGCCGAACAAACCCAGTTGCGGACACGACTGCGTCAACGTGATGATGATTGCGGGAGCACGTTCGCCGGGTCGAACTCCCGCTTTCGGACGACTTTGTCCAGCGGCACTTCGGCTGCGACGTCTCTGACCGCCTGTAGTTAGAGAACAACTACTGTGATTAACGCATTGCAAAACACAATTAGGCGCTCATAACACTCCCCCATGACCATGATCATGCGAAGCACATTGTTGGGCATGTGAAGTAAACACTGTGGTAAAACCCAAGCCAAACGTGTGTCAAACTTCATTACAAGCACGAACACGTAACGAATTATTGTGAACGGCCTCTGTGCCGCATCGGGCTGAACACATTGCTAAACACCTCGGCTGAACGTTTAGTTTTTCGCTGTTCAACCATTTGTACGGAATGCCTGGGTGATGGTCTCAGAAAAAAAAATCACTCTGAGACTAAAATTTTCTGACATTGCTAAGGTACACATGCATTAAAACTTTTGCCTATTTTGATTGTTAAAGATTTCTTCAAGTTTGCTATGCGGTCATGAGTGGCCTGAAGCATTTCTTTTTTGTTCCTGAGGCACCACAAAAAGCACCACAAACAGCCAAATCTCTCTGAAAAGTGATTCAAATCTGAGGTTTCGGAAACGTCCAGCGTCACTCAATAAATGTGTTTCAACCCTTCTCTCTCACCGCTTGTACAGGCTTTGTTGTCCCGACTATGAAGAAATTGATCTTTACTCAGATTTGGGTGCACGTTAAAGAACCCCAGGTGGTCAAAATTTCCGGAGCCCTCCACTACGGCGTCTCTCATAATCAAGTGGTGGTTTTGGGACGTTAAACCCTACAAATCAATCAAGAAATTGATCTTGTTGGCTGCGGCCGCTAGCTGAGCTGAGTATAAAACCGGTGAAATAGAGCTTAATAGTGCGACATTCTCGACGATGGGAGAGTATTAAGCTGTCCCTTAAGAAGTGTTTAGAAAAGTAGTGAACAATTAGGAGTACTTGGTACTCTACTATGGGAGTGCAGAAAGCCGTCCCCTGGGCCTACTATATCATTGGGCCCGGTCAACAATATCTCAGGAGAAATCGGGGGGGTGGGGGATGGTTATAAAAAAGGGGGTAACGATTTAGAGCACAGGGTACTCTACTATGGGAGAGCTTAAAGCCGTCCCAATGATATCATGTTGAGACCTATCTATTGTTGCTGTATGGAAGCCGCTGTCTATTGAACGAGCTCATTCAGTCAACCCCCTGCGGCTATCCCATTAGCTCTTGCCACACGCATAGATTATGCTACAATATTTTGCAGAAACTTGTCCATAAGTGCATGTATTCACCTACGAGCTTTTTGAGCACATCCTGTAGCCCACCACCTTTATCTTAATCAACCGCAGAAAAAAAATGCATATCTTACATTCTATTATTACCATGGTTAAAACAAACCGTCCTACAGGTGAACTCTCCTCACTTTGTTTGACGGCAGGGCTGCGAAGCTTTGGACGGGGTGACACTGTTTTCTCAAGAAATCCCTCAGCGCAGGGCTTCGCCTCGATGACGTAGGCACTAACATCAGATTCGCCGGAGCGTGCTGGAGACAAAGGAGGGGGGGAAGGGCACAATTTTTTTTCCGTTTCCCTCTCGCTTTCGAGCGCAGTTTATTTGGTTCGTTCGCGGTCTCTGCTGGGGACGTTTCTGCTCGGTTGGCGGCTTGGCGTGGAGGTGCAGCATGCGTGATCTCTTTCGCTTGCGACCGGAGGTGCGGAAAGCGACGATGTCCAAGCCTTCTGACCGGCAAAATGCGATCGAAAAGTACTTCCGAAAGTTCCATCGTCATTAAGACGGCTATACTCCCACGGCTACCAGAAGTCAGACGACGAGTTTGAGCTTTTTGAGAGGTCATTGGTTACCGTCAACGAGAGGCCTGCCGGGCGGGCATCAAGAGACCTGACCAAGTCGTCTAAATGTAACGATATATCAATTGCATCTTTATGTACCGCTATGCGCTTTGATTTATCATTCAAAAGCACAGTAGGGTGATTCCACGAGAGATCGACACGGGTTCAAAAGTTGATATTTTAGATTTCATTGAGTATTTTATATTTCGTGCACCTCTCACCAGGTAGCCCGAAAGTCAACTTCGTTTTATTATTAACGGCATAACTTACGAGAAAAAAAAATATCAAACTTCACCAACATGGAGGCACCAATTTCATCACCTGTCATTTTCGAAAATTGCAGATGCTATAAAAAGACAAACAATTTTGTTTCAAGGAAGATATTATTTACCTGAAATGCATGTCTAATGAAGAATGAATTCATACGGTTTCAAGTTTGTGAGCATTAGGAAAATAGTTTTTAAAATTGTGTAATTTTGCGACAGTTTAAGATAAGTTATGTATTCCCCACTTTTTTTTTCCGAAAGTATTGCAAGCAGCGTTGTCAAACTTGACACGTTTAAAGGATAAAGTGTGTTCATTAGGAAAATAAATTATTGCTGCCGTGGGGCAAATGTAAATTTTTATATATTGCCTCAAAATTCTCATATTGGCAAAAGTGTACTCCACTGAAATTTGAATAATAAAAAAAACATCTTCAATTTTTCTTAAAATCTCGTAAATAGACAACCGAAGGCGATCATAGAGTAATAAAGAAAAACATGTTGCATTATTTTGTTTTTAGCGACAATAATCGTGGTACAAATCAGAGCTTTTCGAGAATGCCCTGATAAGTTGAGAAATCTAGAAATCGCAACGGAAAAGCGCCAATAAGCTTCAAACGCGGGTAAACGTTACTGCATTTGGTGAAGAAAGGCTGTTTTAGCACTGTGACAAATACGTACTCATGAAGGCGCATTTATGCTTCTGATAACACAGCTCTAATGGAGGAAATCGTCGACACTGTAACTCAGTTGCAAAACATCTGTCTATATTTGCAGATAAACACAAACATGAAAATGTTCCAACGCAAGTTTTGGGTCTCGCTAGAAAAAGCATATGCGCTTGAAGTACCCTCACTGGTATTTTGGTGGTGACTGCGTGAAACCAGAGATGCGCTCAAAATGGCTGCATCTTTTGCAGATCACATTTAGGCAGTACCTGACGCTAACGAAACACGACCACGATCAGTGCCTTCAGATGTGCTTAGCCAAACATGTCAAGAACGTATCCCTGGAACACGTGGCAACGATTTACACTGGATGTTCTTAAACTGACGGAATGTTTATAGCTCGTCTGCATTTACACACAGCAGCTTGACATTCTTGAGCTTCGCGCTCATTTGCGCCACCATTTGGGATGCTGACATAATCACAGCTGAGCTTGCCACTCTGAGGTTGTAGAGCGCAGCCTGATGCTTTAGTAGGCCACCAACGCTGTCACAAGAGTTCTTGTCATGTCCGGTGGCCGAAAAAATCCACTTTGTTGATATATGATCTTTCTGACATAACTCGAACAACTGGTACTTGTTTTTGAAGTGACTGCATGCACCCTCAGAAACATAAGTAACATGCATGTCAGGCTTAAGTTGTTCCTTCATATAGTGTTGGATTATTTGTAGAGCAAAACAGGTATGTGCAGCATCATGGCATGTGTCATCACTGATAACGGCAACACTTTGAATTGATTGCTTCCTTGTGACGACACACGTGAATTTAGACACCTGTATTTTGTGCCAGTGATACGTCTGTACCTCATTCGGTAAAATGGCTGTCCAATTTTCATTGAAATCAAAGTGAAAAATGCAAGATTCTTTTTCTTGGTTCTCTTTCGACTGGCGTATTGCTGATTCTTGAATGTATCTTATGTAATCATGGGTAATCCACTTCACGAACCATAGACTTAGCTCTCGCAGAAAAGCACTTGCCTGGGCTGTTTTTTTTATTAGATCGCCATTTTCCCATACTGCATAGTCTACCTCAATATCTTCAGGGATTCCTAAACATGTGGCTCTCAGAGCGTCCTCTTTAGCACAATAGTCACAATGGCCTAAAAAACAATCACTTGTAGGGGAGCTGCAAAGACATAGTTCTTTCAAGAAGTCCACCGTGTAGGCACAATCGGCGACTTCTTGTAGGGCAGAAACACACTCCATGGCATTAGCACAGTATATACAAAGGCACACTTCTTGGTGTGGTGCAAGAAGAACCCGATTCGGCCTCAGTGAATAAAACTTTGAGAGCCCAATAGACGTGTTCGGATTGGCTTCTCCAAAGAGACGGTAAGCCTCTCGCACCGAACTGGTCATAAACCTTTTCGAAACAAGCTCCCTTTTTCCGTCAATGATAACAGATACTACATCTTTTTTGTTGGGACTCTGCCGAGAGCAGCTATATACTCATCTTTGGAGTAGTAAGCCATAGCTGCCTGGACGTCCATTGGGTTCAGCCATGTCCTTTTTACCGTATTTGGTGCTAACCATATCCCGTGTTTTGCGCGCCAGCGTCGGGATCTGTATATCATGTAGGCTGACAAGTTTGGTATAAGCGCTTGGAGTTTTCGGCACTCCATATCGCTCGGCAACAGTGTCAACTAACGCATGCGCTCTTCATACGAAGAGCTTCATAGGCTTGCTTCATAGATATGATGCTTCATAGGCTAGCTTAAAGTTCTTGAACCACTGGGCACACACACTGCATTTTAGATCTGATGGTTGAAAGTTGCGGTTACACACGTTACGGTGGCATTTCACGGTTACCGTAGAATTGCTGCTAAGTTGTCTTGGCTCTGCATGAACTTTGCTATTTTGCGCATGCAGCTTCTCCAGTCGCATATGCGACAATGCTTCAGGCGTGTTTACGCACCGCTCTTGACTTCTGCCTTTTTCTTAATTCTTCCGGCAAAAACTCATCAGCTGTTTCAGCTGAGAAGCCATTAGACGAAGACAGCATATCTCTGAGGCGTCTGAAGCAGTTCTGGCAGACGTGGTCGTTGTTATGTGCCTAGCGGGCAGCTTTCGGCAAAAGCTTCTGGAGGGCAAAAGACCGATGTCTTCGACCTTGCGGAAGTTTTTTTGATAAGGTATTTTCTTTTCATGCAACATGAGGTAATCTGAACAAAAAACTCCATCCCGGCTCATGTGGTCAGCCATCGCCACGCTCCTTGAGGCTCAAATTATTGGCAACTCAACTATGCGTGAAACCAGCAGCACGAATGTGATCTATCTGTCGTCTGTTTCTATGTCTCTCACCTTTAATGAGAGCAGACGTAAAACAGCGTGCGCAAGTATCCGCAGTGCGAATGCAAAAGTGAAGTATAGTACTTTAAAATGAACTTCACAATGTTTTTGTCGATAAAGTTGCGGGAGGCGTAATCTTTGTCCTTACTTTGAACCATATGATCTAAAGCATTGCCTCCGAGATGCGGTGCACAGCAATTCATTTGTAGAGCAGACGATGGATGAAAACTTGCCCTAAAGCGTGTTGTTCAGTCTAATGCGGCAGTCTTCGTGCCCCAAATGATAAAAATTTGTTATGAATCATTTATGAACTCATACAACATTCAATTCTCTTACCCAACGTGTTGCAAACACATGGCCGTCACATCACCTCCGTTTGTGTGTCAGTAATGGAGAGGCACCACATATTAGAAGTCTCAGTGCTCTACGTATAAAAGTGAGTTCAGATACTGTAGAATATCGTGTTCAAAATAGTTAGTCCTATCTGCTAAAACAGCCTTTTTTCCCGAAATGCGGTCACGTTTACTCGCGTTTGAAGCTCATTGCCGCTTTTCCGTTCCGATTTCTAGATTTCTCAACTTATCAGCGCCTTCTCGAAAAGCTCTGATTTGTACCACGAATATTGTCGCTAAAAACAAAATAATGCAACATGTTTTTCTATATTACTGTTTGATGGCCTTCGGTTGTCTATTTACGAGATTTTAAGAAAAATCGAACGTGGGTTTTTTTATTATTCAAATTTCAGTGGAGTACACTTTTGCCATAATAGAACTTTGAGGCAATATATAAAAATTTAAATTTGCCCTGCGACAGCAATAATTTATGTACCTGATGAACACACTATATCCTTAAAACGTGTCAAGTTTGAAAACGCCGCTTGCATTACCTTCGGAGAAAATAATGGGGAATACGTACCTTATTTTAACTGTCGCAAAATTAGACATTTTTAAAAGCTATTTTCTTAAGATCTACAAACGTGAAACCGTATGAATTCATTCTTAATTAGACATGTATTTCAGGTAAAAAATATCTTCCCTGAAACAAAAATATTTGTCTTTTCATAGCATGTGCAATTTTTGAAAATGACAGGTGACGAAATTGGTGCCTCCGTGTTGGTGAAGTTTGATTTTTTTTCTCGTAAGTTTTGCCGTTAATCATAAAACGAAGTTGACGTTCGGGCTACGTGGTGAGAGGTGCACAAAATATAAAATACTCAATAAAATCTAAAATATAAACATTTGGACCCGTGTCGATCTCTCGTGGAAAATCGCGTCCAAAATCGCGCGGCTGGATTTGTTTTGTCTGATTACTCTCATTATTCAAGTGTTTCAGCGTTAAAAGCAGACCTTAACCTTCCTTCACTTCAATCTCGCCGCAAAATAGCTCGACTGTGTCTTTACCACAAATTCTTCCACTCGCAACAACTCAGAAATCAGTACATCCGACTAGCCCACCGTATTTCCCGTACTAGCCACGCCAACGCAGTCTATCCGGAACGTGCCCATACTAACACATTCCAACAATCATTTTTCATACGCACATCCCGAGACTGGAATGACCTACCTGCTGAAGTTGCTACCATCATGGACCAATCTCGTTTCAAACACGCCATTGTAGTGACCCCATAATTAATGTACCCGTTCTGTTGCTGTCGCTACGATATTGTAACCCTCCTTTCTAGTATTGTGCCGCACCCCTTATATAGAAGTGCCGCCATAACTTCTGCACATAGTCTGTTGCCGTTACCATGTTGTTACCCTTCTTTCAAGTGTGAAGCAAGCAACACTGCTATTATTACATGAGTTATACTTAGACCGAACGCAGATATACACTGATGGGTCCGTCTCATCCAGCAGCTCATCAGGTGCCGCTGTAATTCCGGCTGCAGAAATGACAATCAAGTTTAAGTTGTCGCATATGACTACATCTACGGCATCAGAGCTTGCTGCTATAAGGGCTGCTTTACAATATCTCGTTCAAGAACGTGCAGGAAAATGGGTCATATTCTGTGATTCGAAGGCAGCGCTTCAGAGTTTGCAGTCTACCATGCGTAGGAGGAGCCATGGCCAACTGGTAGAAGAAATAAGACATTGCCATCATGAAGCTCTAGCACGAGGGCATGATATTATATATCAATGGCTGCCTGGACATATCGGTATTACCGGAAATCAATTAGCCGATGATGCAGCCCGCTCAGCCCATGAAGAAACCCGTGTAGTCCCGATTCCTCTATCAAGGAATGATGCAGCAAGACAACTTTACCTGCTGGCTCGAGATCTCACACGCACGTTCTGGTCGTCTACCACCTTCCAAAGGTGTCAATTTTATGAACTGGATCCTTCGCTCAAGCTAAAGCTACCATCACACCTTTCCCGCTCCGATGCGACACTGTTATGCCGCCTTTGGTTGGGTGTTGCATTCACAAAGGCGTACTCCTTTCGCATTGGTATGGCAGACACTCCTACATGTGACTACTGCGGAGATGAAGAGACCATCGAACACGTCCTGTGCAGCTGCGCTTGCTACGACACACAGCGATGCCAGCTACGGATGGTTTTGAATCGACTTGACCCCGGACCATTTTGTGTGCAGAAGATACTAGGACCTTGGGCATCTGCCTCAGTTGCGCAGAAAGCAACTAAAGCACTGCTACTTTCACCTTAAGTCAACAAACCTGAGCGACCGCCTGTAAACTGTGTGTGCTCCCCGAGTGTGCTCGTGATTGTGTGTACCTTCTCATCTTTCTGCAACCTCTTTTCTCCCCTTTATCCCTTCCCCAGTGCAGGGTAGCAAACCGGATGTGCGTCTGGTTAACCTCCCTGCCTTTCCTTGCATCTTTATCTCTCTCTCTATTTCAAGTGCCGTGTCATGCCCACCCCTCATGTAATATCCCTATGGGACCTTTGAGGAATAAATAAATAAATAAATAAATAAATAAATAAATAAATAAATAAATAAAATCACCCAGTAGTAACTTCAACCCGGTATAATAAGTTTTTAGTTAGGGTTAGTGCAACAGTAAAATTGGCGTTTTGGAGTTTGTAACTATATAGTTGTTAGTGGCACAATATGGCATTTCTGAAGTTCGGGTTATCATTGTTCTGGTTACCGGTTAAAGTTTTCAGGTACCCATTTATTGCGGTTTCTAAGGAGCGTTGCTACGGGTTACCTGGCCATGACACAAAGTTCAAAAATTCTGCTAAACGTAATTAGAACTTGACATCAATTTTTCGGTCTCAGTCATCATTGAATGGGTGAATACACGCTAATCCCCACTTTAAAGAAACTAACGCGTCGACCCCTGCGATGTTCACGTAAATGCTTTGAATTCTAGGAATTGCCAGGCGTGGTCGTTTGTTTTCTAAGCACCGGTGCATTTTTTTTTCTTTGCAAATTGAGAAGCTATCGTGCGCAACACGAGACAGTATGTGCAGTTGGGCTCAGCTCCATGTCGAGCCCGTGTGTGCCATTCGTCGTACTGGTAGAAGTGTGAATTAGGCGTCGAGAGTGAGGCATAGGCCTGATGTTGAACTCTGTTGAGTATGTTGATGCTGCTTTCAGGATGTTCCTTCCTAAGATCCCACAAAAAAGTATGCATGATTTGTAAATATAATCATACTTATTTTAGTTGAGGAGAGCCATGACTTCTTGGCACAGACAGCGAATTTTTAAGTTTCTTTGCTGCCATTAAACAAAAAGATCTGTCATTTCCCTCTGCCATGCCAAAAAACTATAGACACACGCATTAAATAGTATTTATTTATTTATTTATTTTTTGCACCCAGTGTCATCTTTTCAATCATCCATTCCTGGTGTAGAATCTCTCTGGATAATGCCCAGTTTAGAGTTGTCAAGTAAACCGTCAAAGTCTTCATATTGGGAACAATATACTGTAAGAAGACTGGAAAAAAAAAGATGTGGCATGTTTTATGGTTATGCGCTTGCAAAGAAGGCTCATAGCTAGTCAGCCAGATGGGAGGAAGGCTAAGAGACTCGCCCTCTCCCCCACCCCCGCGAAATTCGAATGAATCGGGGTGTTTTGCCAAGAACCAATAATAAAAATAAGGGTTTCTCATGGCCTTCAACAAGTACCCCCCTCTCCCCCGGAATGAAAATCCTGATTATGGACCTGTGGCAAACGTTTCAGTCTTGTGCAGGTATCCAGAAGCCTTCCTATTTAAAGATTATGTGTAAGCAGTGTAAAGACAGAGAGAATGGTAGAGACGGAAAAGCAGGTAGGCCAACCAGACCAGTATTACTGGTTTGCTACCCTACACATGGGAACGAGATGGGGGAGATTGAAAGAATCAGAGGCAGGAAGATAGCACATCACAAATGATTATGTTACTATATAGGTTAGGTTACGTCAGGTTTTCTACTGAATTTGAGAATTCCTCTCCGCCATCTAAATGAAAAGTCCGCCTCCACCTTAACAGATTAAATAAATCACGTGTGGGAAGCGGATGACGCCCCGGCTGATTAGAAAATAGCGTGAGTGTTTCAAATACATAAGCCAGGTTGAATCCCGATGTAAAAAAAAAAAAAACCTGTGGCCGACCTCGCTCACTTTGTACGGTGGAAAAGCCGCGGAACACGTCATTCACAACCAGGTATATTGACGAACGCGAACTTTTCCCTTATAAGATGATGGACTTTCGCCCGTGCTTTTTTACTCAGGACATCATGAATTGGCGTTTTGTTAATACGTTGTGTTAATAACGTATTAAGCACCAGATAACTGAAGAGACGGCAGGGCTATTCTTGCGCTAGATGTCGAAAGGTTCTGCACAGGCACGTCCTCACTTCCATTTTGGACATAGGCCTTGGTTGCAAGTTTGAAGGGATCATGATGTCGTTCCTTCGGGGCAGGCACGCTACCCTCAGGGTTGGCGAAGTTACGTCTGATCCCTTCTAGCTAAGGGCGAGGGACACTCCTCAGGTACTCGTCGCTTCTCTTCAACGTCGCCATGAGTCCACCCATTTCTCTAAAGTAGACGGCGTCAATCATGCTTTCTGCGACGATGTCATCACGGTGAGAGGCGACGGCGGCAGTGAAGGTAGGGTCGAGGAATGCCAGCAGCCGTGCAATTCTTGGAGGGCACGGGCTTCAGCTCTCCCCCATCAAGGTCCGTACTCCTTTTCTGCTGCCCTATTGGGAGCAGGTACATCCCCTAAGGACACGTCCCTCTCGGGAAGGTCGATATTTCCATTAAAACAGCCGTCGTGCAGGTCATTCCGAGAGTTGAAGTCATCTGCGTTCTCAGTATGCTGATCGGAATCGAGCGGTTGTAACGGACAAAGGATCGCTCGTATTGCCACGAAACGAATAACATGGTTGGGCTCATCACCACGGTTTCCAACAGCCGCGGAGGGCTAAAAGAGGACAACCATTAATGCTTCGAAATCTCTTTTTTGACACCTCATTGTCTTTATGTTTGGTTCGTTTTCGAAAATAATCTCAAGCCGTAGGTCAGCGCTCATCTAGGTTTCTTTCTTGTCCCTCTCTTCCGCAGTTAGATACTATAACGTTATCCAACCACGTTTCGTATGACACTGGGTCTAGTCAGGTTGAACAGTAGAAGCGCTTCAGATAGCCGATAGCCGAATCATTGTTCTCTTGTTGCAGCTAATGACAGAGAATTCGGCATTTAGGCAGCTTCAAACTTTTAACAGTAAGTGACGGGAAAAGCAGGAGTACAAAGTAATCTCTGTAGAGTTGTGCTGCTGGTGGAGTGTAGAACCGAATGGAATATGAAAAGAATACTTTTCGACAGCAGTCGTAGAGTGGTAAGGTGACAATTTTCAAAACCGTTTTAGGATTCCTCCACATTTTGTTTAAAATGAATAATCACAAGGTTATTAACTAACAAAAATACTAACGTTTAAAAAGCATGCATGCAGCCTGCAGAATATTTTGTAACTGTCGCCTGAAATGTAGTAGGGATTACAGTTTTCAGAGAACGACTTTGTCAACAGTTGCTTAACACTGTAGGTGCATGAAAAGGCACGTGCTTGGGCCGCTGTTGTCCCGTTATTAGCGATGATACCTTTGTGAATAAAAGTTAGAGAGGAGCTTCTCACTGCCCCGTATTCAATGACGATGGAATGGTTCTCACCTTCGCTAAGTCTCGCACATGTGACGCATACTCCCTGCCACATATTTCATAAAAGCAAGTGAAAAATGTCAGCACTGAACGCTCGGACTTATCAGGATTTCGGGCATCTCGGCTCTACGCTGCCAACGCCGCCTTGCACAGCCGTAATCACACAAAACTGAAATGAAACCAGTTGATCACGCAATATAGTCCTGTGAAAGAAGGAAGAACAGATGGACGGCTTCATTCCAAAGCAATGCATATGACAAACAACATGTGATTTGATTTATATGTGGCGTTTAACGTCCCAAAACCACCACATGATTATGCGAGGCGCCGCAGTGGAGGGCTCCGGAAACTTAGAACATATGGGGTTCCCCAACGCGCACCAAAATCCGAGCACACTGCAGTGTACAGCATTTTCGCCTCTATCGAAAATGCAGCAGCCGCAGCCGGGACCCGACCCCGCGGGTCAACAGCCGAGCACCCACCACCGCGGCTGAGCGACAAACAATATTTCGTGTTTCGCGTATATGGACCCATCGAGAGCATGTAAACTTCACGGTAATCATTGTCCGCGTGACTAAGTTAGCAGGAAAGACGAAAAACGCGAGGAGAGAATCATGCGCTCGTTACTTTGTAAGTCGCAAGGTGGCAAGGGTCCTGAATAATGGCCCCTCAACTGCGCCAAATTAAAAGGCGATTGATAGATATGTGGGGTTTAACGTCCCAAAACCACCATATGATTATGAGAGACGCCGTAGTGGAGGGCTCCGGACATTTCGACCACCTGGGGTTCTTTAACGTGCACCCAAATCTGAGCACACGGGCCTACAACATTTCCACCTCCATTAAAATGCAACCGCCGCAGCCGGGATTCGAACCCGCGACCTGCGGGTCAGCAGCCGAGTACCTTAGCCACTAGACCACCTCGGCGAGGCAAATTAAAAGGCGAGACAGTAGTTTCTTCGTCGCCGTCACTGCCCTTCCTGCAAGCGCTGTCTTCTTCTCGGTACCTACTTTGCGATAAAACGGGCCGTATATCAACACTAAACGCTGAGCAAATGCTATTTCTGGCTTTTTGACAGCATGCTCGTATCTCCTCTTGCGCAGTGGTAAATGAACAGAACGAAGCGAAATCAGTTTATCGCGTGTGACAGCCATGAGTGGCGAGGCAGAACGGAAATTCGACTGCGTGGAAAAGCAGGGCATGCAAGGAAAATTCACAACACTTGCCTCTCGTATATCGACCAGTCGGGAGCTTAATTCATCCTGACGTAACGTGAACAAACTGCTGGCATCGTGGATTGTGGCTCAAAAACGGGAAACACTAAGACACAATAATGCACAATTTATTCGTTTTCGCAGAGGTTCTTAAGGGGTCCATAAAAAAGTTCAGGGGCCTCTAACCACATCGAGTTTGAAAACAAGACAGCAATCGATTTCGGTCTCGCCTGCCCTAAATCTCTTAAATCACATTAAGGAGGAGAGAAGCAAGGTGCCTTATGAACGCCTCGTCTTTTTTTTTTTTTCCTCTGCCAGTTCGAACACTCACTCTTCGAAGGAAGCTGTCAGCCCTCTTTAGTTCTCGAAGTGGTCGTCATGCAATGCCAAATAAGTGATTGATTGATCATCATCATCATCATCAACATCAACATTAACATCAGCCTGACTATGTCCACTGCAGGACAATGACCTCTCTCATGTTCCGCCAGTTAACCCGGTCCTGTGCTTGCTGCTGCCAATTTATACCCGCAAACTTCTTAATCTCATCTGCCCACCTAACCTTCTGTCTCCCCCTAACGCGCTTGCCTTCTCTGGGAATCCAGTCAGTTACCCTTAATGACCAGCGGTTATCCTGTCTACGCGCTACATGCCCGGCCCATGTCCATTTCCTCTTCTTGATTTCAGCTATGATATCCTTAACCCCTGTATGTTCCCTAATCCACTCTGCTTTCTTCTTTGCTCATCCAGATATTTTAACGACCATGACACATAAAGTGATCATGGTCCTTAAAATATCTGGATGAGCAAACTGGGGATTAGGACATACAAGGAGCCCTGTGGCTTTGAGTATTATTAGTAACTGGGCAAATTGTTAACGATTCATAGGTGGTCGAGGTAAACAGCGCACAAAAACGAACACAGAGTAAGGGAAGGGCACAACACGAGTGCCGACTTTCAACTGAGAAAATTAACGAAGGAGTACCAAACATATACACTGTTTGCGCACCTTTCATTTGGCATTGCCCCGCCGTCGTGGTCTAGTGGCTAAAGTACTCCGCTGCTGACCCGTATTTCGCGGGATTGAATCCTTGATTTGATTGATTGATATGTGGGGTTTAACGTCCCAAAACCACCATATGATTATGAGAGACGCCGTAGTGGAGGGTGGGATCGAATCCTGGCTGCGGCGCCAGCATTTTCGATGGAGGCGAAAATGATGTACGCCCGTGTGCTCAGATTTGGGTGCACGTTAAGGAACGCAGGTGGTCGATATTTCCGGAGTATTCCACTACGGCGTCTTTCATAATCATATGGTGGTTTTGGGACGTTAAACCCTACATATCAATCAATCAATCAATCAATCAATCGAAATGAATATCTGCGAAATGCAATGATTTGTTTAAACTCATAAGCCAAGACTTGAAAGGGGTGCTATAGCGACGACCCAGGCGCTAAAGAGGGGCCGTTACCTTATTTGTGCGCCGTCCACTTGGGTGTGATATCATTAAATCTACAAGCAACACTTCCGAAGCTAACTAAAATTGTTGAGAAAATAACTCATAGAAATAATAGTTGTTTGGAAGCTGGTGCGTAAGAGTACAGGGCTAAATGTGCCGAAAGTTTCTGTTAGCAGAGATGGCGCGAAAATACAAAACGCATAAAAATAATGGCACACATACAATGTAAGTAACAAGCACAACGCACATTATCGCGAACATAAGCATACTGCAAATATAACCAATATCAAGCAATGTCTAGTAAATACAATGGAGGCCCACAGCCAAAAAAAGTGCCCTAGCTCCCTCCCCTCGATATTGAGATGGAAAGAGAGTGGCGGTGTTTTTCAAGGTCCTCGAGAATGAACTCCCCCCCCCCCCCCCTGGAAAAAAATTTTCGCTACCAGCTTGGTACACAGGAAAAGAATACATATGCGATTAGCGTCATATGTAAAGTTTCAAGGGCAGATGTGAAGCTCATTTGTCATAACTCAATTACGTTTGTTCCATGGGAATGCGTTGCATTTTTCAATAAAAAAGAGGGGGGGGGGGAGGCACTACTTTGTTTTCATTCGTGCAAACAGTAGTCTTGCTGTGGTTCCATCTCATTGCCCTTTCTCGGTTGTACTGAACGCAACTAGAGAAATCTATATTCGCTCTGCTGTTTTCAATTTTCTTAAAAAGCATTTGCACGTGGTGTTATTTTCTGCATAATTCTATATAGAGTAGGAGGACCACTTAAGGGGGGGGGGGGAGTGATTTTAAATGAAAAGAAGAGAAAGGTGAGCCCCGTAACTGTCTCTCAGGGGGAGGAAACCTCAACAATAGCTCACGAGGGATGGGGGTAGAGAAGGGATCAAAAGGATAGGGTTAAAAGGTAAAGAAAGAGAGAGAGAGAGGAGAGGAGAGAGAGAGAGCGAGCGAGACACAGGGACAGCGAACAACAGAAGTAAGAAGAAGACAGGAATGATGGACACGGTTGCAGGAGTCCGAGGACGGGGCACCACTGGCGAGAACTCTTGTCGGCGTCAGGAGGTGGCGTAGGGCTAATCCAGTCGGCCAGAGCAACGCTGTCGTGGTCGAAGGGGACTTGCGGCAGGAGGTGGCGTAGGACCAGGCCACTCGGCCAGAGCTGCACCTTCGTCGCAGATCACGAGAGCACAACCGGTCAGCACGGAATCCAGCGAGCGATTGAAGGCTGAGGACTGCTTAATTTCCTCACGTTAGTAACGGACACAGGCACTCATGATGAATCACGGCGCTTTTTTGAACAAGTTGTTCAGGGTCATCAATATTGTGACGATGATTTAGTTTCAAGTTCTGCGGCTTCTAAGCAATAAGAACAGCCGTGTTACGAATGTGGCCTCCATCACTTGTACGATTCGCTTATATACATCCCAAAAAAAAAAAAAGTTTACACCTACGTATTCCTGTTGCAATTGGTCTAAATTATTTTATGGAACAGCAACTGCGCAGTAAATTTTAAGTCATGGTAGAGAACGTGTACAAGCTAGTACACACGACGTATTTATGAGATTTATTTGCTAGTACATTCCGTGCATAAATGCACAACCAACATCTAAAAGAAATGAAAATGGTTGGAATCGCCCAAAAGGGGCATGACCTTATTTTAACCGTTGGCACACAATTTACTATCATGGAAGTTGGCGAAACAAGAGGTAGAAATATTATAACCAACCACCTTAATTACTAATCATTATGGCATGAAAAAAAAACACGCCAGGTCTGCGCGGATCGCGCCGCACAGTCACTTCGAAAGCTGGAAGAGCAGCCTTTCAGAGCCTTTTCCAAACACTCATTGGGTAACTACTGCAAGCACACTTGCTTGATACCCACTTAGTCATTAGAAAAAAAATTATTTGGGTAGTAGGCCGGCATTCGCTATGCTATTTTTCGTCATTCTTTTGAGAAGCTGAGAAGCGTGGTATCCGCTAAACTTTTGCAAGAAACTTTGTGCCAGTTGTTCATACAGTGGCTGACGACGATGAGGAATTCTGGCTGAAGTGGGTATGCGCTCCAGTTAATAGAGGAACAAGAACAAGCTTTTGTAAGGGGTTTGAGCATTGGACGGCCCACTCGTTACGCTGTTCGCATTATGCGACGACTGGTTGTTTTTTCGCTGTTTTGAATTGTTTATAGGTCGTATTAACGTGATTGTTTTCACGACATCAAGGCTGCATAGGGCAAGTTTGACAACAAGTCAGAAGCACCGGTGGAGCTCAGTGGTTAAATAAAGGAAAAAAACGGTGTAGCTCAGTGGTAGAATACTGTGATGGCACCCGGGTTCAAGCCCCACCGTGTCATCGGTACGAGGTTTTTTTTTTTTTGCTAATTTCGCGCGATGTGGTTACGGACACCAGCGGCGGAACACTGCGCGTGACACGAGTTGTGATCTCGTCACAGCTTTCGCTGTGAAAGGGTGGCCTGGTTCGAAACAAACCTCGTAGATCGGAGGTTAACCGTTTGCAGTGTTTGAGCGCGTGGCTCCTATGGATAAAGCCTTGCTGTTGTCTAAAATGAAACAGAAAAAAAAACATTCTGAGGCGTTGGGTCTTTCAGTGAAACCGACATAGTCGCTAGGCGTTCTAGGGAAGCACAATTTCATTCTATATAGCACCGAAAGATTTTCTCAATAAACAAGATGAGGAATGAATCTTAGTTGTAACGTAGAAAGTTTGCCTAGGGTCATCCTGCTTTTCTTAAGCGGCCTGCAAAGTCCGGCAATTTTACTTGTTTTATGATGAAACGGTGCCACCGTCATCAAGCAACTGAAAGAAACAACCGTGCCGCAATAAAGTGATTGCGGACATGTTAGAAGGGAGTGATAAAACGGTGTCAGGGAACAGCATCTTTGGAAATCTTTGGATACTCCATAATATTATCTTATTCCTCAGAGTTCTTTAAAACATACTACAAAAATGTATGCTTTGTTTCCTTTTTCTTATGGTCAGCCTAATGGCACCTTTTTCTTGCACGCATCACAAGGGCAAATGTCCTATTGCAAGACAGATGCACCGAGACAACATCAGGAAAGGAAAATCAAAGCTGTAATAAGCCTCCTGGTGGTGCAGCTTATTTTGCAGCTGGCACCCCTCGAGGAAGGAAAAAATATATAGCTTTGGGAGTGGAGTTTCTACGTGTCATTAGAAGTGTGGGCGTAGTACTTGATCTGCAAGCACAACTCATTCAAATAGGTTCCGACTTTCCTCGCGCGTTCAACACAGGGCCGTCTGCACGCATTTTATTATCTGTTGCTGGTCTGAAAACGGCTGCCAAGTGTTGCTTAGGAGGAATGGTTGCGCTGAATATGACGATTTCTCTTATAAAGTAGCGTTGCAACGAGCACGATGTCAATCACGTGAAAAGCCCGTGACTATAGAGCTGAATGTCCACCATCCTGCGGTGAAGGTGTCGAACGCAGGAGCACGTATCCCGAATAATTCTTAAATGCTGAGCATCTCTTAGTCGAACAATGTCGCGGGTCAAGCGTCGACGGCGCCGTCCCGACCGCCAATGCGCATTCTCGCGTCTCGTTCCGCATGCTCGCGTCTCATGCCAACTGTCGCTCCCTTCACCCTCTCTCGCCTCGCAAGGCTGACACAGGCAGCGCCTGCTAGTAAAAAGAAAGTAGACTGCTCGAGTTGGACAACCATTCACTGGTTACCCCGTATTAAAACCGGATCACGTGTTCGTAATTCAGTCAAGGGCGTCTTTATTTCGCTTTCACTTGACTTGACGCTTTGCTTAACTCGAGTATAGACGCAATGGAAGCAACAATACCTTCAACCAGAAGTTGGGCATAACCCTACATCAGCGTCACACCACTCGTTGAAAGCAACGCCTCTCCTTCATTCAATAAATAGGAATAATAAAGACGAAGTAACAGCTAAACGTTCCCTAACCAAGCCTAGTTACGCAATATTAACGCGATTCCCCTAACACGCTGCGACGCATTTACTATAGAGTTCTCCCCGTGTGAAGACGTGGGAGGCTTTATCTCTCTTTTTTCACCAATAAGCGTCTTATGTCTCCTCCACTTCGTTAACAATATAAATTGGCACTCTAACGGCACTTGAAGCAGGGGGCGGAAACTCCCTATACCTCCCATGTTTTCGCTGTCGGCTGCGGCAGCACCGCTTTTACCACTGATGGTTGCCGGCCATTCGACTAAAAAGATATCGCGAACAGAAAAAAAAATTTCATGACGTCACTGGTGACGTCCCTGCATAGAGGAAAAAACGAAAAATTGCGAGGAGGGGGGCTGCCGTGGAAGCCCTTCTTTCCCACTTCGCATGCAAGCGGAATGCGCTCGTGCGTTTTTGAGGTCCTAGCCGCTTGGCGATGCGGCCATTCGTAAAATTTTGTTGTCCTTTTTTATTTTGCTTCGTGCTTTTTTGAAGCGGCGAAACTTAAGCTCACTGATTTGTCAGCAAGAGGAAACTCGATCGGCACCAATTAAATGATCTTTTTAATTGCGCAAAAACAGACATACACGTAGTGTGAAAGTGTAAAGTCTATAAAAGTAGCTTCAACTTACAAGCGACACTGCACTTCTGTCAGTCCAGTCTGACTTGCAGAGAGCTGGGTTTAGTAATATGTACTCATGCAAAATAAATACTTGCTCAAATAATGGGTCAGAATTCTTGTGCTCACCCGTTGCATTTAGGAAGCGTTGAAGAACCTTCGCGAAACTAGAAATCCGTGGTTTAGCACTCAGCAGAGCCGCGGAAAACATGTGTTGCCCAGTTGAGCCTTCTGCGCTGGGACCGCTTGTACGGCCTTGACGCTGAGTGAAAATTGTATGTGGAACTTCGCGCTAACATTAATTTTTTCGCTTTTCTTTGCAGCCTATTTATTAATTAGAATACGGATCTTTTTTTTTGCAGACATTTCGCCAAATGCACCTTTGCGTTTGTGGTTTTGCAGTTTTTCGTGCTTGCGTTGTATTTATGCAAGCATTGTGTGACACCCGTGCACATGTGGTTGCTTGGATGGGATGAATGGAAAGTTGTAGTTGATGATTGGAAAGTTATACTATAGCAGTGAATCCATTCTATCTGCTGCATTGACTGATTTTCGTGCAGTCATCTAACCGGGATGGCACCCTTCACTCCCATAGTAGAGTACCACGTACTCTTAATCGTTTAACACTTTTATAATACACAGCGTTAGCTGTGTTGATTAAGTACAAAGAGCAATCGATTTGTGGGGTTTAACGTCCCAAAACAACCAAATGATTATGGGATACGCTGGCTGTAGTGGAGGGCTCCGGAAATTTAGACCATCTGGGGTTGCTTAACGTGTGCCCAACTATGAGCACTCGGGCCTACATCATTTCCGCCTCCATCTGAAATGCAGCCGGCATTTGATCCCGCGACCTTCGGGTCAGCAGCCGAGTACCTTAGCCACTTGACCACCGTCACAGAAAGCGGTGGCACTGGTAGAAATGCCCGTGCGGCAGCACACTTCGAACCGGAAGTCGATGCAGACGGGCGCCATAGTCCACAATCCTTTGCGTGAGCCATGAGAGAGAGAGAATAACAGATTTATTTGCGACCAAGGAAGGAATGTCGGTGTGTGGGATCCTTAGTCCGGATCCTATATCCTATTGGCACAGGCCACTGTCCTGGCTCGTCTCACGAGGGCATCTTGGGTCTTCGGATCCGAGCTGGAATCGGCTACCTACCCACCCTATATATAAAGTGTTGTGTTGTGCTCTGGGTTGTATAGGTGGATTGTGTGGACATTCCCATAGCATATGGTACAGGGTGGCTGTTTTATTGACGCAGAATCTGCATTGTGGTGCCAATTTGTCGGGATCTATCTTGGACAGAATGTATGATTTGGAAAAGACTAGGTCTGCAGGCGACGCCACGCTACCTGAGATCCTTTACTGAGCTTTTGCCCCGGGGGCGTAGGTTTCCCTCTTTCGAGTCTTTGATGTTATAGAATATCTGTGTATGTTAGGAGCGGGTTCATACACATAGCCGAGGGTGGAGGTCTGTAAGAGCTATCTCGGGCCGAGGCATGGGCGAGTTCATTGCCTCTAACTCCGCAGTGGCCGGGTAGCGTATTTGGAATTGCTGGCCCCGCATCGCACGAAAGAGGGAAAAGAAAGAGTGCGAAGAGGACGCCAGCGCCAGCGTCAAGATTGCTCGCGCGCTATTGGTTCCTCTCTGTAGGTGACGTGCACGCCTGTGGGTGACGTGCTGGTGACGCACGCACGCACCCGCGATGGAATGTGCGGAGTTTTTCCGGCTGTTCCATCGTAGGGAAGCAACCACAACCTGCCGCCACACTCTTTCTCTACCTTTCCCTTTTGCCTTTCTGCATCTCTCTTTTCTTCTCCCTGCAAGAGCTGAGCCGAACCGTGCTACCCGCAAGAGTTGTAGATGAGTGACTTTTTTGTTTTGTTTTATTCAATCAACCACTACATCGTACGCGCCACTGCTGGCATGGTCGACACTTATGCGCGAATTAAATTCGAAATTACCATCTAACGTTCAATCACATGCATCGCACTTCTGTCACAAACCTTACTAGTTTCAACTGCCCTTGCAGAAACGCGATTACTACTGTCATGGCAGACGCCCAGACGCTCACGTCTGAATTAGACGCCACAACATCAAACGTGAAGCGTGTTTCGGTCAACGACGCAGCTCCAAATGACATGGAAGCCTCGCGCACATTTACGTGCGAAATAGACGCCAGTTTGGCCGGCCCATCTGACGTGAAGTGCCTCCTCGTCGACCTCTGCACGGACGGATGTGCACGAGTGGCTCGCCAGCTACAGCAAAGCAACTGATAGGGCGAATTACGTCGTATTAGTTGCATTGCTGCTGTCTGTGCTGAAGGAGTCACGGAGGCACTTCACGTTGACAGTCGGAACCTCTTCGCTCATTGAAACCATCACCGTGCATCGCCATCTCATCGAAATTCACTCGCTGGCACCCTCGCCGCATGGTAGCGATCAATCCAAGACACCGAAGGGGCGAGGGTGTTTCGGCACGATGCGAGTGGTTCTTAAGATAGAGAAAGGAAGAGAAAAGTGAGCCCCGTTATTGTCTGCTTCAGTGAGCGACACCGCCGCAGAGCTCACAAGGAAAGGGGGTGAGGAGGGATAAAAAGGGTAGAAGTAAAGGTATAGAAAAGAGGAAGAAGAAGCAACAACAAACTGAGGAGATAGGAGAGACAGGAAAGATGGAAGCACGGTCACTGGAGTCCGAGGACGGGGTACACTTGCGAGAGATGTTGTCGGCGTCTGTAGATGGCGTAGAGCAGGTCCAGTAGGTCAGAGCTGCGCTGTCGTCGAAGACCGTCGGCGACAGGAGGTGACCTAGGGCCAGCCCAGTCGGCCAGAGCGACGATGACGCCGAAGGTCGCGAGCGCGCGGAGCGCGCGGGCGGACAACCGGTCGGCACGAAATCCAGCGAGCGAATGGAACAGCCGTAAACACTTCTCTGTGTTTCCGTGACTCCGCGAAGATAGTGACTGCCGGCGTGTCTTCGGGAGATCGGCGGCTGAGCGAAAATTCGCCCCATGTCTTTGCTTCAAATGACCACGAAGCGGGCAATATTGGGGGAGTTAACAATTCCCTCTGTGAGGCTTCCGGGGCGTCTGAATGGGCAGCTCGAGGACCCAAGTGAAGTCTTTTCTTCGCTACCTTATTGTGTAAGCCAGACCCCGTCCCTCGTTGCCACGGACTATGGCGGGGCCTGCGCCGCTTAGCCGGAGAGGGTCTATGGCAGAGCAGGGAGCATGGCTCAAAATGAGGTGCAGGTGTGCAAGTTTAGCTGGTGTCGCTGCGTCACCAGCGCGCGGGTCACTAGCACGTCACCTCCAGAGGCGAACCAATAGCGCGCGAGCAATCCTGAGGCTGGCACTGGCGTCCTCCTCGCACTCTTTCTTTTCCCTCTTTCGTGCGATGCGGGGCCAGCAATTCCAAATACGCGGCCGGTATCCATATCAGCTGTGTATATTCGCCCTGTTAGCGTGAGGATGATAATTGTGTAAGAAGTCGATGCGCAAAGGGGCCAATGTAGCCTTTACAACAATTTCGGTAGGCTGCTTTTGAATCTATTAGAACGAAGGTGGACCTTGGGTTTCGTAGGGCGAGGGCAATCCCTGCTTCTTCCATACTAGTTGTGTCTGTGTCCTGGGCTGATATACAATCAACCTGCTTTCCACGATGAATGACGCTTGCTGTATATTTGCCATTCACTGGTTCAGCTGCATCGACAAAGAAGGCACCCTAAGTATCTGAGTAGTTGTCGTGAACATTTGCCCGTAATCAACGTCGATGTTCGTGGAACTGAGGATGCATGTGGCGGTAGTGGTTTGATGATGAAGTCCTGCCTCCATTCATGTGAGATACGTTGTTTTCCCCTTCTCTCAATGGGGGCTTCGATGCCAAGTTCTGATAGTGTTTTCCGTCCCGTTTTAGTGATGGCGAGGCACATGGCTTCATTCGTGTAGTGTGCATGGAATAGTTCTGATACGGTATTGTGGAGCCTCATTTGAAGCTGACGTTCCATGAGTGTCCACGGGTTAAGGTTCAGAGCCTTCTTGAGAGTCACACGTGTGACTCTGTCTCTTTTGTGCTCGTCTCCTTTCAAGACCCTCACGTAAAGAAAGCTATAGATTATGCGACTGAAAACTAATGCCTGAATGAATCGCATTATGTTGTGTTCTTTCATTCCTCGTCATCGGTTAGCCACCCGACTAATCATGCGAGAGATTTGTAGGCACGACGTTTTAAGTTTATGTAACGCAAATGAGTTGCTGCCTCGTTTATTGAAGTGGGACCCCAGAATTCAGATAGTTCCAACCTATTTATTTGCGTTCTATAGAGTTGTACCTTTATAGATGTATTGTCAGATGCTTTATTTCTATATACTAGGATTGCTGATTTCGTGGGGAAGAAGTCCGGACCACTATTGCGTCCTATATTTTCCACGATGGAGGTGGCCTTTTGGAAGGCTTCTTATGTATGACCCAGGTTGTGAGACCAGCTCCAAATCTAGACGTCATCAGCATATATGGCGTGACGTACTTGCGAAATTTCAGTATGGGCCTCCGGGAGGCGCATGAGGGCGATATTAAAGAGGAAGGGGGAAAGGGCAGCCCCTTGGGGAATACCGAAATCACCCATGGTGACGGGTTGAGATTTAAGGCCCACTATGTGAATAGTGACTTGTCTGTCTGTAAGGAAGTCCTGGACATGTGCATATAATTATGGACCGCACTTGAGTTCCCGTAGGTTTTCCAAGATATTGAAGTTCCGAACATTGTCAAAGGCACCGTTGAAATCAATTGTAAGAATGGCCCTTTCCGTTTCAGTGGTACCGCTGGATAGGTTGACAATCTCGTGTTTTAGTTGGAGGAGGATGTCCTGCGCTGACAAACGGGGACGAAAGCCGTACATAGTGTCCGGCAAGAGGTTCTGTTTTTCTAGATATTCGGTTAGCCTTATTTGTAAGGCCTTCTCCATCACCTAACCAGTGCATGACGTGTGGGATATGGGACGGAGGTTATCAATATTGAGCGCTTTCCCGGATTTCGGCATGAAAGTGAGCTCGGCCAATTTACACGCTATGGGAAGCGTATATCCGACGTCCTAGTACTGGTTCTTTTTATCTACTAGCAACTGAGTCATGTCATCGCTTAGGTTAGAGAGGAGCCCTATGGATACCTGATCGGGTCCCGGGCCGGTACCTATCACAACGACCTGCTTTTGGTCCCCGACTTTCCGTCGGTAAACATAGCCTTTACAAAAATCAATTACAAAATTTGATCTAGGGCCCCCGGGTGGCGCAAGAGGGCGATATTGAAGAGGAGCGGGGAAAGGACATTCCCTTGGGGAGTACCGAAATCATCCATGGTGGTGGGTGCCTGCTTGACTCGTTTGATTATGTTCGGTTTCCGCGCATATAGCGGTTCTTCGAAACCTTCCCCGTGTCTTTTATCCCCACAAACATATACATACATACATACATACATACATACATACATACATACATACATACATACATACATACATACATACATACATGCATACATACATACATACACACACACACACACACACACACACACACACACACACACACACACACACACACACACATATATATATATATATATATATATATATATATATATATATAGAGAGAGAGAGAGAGAGAGGGGAGAGATATATTATTGATTTCGCGACCGGATTTTGTGTCCATGTTTTCCTTACATTGAGATTTATTTATTTCTGTACGTGCAACAGAAAAAACGAAGCAAAAGCAAAAGGCTACATAGCCTGACGGAGGCTTTTGCTCCGAAATACAGTCTGGCAAACTAAAATAAAAACTAAAAATAACATGTCATACACAACTTAGCCGAATTAGAGAACATCATTATATACAGATACAATTTGCAAATTATGATCACACATGTAACCATTACAAATATAAAGAAAGAACAGGACAGTAAATAGTAATGAAATACCTAAAAAACATCGCAATATATACAATAGGTGAGGTAAGGAAAGCATCAGGAGACACATACATTCCTAAAAAACAACAACAAAAGGACACAAATAGTGTACTCTAAGCAATTGGGACACAGAAAGTAATAAATAATCCAAATTTCTGTATTAAGTGTATTCAATACAATTATAAAGAAGAAATTCCTTGAACTTATTTTTGGAAGTTTTCTTATTTAGGTCAAGTACGTCACCGAGTTTGTTGAGGAGACTCGGTATTTGATAATCAATATGTTGTTGACCATAGGTTGTTCTAGTTTTTGGTGTTCTTATACTATGTGTACGGAGATAGTACTCAGCACATCGAGAAGAATCGTACATGGGGTATAGTTTATTATTTTGGATATACAATAATAACTTATAATAAATATATGTTTGGTTTGCTTGTAATATGAGATATTTAGGGAATGACGGACGTGCGCTAAGACCTTGTGGCATACCGTAATATCCCTCGAATAGTCTTAGTACCCTCTTTTGTAGTGTAAGTAATGTTTTATAGTTTTGAGCCGTCGTTGTTCCCCAACATAAGACACAATAACTTAGCCTGAAATATATCAGTGTATAATATAACGCTTTCTTTAGCCAAAGTGGTAATAACGGACATAGTTTGTACATACATCCAACGCTTCTACTTAGATCTGCTGCCAATTTATTTATATGTTCATTCCAGGAAAGGTCTTCCTGGAACCACACACCCAAGAATTTCTGTACCTTAACTTGTTCTAAAGTCTGACCCTCAAAGAAGATACTTAGACTTATATTCCGTGGCTTATTAATGGGTGCAAACAATATATATTTAGTTTTACTCGCGTTTAGCCGCAACTTATTTAGTTTAATCCAGGAAGAAAACTTATTTAGATATGTGTTTACAGACTTTTCAAGTTGAGAGATCGATGAACCAGCAAAAAATATATTAGTGTCGTCCGCATACATGATTAACTTAGGAGAATCCGGAATGCTACACAAGTTATTTACATAAACTATAAACAACAGAGGACCAAGTATCGATCCTTCTGGGACACCTTTGTTGACCCTCGCACGGGGAGATGTCTCTTGATTAATAGCGACATACTGATAGCGGTCTGTTAGGTAATTTTGAATTAACCTATTGGCAACACCACGGACACCGTAGTTATTAAGTTTTTCTAAAAGAACACTGTGATGCACGGTGTCGAATGCTTTGCGGAAGTCAACAAAAAGACCAAGAGTATATAGCTTTTTCTCAAAATTGGTTAGTATCTCGTTTTTAATATTGAGTAATGCAAGCTCGGTGGATTTACATTTTTGAAAGCCAAATTGGGCATCACTTACTACATTGTACTTCGCAAAAAATTTTGTAATCTAATATTAATAGCGCTTTCAAAAACTTTTGACAGAATCGGAAGTACCGAAATCGGTCGGTAGTTTCCAATCTCTTGGTCATTACCACCCTTGAAAACCGGACATACGCGAGCTATTTTTAATTCATCGGGAAATACGCCGGTAACAAGAGTTAAATTAATAATATGTGACAACGCAGGTGATATAACATCAGCGACGTATTTTATTGGTATAGCTTTAATATCATCGTAACCTGCTGCACAATTGTATTTTATCTTTGTTATTAATTCTTCGGTTTCATGACATGAGATAGTGTTCAGAACTATAGAGTTAGATAAGCGACGGTCATTTACAGGCAGTTGTGTATCCTCGTCATACCCCGCATCATCGAAATCACAACTTTTTATGAAGTAGTTATTCATTGCCGTTGCCACCTCTCGGTTACCAAGGCCACTAGAGTTTTCCAAAACCCTAGGAATGTGGCTTTGTTTTATTTGACCAGAGAGATTTCTAACCTCGCTCCAAATTTTGCTAGGATTATCACTTATTCTACTAAATAAATTCTCATAATACCTGAATTTAGCGCGCCTTATTTCAGCATTTAGATGGTTTCTGTATTTTTTGAACTCGCTGAGTAATTTGATATCTCGTGTCTTTATAAACGCATGGTACATGTTGTTCTTCTTTGTAATTTTTTTAAATAGCGCATTACTTATCCAAGGTTTTCTAATTTTCTGGCGTTTCGCGTTCTTCACAGACACCGGGAAAGCTTCATCATAACATTTCATGAGTTTATCAATGAATAGCTTGTATGCCAAGTTAGCATCCCTTTCTTGTAACACGTGGTTCCAGTCTGTTGCAATAACACGATACCGGAAGATTCCAAGCGTGTCAGCGTTGATCTGACGAGACCGTACTTTTTTATTGCTTTTGCAAGTACCATTGGAAGAAGGAATGGTGCAAAAGATCGGTAGATGATCGCTTATATCTACTGCCAGCGATCCAGCAACGCAAGACGTTGGGAGTGTGTTCGTCAAACATATATCAAGAAGTGTCGCAGTCTCTGCAGTTAGGCGGGTTGCCTTAGAAATTACGTTATTACAGGCAAAAGAATTTGCCAGCGCTATTAACTGCCGTGAAGTTGCATCCTGAGAGAGCATATCGATGTTTACATCGCCCATTATCACAAATGGAAAGCCAGTAGGACATAAGTACTCAAAAACGTCTTCAATGAATGAAATGAACTTTGTTTTACACCCCGAGGGTGGTCTGTAAACGATCACAGCGAATGCTTTTTATAAGCGAACCATGAGGCACTCTACATCTTCATTAACCATGGAAAATTGGGGGACAACTTCATGCTTTAATGATTGTTTGACGTAAATAGCCACTCCACCACCTCTACCAACGGGACGCACTATGCCATTGTAAGTGTAGTTCTCGAAATATGGTGGATCTTCGCCTACAGTTAGCCAGGTTTCAGAGAACAGCAACAAGTCAAAGCTAAATGTAAGGGAGCTAAATATACTGAGGATCTTATCTGTCTTGTGGCGTATGCTGCGTGTGTTTAAATGAAAAACCTTTATGCACCTTCGCGCAGCCCCAAGAAGACCATTCGCAGAACTGCTATCATGATAGTCATCACTAGGTATTGCTGTATCGGTGCTCATCTTAAACGAACGTATATCAGTTTGTGCAAAAAAAAATGTTCACTCTGTGGCAGTTCCGCCCCCTTCCACGGTCATCTTGGCAAGATCATCTGCGTTTCTTATCTTTAGTATAGGCGAGGTTTCGTTTCTACGAGCAAATATCTTGCCCCCCGATGTCCAGACAAATTTCCAACGCATTTCCTTCTTTCTCTGAATAGCTGATCCAAGAAGCTGTTTTCCGTGTTTCGTCAAGTGCTCATTGACATATACTGCAGAAGACGTCTGGCTGCCCAGGTCCTTGCTGTCAATTCTAATTTTCTTTGACTTGCTTAGAATGGCAAGCTTCTTTGTCCTGGGCACAAATCGGACTACTATATTAGTTTGGTCATGACGAGCAGTCGGTACTCTGTGACAGATATCGACGTCATCTGAAGTTATTTCTTCTTGAATGGCACCACAGATTTTCTTAGTTTGAAACAGCTTTCTATTTGTCTGTGCGTTTATCATTAGAAAAAGCGGATATAAAATAAAGCTTAAAGAAAAGCATTTGTTGCTTGCAGTACTACGTAGCCCGAGTACGGCATACACACTAGCAGAGTCCTTCAGTGATAATATAGGACCAACTGTGCACTATGCAGGTAATGCACCATAGAAGTGTAGCGCACATTGCGCTTCCGTTACCTCGTAATAAAAGCACAATGCCGTGGTCTGTGTTGCTTTGCGTTGCAACAAATTAATGTTTGCTTTGCAGCGGACTACTCAATTTTATGACACGTAACATTTGTGCGTACTGCCGAAAACTCATGTTTGATTGTGACGGGTACAGCTCTGCAAAGAACAATTGGTGCCAGCAGTGTTTGTAAACTGATGTGTTTGTTGCTTCCAAATTAACAAATCATATATTCAGTGTAGGTGGTGAGAGGCGTTGTATGCACCACGATATGCTGATCTAGTTCAGGGGAGTGAAAAAAAAGAGATGAAAAAGCCGAACCTAGTTTGAAACAGCTTTCTATTTGTCTGTGTTTTTGTCATTAGAAAAAGCGGATATAAAATAAAGCTTACAAAAAAGGCATTTGTTGCTTGCAATACTACGTAGCCCGAGTACGGCATACATACTAGCAGAGTCCTTCAGTGATACTATAGGACTAACTGTGCACTATGCAGGTAATGCACCATAGAAGTGTAGCGCACGTTTAGCAATCTTGTTGTCTAATGCACCCACAGTTTATACGGAATAACTGCTTCATACCTTTAAATGCTCCTGCTCAAGATATTCAGCTGCCTTTTACTTTGCAACAGTGCACGAATGAAAGTTGAGGTAACAAGCGCCAGCTGCAAGCAAAACCGGTGCACTGCATGCCAGCACTGCCTACATTAGCATGTTAATACACTTGTGTGAAGGTCAGATAGCCTAGTTACCGTGTACTGTAGCATTCTTCCTTAGTGGGCTACATGCTGGTTAGCATATTACTCTTTCTTTCAAGCCCTGGTTTTCTCGTGAAATTTTTTTTCACCTTGAAATTTAAGATCACTTCTGGAATTTAGTTAATTTCAACACCATTACCAACACAACTTTTATTGATGCTGGGGGAGGAGGGGCGTTTGTAGGGCTCCAGCAGATTGCCAATACTCTGTTAAAAAGTGCCCCACATTTACATTCATTAAATTTCTTTTTATATGTATTGCATGCACATTACCACAAAAAATTGAGCTAGTTGAGTGAGATTCAACACGATAGAAGGTGAGGCATGCAGGCACAAACAACAGAAAAGAACTCGACAGTGAAAATGCGGCTGTCAGCTGAAAAGGCACACTCTGCCCATCTAGTGAGCAACCATTACAAAAAAAAAATGGAGGAGAGTTAACAATATCTTAAGAAAGGCCTCAGAGTTGTGCAAACCATTTTCTAGACATTGCCTCGGCACTTCAGGATCTGAGCTGGCAGTAGTCCTCTATTTAATCAAGACTGTTGCTATACCTTCGATCGAAGCATTTTATTGTTGTGGACTGCAGCATTGCCAAGTCGTGCCTTAAGTCCTCAGTCATCAAATAGTGTGTGCATAAAGTTAACGTCAGCCTTAATGCACAGATTATGCTTCTGTGCATTTATTCAAAGAATATTATTTTGCCAAGCCAGATAAGCATTTTGAGTCAATCTATAAAGTTCATGTGCAAAAAATGAGCACATCACTCAAGCATAAGCACATCTCTCAAGCACATCTCTCAAGCACATCTCTCAAGCATTTAGCAAAAATGAATGAAATGTGCAAAGGAACGTACCCAGTGAATTTTATTGAGATCAATTGACCTAGAAAAATCGCCGGAGTTGACCTTTAGGAGCACAGCACTTCTTTCAGTTTTCTGCTCAGTTAAATGTCCAGTCACTCACTGTGCATTCATACTGTCAAACCGCACAAGATGATGGCAATTATGCTGAAAATTTTTACCTGTGTTAAAGAGGCAGTTGACTTTCCACAGGAAGGACCCAATTCCCTAATTGATTCGACTACCTGTTGCCACCAATTAAAGAGTTAATTTGATCTTTCAGTAGCCATAAATAATGTGTTCAGTATTCTACAATATTTTCTGCTACAGAAAGTGTAGTCATAAAGGCAGCTAGTAAATATTAAATTTCACCAACTTTTAAGCACTTCCAGAAATGTTTCTTGAAGCACCTTGAATACCATGTTGATTGGGTGGTGCCACCAAATTTGGAGGCCCTGAAAAACCTTTTGTAGGCTTCCTCCGTACACAAGGACACTCAGCACAAAGTGTCGAACTTTGCAAATGTTTAGAATATATCTTAATTCACTTCCAAAATGTGCCTAAATGCTCAGTATCGTGGTTGAAAACCCTCGCTAGTGCGACTTACATTAATATCACTGTGTAAGAAGTGTAAAAATTTTTAGTGAAGCGACACTACATTACAGTGACATGCAATGAACCGCGACTGACCAACAGCTCTCTTGCACCAGGCAACCAATAGGCTGGTAAATTGCGGCAACACAATTTTTCTCAGCCTATTAGCGAAGTAGCCAAAGTTGCTAGACATTTAGAAAGTGCTTCACATCTTCATGCGAACCTTTGAAGGCAAATTTAGTGAATTTCACTTTGTTTAAAAATCTTTGCTTAAGCATACTGGGTTACCATGGCTGTAAACGTGAGACCAGATAGCTGGGGCCACAGATAGGTGAAACCAGATATATCAGGGCAACACAGAACTGATGTTGAAGATATGTGTTACACTCTAACTCTCTGCTGGTGTCAATTCTTATCAGTGATGTAGTTATGAATGTAAAACTTTTAAAAACATTTTTCACCACGTATCACTCAGGAAAAACAAAGAAACTTTCCTATAATTGTGGTTGCATGGAGTGTCAGAAGATGTCGATACCATCTTCTGGTAACTTGGTACTCCGCAAAGATCTCTGCACATACTGGAATTTCATACCTACTATTACTTTCTATTAGAAAACTTTCGCGCATTTTGACTGTAGCCAGAAGTTGCTTTTGTGTGTGTCTGTGCATGTGCATGTGCATGTGTGTGTGCGCATGTGCGTGCGTGCATGCGTGTGTGTGTGTGTTTGTGTTTAAGACCAGAGGATGCACCCCTTTATGTGTTCCAGCTTTCTGGGGTCACGTGCTCTAGCTTTCAACGCAGTAATGTTTCCTGTCCATCTTGGCACCCAGAAACCGAAGCTGGAAGTAGTAATTCGTGCAAATAAGGAGATATCAAATTATTTAGCAAGAATATGTGAATCCTGAAACACGCATCATGCTTCCTAGAAGAATAAAAAAATTTAAATGAAAAACACACAAGCAACAAATTCTATGGCAACACATCATTCAGAAAACTACCAGCGCATCAAGACAAAGGAAGCCAGATAGAGAATAAGATACATGTACATTGCGAGATTGCCCTGTGGTCTGTAGTGAGATGCTTCGCATCCAATAAATGCTTCAATGTAACTGTTAGAAATCGGCTATACTGTTCATTCATTCAAGCATGGCCAACTTTTGTTCAGGTTGAAAGGAAATGGAGATTTTATACGTCTATTTTCCCTACTTTTACCAGACGTACACAGGAATGACACGAGTATAACTCGCCATGATACCTTATCAGATATGGTGTAGCACTATTAAGTTCAAAGACATGGCTTCAATCATTCTTCTAGGTGATGGCTGCATTTTAATGGAGGAAAATTGCAAAAAGGCCCATGCATTTAGATTTAGGCGCATGTTCAAAAACCTCATATGGTCGACGTTACTATAATAGTTATGGTTATGGTAAAATACACAATTATGCCACCTTTGGCAAAATAAATAAAGTAGAAATGCGGAGGACAAATAGCCTACCACAACTCAACAGTTCAATTGAGCTCTGGACTTTATACTGTAACACAGCACTATAGTAGTGGCTAGCCAGCCAGAGATTTCATTGATATGTGGGGTTTAACATCCCAAAACCACCATATGATTATGAGAGACGCCGTAGTGGAGGGCTCTTGAAATTTCGACTACTTTGGGTTCTTTAACGTGCGCCCAAATCTGAGCACACGGGCCTACACATTTCCGCCTCCATTTAAACTAAACTAGCAAGAGTGCAGTTAGGTCACTACACTCTTGGTACCTTGCACATTTCTGATCTTGCCCCGCCGCGGTGTTCTAAGGGCTAAGGTACTCGGCTGCTGACCCGCAGGTCGGGGGATCGAATCCCGGCTGCGACGGCTGCATTTCCGATTGCGGCGGAAAAATTGTAGGCCCGTTTGCTCAGACTTCTAGAGCCCTCCACTACGGCGTCTCTCATAATCATATGGTGGGTTTGGCACGTTAAACCTTACATATCAATCAATGAATCACATTTCTGATCTCGGAGGTCATGCATTGGTAGTAAAGATATCCAAGTGGCATAAATGAAAATTTACCCTAATAAAATTCGTGATCGTAATGTAACAGATGGCGGTCGAGCGAAAATATGTAATGGTTTGCGCTTCGCCCATTTTGTTCACCTGATGGAGGAGGGGAGAAAGTTCTTGTTTTGTTTACTTGTTCTTGCTCCTTGTGTTATCTGGTGCTGCCCATCTGACTTGTGCATTGTTTCTTTATTTAAACTCCAAACAGGAGCAAATCAGATCAAAATCAACTGACATCATGTAGGTTTCACGTACGAATCCTGCTGTATAGCTCAATTTTATCATCAGTATCACTGTTATTGATTTCATCATCAATATCATTTTTTTAAATGAAGTTGCTGTCATGGGATCCCTTCTTGCCCTCTTGATGACGTTTCAAGCTGTTAATGTAAAGCAAGTGATTACCACATTCGTGATGCAACTAATGCTGGTCTTGATCACTGTTTGCCAAAGTCAAGAAGTATGTACCAATGTAGATACAGCTTATGCCAAGCGAAAAGATGTGTTATTTGGTGTTTTAAATGTTGACAACTAGTTTCCCTGCATAAGAACAATAGCCTCCTCAGTCCCTAAAAGAAAATTGCTGGTCAGTTTATTTGAAACTTCTTCATTTCGGTCTTCAGCATAGAGGAAAAGAGGAAAAAAAATTAATTTGTATCAACAAAAAAAGAACTGACAAAAGATGGCTGTCTTCAAATGAATGATTTGGAGACAGCCATGAATGAAGAGCATGAATGTTATATACAAAAACTGAGCGAACATTCATGTTTGTTAGACACAAAGCGGCTGGACACAAAGCGGCTGCTGAAGTTGACCTCGGTCATAATCCTGTAACACTTAGCCACCATTCACCTTTTCCTTCAGTCATTCGACCATACTGTCTATGCACTTGACAATGCATATTATTTTGACGCTCTTTTTCTCCACTTTACTGGACCCCTTATTTTCTCCACTTTACTGGACGTCTTGCTAACCACTGCCGCTGAAGATTGGTGGGTCTCGTTGGGGGGTAGCACCGGGGCAGATATAAGGGGCAGCCGATGGTGCTGGCTGGGCTGGGATGGGCTGGTTTGCGACTGCGTCAGTCTTGTTTAGCGGTGGTCTCTCGGCCAACTTGCGAGAGTGGAGCTCCAGGTCTGCTTGGGGATCTCAGCAACCTCCACCAAATGTGATGATGTTTGTTCAACCAGAGAAGTCGCAACGAAGTCGCAACGAAGTCGCAACGAAGTCGCAACGAAAAATGGCCGTACGGCAAGTCTGGCAAAGGCGGCACAGGTTCTCGCACAATCAGAGCGCGGGGTTTTTCGTTCTCTTCCACAAGCGCATACGCGTTGGTGCGTATACTCCACAACATATTTATTAATTCTCGCTGGCGACGTGTGTTGCATGGCAAGCACAGCCTTGAGAGCCTAGAAACGAGGTAGCTCGATGTACGCCACTCATTCATTTTGGCAACTTCATCTATCGGCGTTTTGGTTTCAATTTCGTCGGCAAGATAGAACAGATTTCATCTGGTTTTAGACACCATTACGTATTTTTGTGACTACATTCTATTGAAGCTACGTCAAAGAGGTAGAAACTAACAGGTTTCTGCAGATGCGCTTGGAAAGGAAAAATCGAAGGTCCACTGCCAGGCCGCAGTCTGGTTGTCTGCCCCGTTCTGTCGAAGCAACCTTCTTGAGAGGTAATAAAACAGAAGTGGTCACCGTCCGTAGCCCTTCAACTATTTCTTCGAACAGAACGTTCCCAGGCAGAACGCAGCGCACGGTCTTTCGGAAACCTGTAACACGGATAATCACGGCATGGAATTGTTCTCTACGTTTGCGAATTCCTCGATAAACATGCACCAAATTCAATATTAACTCGCCAAAAAATATACATGCCCGCCGTCAGCCATGCCCTGTAAAACAACGCCAGAAAACTTGGAATTCAAAGGGCATTTCACACTTCCTACTCGTTCCGATGTTTGATACGTGCAGCCACATACCGCAAGTCCTTCGTCTATAAACTTCAAACTCGGGAACAACGTCGTGTCAGCGAGCATTTAAAGCTTTTAGTTACCTTCCATACAGCTATACGCACGTATTACACGCATGCGCACCTTTGATATTATTTCTAATTTAACAGCATACGCCAAAAAAAAAAAACAGGCGATCGTCAGCGAATGAAGCGAGAATACTTACTCGTGAAAAGTGATCCCAGGCGTATTCTTGATGCGATTTGTGCAGCCATAAACGACGCACGAAGTCACCATGGTCTTGTAAAATCTTTAACTGCTTTACAAGAAGCATGTCACAGTCTCCTAATGCCACAGCGAGGGCGGAGCTACGAAGCGCACTTTGTCGTCTGCTTCCGAGTTTTTCCTTTTCCATTATGGCGGCGACCGGCGTCACTTATCGGGGCCAACGCCTCCCCGTTGCGGCCGTTTAGAAACAGCTTTGCAAACAGTATATTATCAGAAATTTTTGTTGTGCTGCTGCAGAAACGCAATACTGCGTATTATTGAGCAATGTAAGGCAAAGACAGTGTAATTATGGCATTTTGAACTGCCCACAACAAACGATGTTTGATATATAGTATAACATACCAGTCTCTCCGTTAGTTGCTAGTTGGTGTACGTTTGCAATCGATTTTTAGGCGCAAAATACACAAACACAAAATGTCCTGTACTCTGTTGTGACTGTGTTTTTCGTGCCTTAAAATAAATTATAACTATGGGGCGCACTCCCGCGGCTTTTGTATGGTTCTGTAGTCTTTTTTTTTAAGTCAGCCACATTCTTTAGCATTTTAGACAGTCGAAAAGCTGCGCGTGTAGCCCGTTTATTGAGCATGTCTTCACTCTGCTTCTTGAGTTTCTCTAATGAAACCTGTTAACGAAACTTAAGCCAAAGCTTCGAGCAGGCACCGCAATCAAGGGTATCGGGGAGCACATCGCAGTCATTACTCACGAGTCTGGCTGCTTACAAATTGACACAACCTGAACACACTTTCTGCTTTTCTATGTCCACCATGGAGAAGTTCGGCCAATTGTGTGATGGTATCTACATTGCCGGGCGATTTGGCTAAGCGACGGTGACGGCCGCTAATTGTGACTGTCATCTTCTGCGACGACTACGCATTTCTCCACAAATAGCGTGCTTTTTTTTTTCTTAACGCTAGAAACACCACAAGATACTGTCTCGCCATTCTCGACAACTTTCCGCCAGCATGCAAGCAAACGTTCTTTATTACTTGAAGCGAAATAACGCCACTCGTTGAGGGCATGTTGGGACTTATAATTTACGGTCTTCGGGCTCAGTGCTCGGAGATAGTCTGTTTTTTTATCGCCGATAATAATCCGGAAAGCCCCCCATGCGTATCGGGTAGCTTTCGTTTCTTTGTCGCGGGTTTTTAAAGGTAAGCGGGCAAATTCGGGAATATCCATGTAACACATCCTTCAACGAGGTCCCACTTTCTTCTGGTCGCTATTTGTACCTTCTTATCATTGATGACGTGAGTGAAAATATTCAGGATGTCCTCCTCATGAAAGGGCATATCACAGACACGTTAAGTGTTGGGCACCTTCTTATCCGCACAATGAGTAACGTAATCCCCCGCCTCTGCTGCTCAGGTCCACGCGGTGCACAAAAGAAATGTCGTGGTGTCTGATTTTTCATAGCCACTCGTACCGCCGGGGACTTATTATGGGGACATGATGAAGACACGCAACCCATACAGAGTAAAACAGGGCTACGTGAAGCACAAAATTGTTCACGCAGAAAGAAACCTCGAGGATAGCGACGCACTGCAACATGCGCAGCCGACAGAGTTCACAGGAGTGACCGGAGCGAGCATGCAGTGAGTGAATCCGGATGCGACAGCAGCGCAACATATGTCACTGAAAGCGGCGCCGCCGGGCAACGTCGCTTGGTTTTACAACTTACATACTTTCTAGAAACGTTGGGGACTGCCAGTCCATAAATTCTATAGAACCTCCTTGGTTTTGATACGGCGGCTGGCCGTTCGCATAGCAGACGACACCGTCGCTGCATGCTTCTGCGTCATGGCTGTAACCCGCTCGTTGGAGCCGTTCCCTGTCTCAATTTATATCGTTTGCATATAGTACAATGCAGTAAACGACTTACTACAAGCTCACAAGTATCTTGCATACCTACTTTAGTAAGTGAGTGATGCCGCATACAGGCCGAGCAAAACGACAATGCTGATTACACAATCTTGCAGCAATAAATTGTTTTATTGCTAGTCAATCGATGTTTACATCAATTTAAGGTCACGCAAGTAACGTTTAGCATGTACAATAGTGAACAATGTGCATGCATCAGATAGCGGGTACGTACTTACTACGCATAGCCCCAACGCGATTTGCCCGGAGCACAGAAGCTTTGCAGCGCTGACTGATATATCTATCGCACGCCATGAAAACTTCACTGCAGTAAGTAAAAGTGTACAACTATCGTTCCTGCACTTCTGTAGCCGAAGATGTCGTAACACCTCGTTGACAGTATTCGGCAAACTTTCAGTAAATAATACCAACGCATCCGCCTGCCTTTCACGAGCAGTGCGGCCCGGCTGCTTGTTTTCGGGTTCGCTCTGCCAGCTAAAGTGGGTCACTTTCCAATCTTCCATGCGTTCGCACTGTTCGTGCTTATAAATGCTTATAACTAATTTTGAAGCAGTTTTTTATGTGTAATATTCTCAAGTTTTGCAAATAAAATTGTCAACAAAAAAAAAGACTTTGTAGCTGGTGTTGCTTTGCCGGCGCCGATGGTGCGCTGCATAGAGTTTATGATGCGCTGTCGTCGTTTCGATGGTGGCGATGCCTCACAGCATGGACGCAAAGCTCGCAACACAAGTTTTTCCTTCCTTCATGTCGCAACATGACATGGACGTGGCCTGAGTTATTCAATCATATGAGTTGTGAAACTCCCCATAGGTTACATGTATCAAAATCCAAACCCAACAATGGCTGAAATGGCGGAGTTGAGTAGATTTTAGCGCCATCTTTTGACATTAAAACTAACTAGAAAGTCCAATAGTTTGTGTCTTTGCGTTCAGCAAGATTGTAAGCGCCGCCGCAATCTGCCGAACAGCAGCATGGCAGCGCCCAGAATTTGTTCTTAAGTGAGTTGGTGCCTAAGGGTGCTGAACATGTTACATTGTGGCAGTGGTGGAGACGTGATAAAGGACAAAGGAGCTGCTTGTTCTCTTGATGTTGTGTCCTTTTTCATGTTTTCCGCATTGCGCTAGAAGTAACGAGGCTATAAGCGGCATGTTTGTGTGGTAGGTGCACAGCTAGCACAGCGTAATGGACGGTGCAGTGAATTCGGTAGTTTATCAGATTCATGTGGCGAGCCCACGATGTTTAGATTTCGGCAAAATAGTGAGCGGCAAGGCGTGATGCAAGTGCGATGCAGCGTTGATCCGGGTGGATCCAATCTGTCAGTCTGTCGACGGCAGCAGACGACGTTGCCCGAGCAGCAAACGCCGGTGCCGTTGGAAAGACTCCACGAACAGAGCACCTGAAGAGAAAAGAACGCTTGCAGTGCTAGTTGCAAGTAAATAGCAATGTTCAAGTTCCCACTTTCTTGTCATCGGGCTTTCATAATTATATATGGTATCCCAGCCGGTGTCTCATTGATTTCGCGAATAGTGGAATTCAACCGCTGCGTGCAAGACAAAGCGGCCAATTCGCGGTAAGTACTGATCGGTACTGTTGTGCCTGTCTTGTTTGTGCAGCCATCACTCCCGTCGTGTTAGTGAGACACATCGTGAACCACAGAGCGGAACAGTTCAAAGGATTCGTCAAACTTCCCGTGAGCAATCGATCTTAAACGCACATTTTCAAACGAGCAAGCGAGGAGTAACAGAAATAATCAGGGTGCAGCGTTAAAATCAAGATAGCATGAAATTGCAAGCACCACATTCGACGAAATGAACATTCACCCTTTCACCCGGCTTTGATTATGTCTTTGCAGAACAAAAACAGCTGACAGCGGTGGTGGGCAAGCCCTAAGGCCATTTACTGAGGAGACAACGCCAGTGTTGCGTGCAACGTGTAGCTGCTTAAAAAAAAAAGAGCGCACACACAAGTGGCGATGCAGTGTTTTGTATTGTCGCTCCCAGGTGGCTCTTGACCTCTAATTTGTGCGCTTAGTAAGAGTGTGCCACGATTGAGCACCGGGTACCAAACTATACAAGAGCCGTCCCGAGGAAGGCTCGGTGTGTTTAGAATAACTGAGTAATGATCCAGAGTATTCTACTAAGAGAGGGCGTTATGCCGTCCCGCAAGCTGTGTGTTTAAAAAAAGTGGGTGTAACGATTTAGAGTGCTAGGTACTCTACTAAGGGAGACCAAATGTGTGTGGAAAAAAATGTTAACGATTAAGAGTTAGAAGTACTCTACTATGGGAAGCACAAAGCCGTCCCTAGCGCTATGATATGTCTTATGGAAGCATTGTTCGTCTGCTTTTCCCCTATCCAAGGGGGGGGGGGGGGTAGAAAGAATGTTCTTCAACGATTTCGAGTACTTCGTACTCAACTATGGGAGAGCTCTGAGCCGTCCCTCTCAAACTGCCAACAGAGAGAATGTATAGTGACTACTGGTGCAACCGCCCGGCTGCGGAAACAGATGTTCACCTATTTTTCACAAGCCTCCGTGGTTTATTCAGTTCATGTTTAAGAGTTCGCATGTCCAACCGAATTGGCTAATCAGTAATCTGTGCCCTTGAAACAGTTTTGAGAATGAAATTAAGCTTGCATTCTAACCTTTATTTAAGCGGCGAGAAGTAAAAATATTGTTTAGAATGGTACTCTTTTTTTTATCTCTGTAACACGAGACGGGCCTTAATTTTTTCACAGAATCTATTCGGCTAACTAGGGCTGTGTTCCAGTACTCGCCGTAGAAAGCTAAATGGATGGCGGCCATCTTAAGTCCTATTGGCAAAATAGACAGCTTCGAAAAGAGCGCATCGTAGACAAATACGATGCAGGCATGGTCCATGAATGCAGGCACGGAAAGGCAGGCTACTTTGGGGTGCGACTGTTCTCACAACAAATCCGTGCAGGGCGGGGCCTTGCCG
The DNA here is from genome assembly GCA_013436015.1 of Rhipicephalus annulatus. Taxonomy (NCBI): domain Eukaryota; kingdom Metazoa; phylum Arthropoda; class Arachnida; order Ixodida; family Ixodidae; genus Rhipicephalus; species Rhipicephalus annulatus. Next base: position 119,525 of record WOVY01003679.1, on the reverse strand, counting down.
CGATGACGTGGCCACCATTTCCTTTTTTTTTTCTCTCTCCCTCCCTCTCTGTTTGGCAGCGCGTTCGCTCAACACCACCTAGACTTGGTTCGCTGTGTGCTGTTTTGTGGCTGTATGCTGTGCGCGGCGTCTCCCTGTTCTGTGGCGGCGTGCGCTGTCTTGTCATATTAAGCTGTTGAATATTAAGCTGTTGAGAGGTCCTTGGGTGTTGTCAACGGGAGGTATGCTGTGCGGACATCAAGAGACCTAAATGTAAGAATGTCTCGATTGCTTCTTAATGTTTTGCTCTGCGCGTAGATTTAGCATTGAAACACTTGGATGAAAGGACTCAACACGGCAGGACAGGCTTGTTTGCAGTTGCGGTTAGTGCAACACTAGACAATTGATTGGTTTTCGCCTTTTTGAAGCTCGGGTTATCATTGTTCTGGTTGCCGGTTCAGTTTCCCTGGCACCGATTCATTTCGGTTTGAGTGGAGTACCGGGTCCAGGACATGACCCGATCTTCAGAAATTTTAAGAAACGTTATTGGAAGTGAACTGTTTTAGTTTCGGGCTCCAGTTATGATTAGAACAGCGCATGCAAGCTAATCAAGACTTACAAAAAAATTAAAGGTCTGCCATAGGGTCACATACCTTATCTATTCTGCTCCTGTGCTCTTTAGATAATTGCCTTTGATTCAAGGCAGAGCTGCGCTTGGGCGTTTACTTTGTTTCCATTTGTGCGTTCCAGAATTAACATTTATGTTATTTTCAACACCGAAAAAGCAATCGTGCGCAACACGAGACACGAATTGTGGTTGGGTTATTCGTGACACATCCGTATGTGCCATCCCTTGTCCTGCTAAAAGTGTGAATTACAGGTTAGAGCGAGGCAGGCCCGATGTTGAACTCATATGAGAAGCTGAAGCGTCAGCGTCGAGCTTTTTTGTAGTGTTGTATTAAAAACCCAAGGCCCAACCAAACTGTGACGTGTTGGTGCTGCTTGTAAGCTGTAACTTAAACGCCATACGAAAAAAGTCTAGATAATTATTAATAATAATGATAATTATATTTATTATTCTGGTTGACAAAAGCCAGCCTGAATTTCTTGCCAGAGGCAGCGCATCTTAAAGTTTTTTTGCTGCCATTACACAAAAACTAAAACGAGATTTGATATTGCCCTCTGCCATGCATAAAACTAGGTGCCTTCATTAAATCCTCTTTATTGTTTATTTTCAGCCAATGTCGTCTTCTCCGTGATCCACTGCGGATCTCGAATTCCTCTGGACAATGTGCCGTTTCCAGTTGTCAAGGGAACCATCAAAGTATGCATATCTGGAATGGAATACTAGCAGAAGACACAGGAAAAAAAGAAGACCAAATATGTTACATCGTGATGCACTTGAAAACGTTTCAATCTCGTTCAGATATGCAGTAGCCTTCCAGTTCAAAGATTGTGTGCAGGCAGTGTAAGGAGCATACTTTGCGGCAGCTGTATTTAACGTATTTTCCCTTATACATATGCCCCTTTTGGGGCCCTTATGGTATTTCTAGCCAATGAATACATTTAGCAAAAGCCCAAGAGCATTATGACTGTGAACGAGACAAATAGCCGGGGGTTGCTGCGTACCGAAATGTTCAGTTTTGCTGGGACCTCTTCTACCTCCTCTCCCACCTCTGACGTTTTGCCATGCCTTCCCCCCATCAGTAGTTGCGAGCGAAAGAAAATCATGGCTACATCCCTGGTGTGAACTATAAAAACATGGGCTTGTTTTTTTTTGCACTTATCAAAGCCGACCTGTGTGTCTGTTAACATGCAAAAACACCAGAAATAAATATTCTTTATTTCATTTACAGCATGCAAGTACCGCTGATTGGCCGAAGGAGTGTACGGAAAAAGTGAACAAACCTCCAAGGCACAAAGAAGAGGGTTCATGAGGCTTCTCTTCTTTGCATGGAAAGGCTGTGTAGTATGTACCATACATTGGGTTGCATGTTTCGGATACATGACGGGCAAAAACTAGACAGCTCTACGTTGACTATTTCTAGTTTCACGATACTAAATGTAAATGTTAAAGACATTTGTTCAAAAATACTAGCTGATAAATGCTAAGTTGAGACGATCACCTTCCGGTAATATTTTCTTGTGCATTCGTGTTCCTTATGCAACCCCTTTTTATATCCCCATTCCCATATGGTGCTATTTAAAAAGTTTTCAGATTGAATAATTAAGCAGCTCGCCCAAGTCAGTAGTATCAATATGGACCAGATTTAGGGGAAACCCCCAAGGTGGAGTAAGATTCTGCAAAGGAAAGTTTGACATCCACATTTAGGTGGATGTCAAACTTTCCTCTGCAGTATCAATATGTATACCTAAAGCGTTTTACTGAGGGGGTAGTTCCCATAGTTGCTCTAAAAAAAAGGCTAGTTTGTTTGCCCAGCCTCTACATCAACCGGTCACAGCTGTTGCAGCAGTCTTGATGAAATTCATGACTTCTTTGCGCAAACACGTACACGGACGCAAGGAAAAGAGGCAAACAACACGGGCGCAACAACTGGTTTATTTTGAACAACGAACTGTACTTATATCTTCACGTAGCCCACACACCCCCCCATCGGTGGATCCAGGCACAAACGAGATAACCTAAAGAAAGCTTATCCAGCGCTATGTCATGATAAGAACCACAAAACACAAAAATGAAGAGTTCACGCATCTGCAGACGGATTGTTGCACGTGCCTTTCAAAAAGTCAAATTCTTTATCGGACAAGGTGACGGAAGCTTGGCTATCACATTTTTCTCCCATGTTTCTAATATGGAATGCTTCAATCAACTCCCTGTTAATTTTTCTCTTGTGAGTTGACAGAATCTTTGTGTCTGTAAACATTGGTACGCACCCACAAGACTTGCAGTGATCCACCAGATGTGTTCGTCCTGAACTACGTAAAGCCGAGTCATGCTCCCTCAACCGTGTGTTTACGCACCTTCCAGTTTGCCCGACATAAGATCTGCCACAGCTGAACGGCACCTGGTATACCATTGCTGTTCTGCAAGACCGGTATTGTTGGCTGTGTCTCATCTGGCAGCTGTTCTTACTCTGCGTAGTGCCGGACTCCACCATGTTCCGAAGTCGTGGACACAACTTTGACAGCTTGTTGGGTGCTGTAAAAACCGAGGTTACTGCGTATCTCGCTGCTACCTTCTTCAAGCCATGGGACAACCTATGAACATATGGGAGAACTGCAAGCTTTCTTTTTTCACTTTGCACTCTTCTGGGACTTCTTTCCGTACCTTTTATCACTGGGATGAGTTTTTTGCAAATAGTGTTCAGCAAATGGCTGGGATACCCAGCTGCCCTGAGCCTGCTTAACTGGTCCTGAAAGCTGGAAGCAATCTCGTGCACACATGACCGAAGCAACGAAGATCTAAAGCATGAGGATGCTATCGCATTTTTTATTACTTTTGAGTGACTAGATGCAAAATTTAGCAGTGGTTTTTTGGCTCGTGGACTATACCGCCAACACACGTGATCTGCCTTGAAGAGCAACTTGATGTCCAGAAAATGTAGAGACTTGTCTTGTGCAAACTCTATTGTGAACTTCAGCCCACAGGAATTCTCTCTAAATACCTTGAGAACATTGATGACGTTCTGGTTATAGTTATCTTTAGATACGAGTACAAGATAGTCGTCCACGTTTTTGCGCCCGTGTTGTTTGCCTCTTTTCCTTGTGTCCGTGTAAGTGTTTGCGCAAAGAAGTCATGAATGAGTACCAACTCGCCCAACTTTCAGTACTGTTGATGAAATTGCTCTGCTGTGTAGGTAACCATACTTCACATTTTCACAGTAAACTTTTTGTGCACATTACGCATTCTCTCACATTTGGTTTATTTACAGTCTATGGATATTACAAGCACGCTATGAATACATCTTGAAATGACCACCCGAAAAAATGTACTAACATGCTTTCACATACAACAGGTACTATATTAAAATGTCAAAAGGAAAGTATAAAAGCAAGCACGTCCGTAGCAAGTACAGAAAGAATGCAACTCTACAAACAGTTTTATACACATGGATTGAAAGCAGAAGCCTAAAAACATACTTTCACACACTCTCTGAATTGAGAGTATCCCCAACACAAAAAATTACGGCTGCATTTATACACACAGTCATTGCCAATGTCACAATCGCATGACTATAATGAAGTCTAGTATAAAACATACTATATTAATCTTAAAAGCTCTAAACATTCTAAAAATTATTCACAAAGATGTCCGAACACTGTGTTTAGGCCAAAGTTATGAATGGTAAAATAAATTGAGTTTTGCAACAATTGCCATTTTTTAAAAAAGAATGAAAAAAAATCACCGAGTGGTCCACCTCTACCATTTCCCCTGATCCTTTCCTAGCAATCAAAGCTCCAGTCAATGGCAGAGTGACAGCACACTATAGGAGTCTTCTTTTGGGAAGAGACTTCAGAGACGAGCATCCTTTTGTCGGTGAGCCCCGAATGTGAAGGCCAGAACTTTGTGGCACAGATTCAGCCAGCTTACGGAAAGTGGCTTGCAATAAGCCCCTAGCCTCCACCAGTGTTTGAACGTCATGGCAGCAGTAAAGAAGGGAACTGCACTTTTCCAATTCCTCGGTTATACTTTTGTGTAGCTCCGACACTGAGGGGGCTGCTGTCCCAAGGAGCATAGCAACCCCAGGCTGTAAAGGCACTTCACAAAAGCTGGTCTCGTTGACAAAGGGAATGTCTGACTCTGATGCTGCTGTACCAAGATCCTGTGAAGACACTTCAGAAGGGCTGGGCTGATTGAGAGGGGAATCTCGAAACTTGTTTCGGATTCTGGACAGCTTCCAAGAGTAATTTGCGGTCGATTGAGGTAACTCTGCGGGAGAGTGGAAAAGCCGCACCTGTCGCTGTGCTTAAAGACAACACAAAAGTGCTTGCATGGGTACTTGTGCTTCCTGAAATCAGGGCAGGTACACCATGGCTTGGTGAAGTCGACAGTGTACAGATCATCATCACTTCTTTCAGAATGAACCATAAACACACCTTCAACGGGGAGCTCTTCCATGTCTGTGGGAGTGTATTCCTCTGCGTTTACGAGCTGTCTCAGCATATGCTTAACGAAACCATGAGGCCGGTTGTGCAGGTATGCCGGAACATTTTCACTGTACTGTCTGTACGCTGATGACTGCCTCCTTGCTGCCTCATGGAATTTCGCTTCTTTGTCGGGAAGGTAGCCATGAACGACAGTCATGATCAGGAATGTTAACGACCGTTTCCCGTTGGAACTTTTCACGTACTGTGCCTTCAACACGCGGTTTTGGGCCTCAATGCCGTTATTTGTGGCCAACACAACGTCAAACTCCAGCCTGTAAGACATGAACCACAGCTCCTTTACTGACAGCCACACTTCTTCAAAGTAACTGCGGAATCTTTCGTTTTTCCAATACTCAGAGTCAACAAGGACTTCAACCGCCTTGTCAAAGTCATGCTGATTTGAAGCACTGGCTACGTGTTTCATGAGTCTCGGGGCCTCATCTGGATCGGATATGTTGTTTTACTTTCTGCGCAGCCACCTCTGCCATGCCTGTAGTCTATGGAAGTAACAGATGGAGATTGGACTCTCTGGAAACACTTGCTTGATGGCACTTATTTCTGCCTTGCTATAATCCACCATCCAGTATTTCGGGGACCAGTAGTCACACCACTGCTTGAAAACGTCTAAAGCCTCAGTGATACAGTGGGCAGTCTCGAACTGTATGATAAACACACCAGCTGGTGTGTATCCCGATGGTGTTTTCACGACAAGCAAGAAAAGTGTTAGGGCATAGTCACTCGTCTTGTGCGTTGTGTCCAGGAAAACTACTGAGCCTCCATACTTTTTACTTTTTAAGCATGCTCCTCATGAATTTTGTTTGGAAGCAAAACAGCAACGTGTCTTCACACTCGCTGGCAACGCCCTCTTCCACGTTGTCCGAGTCGCTGCTACCCACGAAACTGCGTGCTGCATACGGCCGATAGACAACGGAGGATTCGGGTTGCTCACCCCTGATCTTTTCAATTAGGATTCTAGCATTCTCTTGGTCAACTGTGCTGAAGCGGTCTTTCTTAAGCACAGCTTGGATCTGGTTGCTGATGTCACGATGTGTTGGGAAAAAGGCCCTGCAGCTGCTATCAGGCTTCTCCTTGTTCGCAAAAACTACGTTGTGCACATAATAGTGAAGGCACTTTTTCACATCTGATACAGAAGTAATGCCTTCTCTTGCCAACATCTGAATTCGCTCAGCAATGCTCTTTTCCATGTTTTGGCTGAAAGCTTCCATGTCCTCGAAACCATGGTTTTGATGGGAACTGCAGTCGGCCATCCTAACATATACCCGCGTCTCTTTGGCCACAGTCTGCTGCTCTGCGTCAAGTGCCTCCTGCAGCTCCTTGGCCTTGTCAGCTTTCAGACGACCCTCTCTTGTCTGGCCGCATGGCTGGGGCACATGCACCTAGAAAGCAGGCACTGTTAAGTACACAGATCATATTTTATGGTTTTAAACAGTGCGACAAGATGAGGGCGAAGTCAAGATGAGACATAAGACAGCGCTGAACTAATACCTGGAAGTATATTTCCACTATTGCCAGTATGTATACATGTGGGAAACAGCAAAATAAGAACGAAGAGCACAAAACACATACAGTCTTGGCTTAGATGCCGAGACTATGCGTTGTGCTCATTTTATCTTTCACACTCTGTTAATCTTGCTATTTCTGACGTGTATACATACTGGCAATGGTGGAAATATGGAGCGCTGTCTTCTGTCTCATCTTGACTTTGCCCTCATCTTGTTGCGCTGCTTGAAACTATAATGATCTTCAACCAAGTGTGTTGTGTCTGATTGCACAATCATAAATGACATGATAAAGGTCCCCAGAAATTAATCTGGAATTATTTTTTACTTGTCTTTGCACATTACATACCTGGAAATCTGGGTACAACTCAATCCACTTCAAATTCATTGTTGCTGCGCACCCCTTCTTCTTTGTGCCTTGGAGGTTCACCCGCTTCTTTTCGTACACCTCCTTCTGCCAGTCAGTGGTGCTTGAACTCTGTAAATGAAGTTAACAATATTTATTTCTCGTGTAAACTTGTAGTAACATAAAGTAAATCTTCTTTACACTGCCTACACACAATCTTTGAACTGGAAGACTGCTGGATATGTGCATGAGATTGAAACTTTTGGAAGTGTATCACCATGTAACATACCTGTTCTTTTTTTTTCTCCTGAGTTTTCTTGTAGTACTCCGTTCCAAATATGCACACTTTGACGGTTTCCTTGACAACTCGGAATGGCACATTGTCCAGAGAGATTCGAGACACGCAGTGGATCATGGAGAAGACGACATTGGCTGAAAATAATAAAGATGATTTAATGAAGGCACCTAGTTTTATGCATGGCAGAGGGCAATATCAAATCTTGTTTTAGTTTTTGTGTAATGGCAGCAAAAAAAACTTTAAGATGCGCTGCCTCTGGCAAGAAATTCTGGCTGGCTTTCGTCAACCAGAATAATAAATATAATTATCATTATTAATATTAATAATTACCCAGACTTTTTATGCGGTTTTTAAGTTACAGCTTACAAGCAGCACCAACACGTTACAATTTGGTTGGGCCTTGGGATTTTAATATAATTGGGCAAAAAATCTCGACCCTGACCCTTCAGCTTCTCATATACAGCGTTCAACGTCAGGCCCGCCTTGCTCTAGACGTCTAACTCACACTTCCTGGAGGACCACGGATGGCACGCACGGCCGTGTCACAATTAGCTTGCTAGCGCGGTGCTAATCATGACTAAAACCGAAAAACTACAGTTCAGTTGCAACTGAATAGTTTGGGCCGCTGACAAACGGAGACCAAAGAAACACGCAGACACAGACAAGGCGCCAATTACAGCTCCAATAACGTTTATAGAATCTCTGAAGATCGGGTCATGTCCCGGTAATGCGAACAATACTTCACTCACACCGAAATGAATCGGTTCCAGGGGAACTGTGAACCGGTAACGAAAACAATGATACCTAACCCTAACTTCAAAAAGGCGAAAACCAATAACCGCAACTGAGAAGAAGCCTGTCCTGCCGTGTCCCTAGCTGCTTTAAATTACTACTGCGTGTTTCAATGCTAGATCTACGCGCAGATCAATACATTAGGAAGCAATCGAGACATCCTCACATTTAGACGACTTGCTCAGGTCTCTTGATGTCCGTACAGCATACCTCTCGTTGACGGCAGCCAGGGACCTCTCAAAAAGCTTTAGCTCTTCGTCTGACTTCAGGTAGCCATGAGAGTAGCCGTCGTCATGACGTAATCCTTGGAGGTACTTTTCCATCACCTTCTGTCGTTCAGGAGGCTCACTCATAGTTGCGTTCCGATTTTCCGGCCACTTAACAAGACAGTGCACGCTTCTCGCTCACGTGGAGTGCATGACCACAGCGACCGCGTCGACCGCGCCGTCAAACGGAGAGAGAGACAGAGAGAGAAAAAAAAGGAAATAGTGGCAACGTCATCGCGGCGAGGCCCCGCCCTGCACGGATTTGTTGGAGAACAGTCGCACCCCTATTGCACGGAGTACCTTTCCTTCCTCCATGGGCTATTGGGTGAACGGAGCATTTTGGCTTTCAAAACGTTCGTGCCACTAGGTGAAACGAAACACTGCCGAACCGAAACACTGCAAAAAAAAAAGGAGTATGAAATAGCGGCGTGGTCGAGTTCTAGTTCACCTCTAGTTGCTAGGGTATGACATCAGAGCGTCTTGTGCTGAAACAGCCAATCCGCGTGTAGGCGCGGTTGCTTGTGAACCAGACTAAGAAAAATACGTTCTTTACAGACAACTGTACAAACATTCGCATGACAAAATGGCCATCGTGCCGATAAAAGACCACGTTAGCTTAATAAAACTTGTTGATAATCAGTCAATTTCTAGTTGAAAAAAAACATTAGTTTCCAAAAAAAGAAAGGCTTAAAAACTTGCAGGTGGCCATCGCACGTTTGGTGGCCGCATCTTTTCTACCCTTGCTGACGAGTCGTATTATGGTGCGACATGTAGCAACCGTCGATATGGTGGAAAAGTTAACAAGGTGGGTGTAACCCCCTTTTCATAGAGAAAGAAGAAGACGAGAGAGGATAGCCAGCCTCCCAGGGAAACAAAACAAAACAAAACACTCCGCGAAACCTGGTCTCAGGAAGTGCGCCACGAATACGTAACCAACTAGTGCTCTTATCAAACGTCAGAGGGCGCAAGCGCAAAAAAAAACAGTTATAATCAATGCAACAGCATTGTTTTTACAAAAAAATAATTATACGCCCAATTTAGGTATGTTTTTTATACATGTACGCGATTATTTCTCTTCAGCCGTACTGTCATAAACACCATCTACCCAGCTACAAGCCCATGCATGACTGACAGCGAGAAGCTTTCGTCGCTTTCGTCAACGTCGGCTGCGTCGGCGTTTCAAGCGTGAGATAACAGGTGAGGCACGTTTTCAAGCGAAGCTTGTTGAATGACATGTTGTTGGTCTTGTTTGGTCATTTTTTTCAGAAAACGGTTACACCTGTGCGAATAAGACACCATGCAACAAACATAGAAAGATGCACACACACACGTTGCGCTTCGTGTGTGCGAGTTTGTTTCTTACGTGGCGTCTCATTCACGCAGTTGCAACCTTTTTCTGAAGCTTGTAAGGACTGGGAGGTTCGCTAAAAAGAAAGTTTGTGGCTCTTTGCGGCGGCTAGACGGGAACTTTGTGCAACGTATGCAGTATAGCAAAGGCGGCACGGCGTGGAATCACGTACCAGATGCTGCGAAACCTCGACGAGGGCCAACTTCCTGGCCTGCTCGAGGGATACAACAGCGTCTGGCGCTCGGGTGCGTTCCCGGCGACGTGGAAGGAGGCGATCGTCGTTCCGGTGCGCAAGAAGGGCAAGCCCGCGTCGGAACCGACCTCATACAGGCCGGTTTCGCTTACATCAGCTGCCGGGAAAGTGATGGAAGCCATGGCCCTTAAGCGCATCGAGTGGATAGCGGCGGCCCTCAACTTCCTGGCGGACGTCCAGAGCGGCTTCCGCTGTCACCGGTCAACGGCGGATTCCATCTCCGACGTTGTCACCACGCTGGAGAATGCAAAGCTCCGCGGTGAAGCCGGATATTTGGTTCTCCTCGACATCAAGAGTGCCTTCGATCGCCTGCCTCATGCGGCCGTTTTGGACGCTCTTCGTGCTATGGGTGTGTGTGGCAGGCTTCTCGGGTACGTCGAGGAGTTCCTCGGGGGCAGAACGTTCCGTGTCCGCGTTGGTGGCGACCTCAGCGCGCCTCGCCCGTCCACTGCCGGTGTGCCGCAGGGCAGCATCCTGGGCCCCATGCTGTTCAACCTCGCCCTCGCGCGCATCGTGGACTACATTCCGCGAGACTTGGAGTACGAGGTGCGCATTGCCATCTATGCGGACGACATCGCCCTCTTTGCGAGTGGCCCCACTTTGCGCGGGCTGCAGGTGCGACAGAGCCTCAACCGCTCCCTCGAGGCCGTGGATTCGTACATCACGAGCATCGGGCTTCAGCTCTCCACGGCCAAGACGGAAGCGCTTCTCGTCCACCCAACTCTCAAGGGGCGATACGTGGTCGGCCGCCTCAAGTTCCGGGGACGCGTTCTGCCGTGGCGACGCTCGGTGCAATACCTCGGCATCACGATCGATCACCGCCTGAGCTGGAAGCCAGCCGTTACCAGCCACCGGCTAGGCTGTCGCCGAGTCGCAGGAGCGGCATCCTCTCTCCTCGCGAGGGGCAAGGGCTGTTCACCAGACATTGCCCTGAGGATGTACAACGCCGTCGCCGGAGCCAGGGCCCTCTACGCATTCTCCTGCATCTCCCTGCGACCGAATCAGTGGGCAACACTCGAGACGGCTCATCGCGGCATCATGCGCCGACTCTTTGGAATGCCTCGCGCGTCTCCAGTGGGCGTGACCTATGCCGAGACGGGCCAGTTTCCCCTCTCGCTCAGAGCCAAGGCTTGTGCTCTGCGTCACATCGAGCGCATGCACATGACGCGAGGGGGAAAGGCACTCGTCCATCGTCTGCTATCGCTGCCCGACACTGGTATGGGCCGCAGTGCACTGGAGTACGCCAGCCTCATCTCGGAAGCTCCATTCGCAGGCCTCCTGCCTATCCCTCCTCACTGGGACTCCCGGCTGCCCATTTCGACCAGGGTTCCGGGTGTACGCAGCAAGGGGAACACACCTCGAGCTGCCCTTCTGCAGGAGACCTGGGCACTGATCGCGCAGCGGTACTCCGGCCATCTCCATGTTTACACGGACGGCTCGGTGAGGGGGGACGGATCGGCTGCTGCTGCAAGCGTCATTCCGGTGCTCCGAGACGAGAGGAAGTGTCGTCTTCCGCTCCCGGCGACGTCGACGACCGCTGAGCTCGCGGCTCTGAACTTAGCGGCCGATCAGCTGGCAGAGCTCCTCCCGTCTTCGGCCGTCATCTTTTGTGACTCTCGGGCGGCCCTCCTCACCCTTGCGAGGGGCGAGAATGGCTCTTCGATCGCGCAGCGCCTCACGCGCAAGTTCACAGTGATCGTCCGCAGTGGGTGTTGTGTGTCTTTTCAGTGGGTGCCCTCACACGTCGGAGTGCGCGGCAACGAGGAAGCCGACGAGCTCGCAAGGGACCCCCACGACCTCTCCACTCCCACAACGAACTTCGTTCGGGACTACGACGGTGCGCGACTCATAATCGCACGCCACGTCAGCGCTCTTCACCCGGACCCCCGTACAGCAGCCGGTAATCCTGTACCCCGCCTGCCGTCAACGGGCATCGGTCGGCGTGCTCGTGCTTTCCTGCTGCGCCTTCGTGCTGGATGCGGCCGAACAGCTCAACTGCTCTCAAAACAGCGTGGCAGTGGCAGCCCTTCTTGTGTGCAGTGTCCGGCAGAGGAGACTGTTGAACATATTTTGTCCCAATGCCCAGGATACGCAGACATTCGTCGCCGTCTCTGCCACAGCTACGGGAAACTCGGCCTGCCACACGTGAGTGCAGAACACTTGCTGTTCCCCTCGGCGAACGTTGCAACACTTCGCCGGGCGTTCTATGCGCTCCTAGACTTTTTTGGCGACGCGAACCTTTTCACGCGCCTCTAAAGAGGCCCGTTACAAAACCACGTGTTGTTGTTTACTGTGCCGCGCGCCACGCCCCCTTGTAACCCCACGTGACTGTTGACGTAGGCCACTCCCACCTGCCTGACGGCCTTTTTCTTCTCTCCTACGGATCCTCTCCCGACGGAGCGGACACTCTCTCCCCTTCCCTCGTGGTTGCGGAGCGCCCAAACTTCTTGCCTATTCGGTGGTGTGTCTGTGTGTGAGTGAAAATTTTTTTTTTCTTCACTACTCGGGCGCATTCATCATCTCCGGCTTCTCGGCGGTCTTTCGCTCGGTTGCGTGTGTTGTGTTGTTTCTTGCGCGCGCGCGCGGGGCCAGTGATCGAATGCATTTCACCACTCTATACTTACCTCTTCTCTTCTGACTCTTTCATTCCCATTCCCCTTTCCTGCGCTTTCCTGTGGAGGTGCCCTCATTCAGAGAGGCAGTAACGGGACAGCGCTTTTCTCTTCCTTTTCCTCTTTCATAGCCACTCAGGCGGCACGGCGTCAAGCCGAGGCGACGCGTGCTGCGTCTGCCACGGACGCGAGCGTCTGTAGGCTGAGCATAGCTGGGCAGCTAGGTCATAGGCTCGGTGGCTCGGTGCAAAATATTGAGAAGCGTTCGCTGGGCCTCGCATGCTTCACGACACGTTTCCCGAAGGCTCGGAACACGAATAATTCTTGGTGTGCCGGAGGCAAATCTGGACTAGCCAAGTGGCCATCATCTTCGTTTCTTCGCTAGCCTTGTGCCACTAGTGCAAGCTGCCCACAAATTTTTTTGACGTTTCCAATATAATATTACCGCACAAATTTCAACTACGATTTTTCTTCCCAATATACTGCTGATACTGCGTACGCACGAAAGTGTTCTAAAGTTCCCAGGCCGCGATACCATTGCATTACAAGGGATAGCGGCCTGGAAACTTCTGAAGAGATTTGTACGTGGTCTTGACGTCTATCTTTGTAAGTCAGAGCTTTATGGGTCAGAGATGTATCACTGGTTTTGTATTGTGCATCCATTAGCTAATCATTCAAAGGGGTTTGCTGGTACACTTATGACGTACACATATCTTTTTCGTAATTTGACAGCGAAGCATCCACTTACTAACATTTTCAGACCGCGCTGATGCCATGCCGTCCGGCGGTCCAAGCTACGGCAGCTACTGCTGTGTATCGTGGTGTTTCAACAATGGCAGAACCGACAAGAAGCCTGGGACGAGTTTCTTCCGCATACCACGGGACGGCAGGTGTGTTAAAGCTTTTGTATGGTTGGCATGTCTTTAGGCTTACTGTTCGTACTTGCTCAGTGAGGGTAACAATAAAAAGTCACTATTCAAGCACTTCGCCTTTCAGCTGATAGTTCATTGCCAATGCAGGATGAAAGCATGGATGCAGTATGCTGGACTTGATGATCTCCTGAGTAAGCCGGCCAGCCTATTCTACGCAACGTAAAGGGTTTGTAGCTACCATTTTACTGCTCAAAGTTTCATGGACCCTGGACACACAAGGCTTACAAGAATGGCTGTTCCCAGTGTGCAAACAGCTGCACCATGTAAGTGATTGACTGAAACTCAAATATGTGCAATAGCAGCCACTTGTATTGAATCAGTGGTGACAGTTAACCGCGAAGATCTTTGTAGCCGATGGAGAAACCTGACTATAGAAGTAACACTTGGAAAGTCTTAAATTTTGTGAATTGTGGGCTATTACCTTCCTAACAGCAGCTTTACATTTCTGTCATTTTTTGATGCTCTTGACTTGCGCAACTTGTTTTGAAAGACTTTAAAGGGCTAGTTTACGTTATCTTCAAGCCTGAGTGCACATGTACATATTCCTTTCATCAGTAAAAGCTGGCACTGTTGATAATTCCAAAAATCACAAATTACTTTTTTCCTAGTTGGTGCCTTCTCTTTTCTTCCACGTTTGACCAATTTATGCGTTTGAAAGAGCTGTTTAAGTTTCCCCATGCTACAAGCTTTGTAACTTGTACCAACTGCACATATATGCAGGTTCTCTGAGCGTCGCTTCAAATAATGACTGTGACATGACTGCAGAAGCTGCACTGCAAGGTGCGGATGAGCTTCAGTTTGTGTTATTTTAAGCCTCTTACTGACACATTGTCGTAATTTCATTTCTTCAGGACCTGCGGTAGAGGCTTCAAAAAGCGGCTTCCACACATTGAGGTGCCCCGATGAGCAGGGTGCGTTCAGTGTCACGATTTCTTTTTTTTACCCAAATTGACTGTTGACCAAATCTCTGCAGGTGGCAGCTCCCTTGTAGCTGGTGAACGAATTTCTGCTGACTTCGTCTTGCCGGAGAAAACCTTAACCAGTCGTTCAGCTGTCACAAAAGGAACCTATGTGACCGGTAAGTTGTATGTTCACTTCAACACCAGAGTGGATTGATATAGAGACTTCCGCAGGCCACTCGCAAGATTGTTCCGACAGCACCGTCCGAGGCACTGAACAAGCTTCACAAGACCCTCCAGAAGACATCTCCGCCAACAGCTCCACGCCTGAGTGCCCTAGAAAAAATGGTGACTATGCTTTTATTGCAGCTGTTTTTATTGTGCTATTTTATGTTTAGGACATTCTGAGGAAACTATCCTCAAAAGGACACTACGTGTGCACTTACAAAATGTAAGGGTGGGCTCTCAGTGATTTTCATTTTTTTGTACATTGTCAACATTGTGAACGGTTTGTTTCTAGGTAGTGGAATCGAAAACTTTGCACCACAGAAAGTTGTGCACCTTGGGTCTGAAAGAGCGAGAAAAGTGGTCGTATGAGATTAGTTGTTCTTCGCTTTTACATCCATTTTTTTGTTTATTGCTGTGCGTTCCTGTTTGCCAGCGACAATGTCTCCATCAATGAAGTACAAGCAAACCATTAAACATCTGCAAGCCAAAGTAGCAGCACAGCGGAAAACTATCAAAAGACTGCGGAGACAGCCTCACGAAGCACCGTCATCGACTTCAAAGGCCCTTAGAGTTATCCGACCGCATGTCACCAAGGAGGTTTTTAAACTTCTTCTGCACATGTTCTCTTGAGGCCCAAACGCAAGGGCAAGCGGTTTCCCGTGTGGTTCAAGAAATTCGCTCTTCACTTAAACTTCCGAGGTCCGCGAGCATACCAATTTCTCGCTCCATATTTTTCTTTGCCCTCCCGGCGTTCATTAAGGAGGTGGCTAGCTAATGTAAAGATGACTCCAGGCATAATTCCAGGAATCCTTTCTTCCATTGCAACAAATGCTCAAGCTTGGAATGAACAGGACCGAGTGTGCGCTTTAGTTTTCGACAAAATAGCACTCAAAAAGAATTTGTACTATGATGCTGCAAGAGACGTTGTCCAGGGTTTTACAGATGATGGCACTTATCGCACTTCAACCATCGCTGATCGAGCACTGGTTTTTCTTCTTGTTGGTGTTTCGAGAAAGTGGGTTCAACCGGTTGCTTTTACTAGTAGGGCACACATCAACACCATCATCTGTTATGCATAACTTGCTGGTGTCACTCATTTTAGAGCTTATGAGCATTAATATTGCAGTGAAAGCAGTCATTTGTGGCCAGGGCAGTTCAAATGTAAGTCTCGCTAACCAACTAAGAGTGACTGTAGCAAAGCCTTTTATGAAGTTAATGGTGAGCGGGTCTATTACATTTTTGATGTTCCGCATTGAATTAAAACAACGTGCAATAATGTCCACGCACACAAGTCATACATTGGGGATGACATCGTTAACTGGTCGCACATTGTAAGCCTTTACCAATCCTCACATGAGTTGCGGTTGCGATTGGCTCCAAACTTGACTGAACGGCACGTTCATCAGAAACCTTTTTCTAATATGAAGGTCAACAGAGCAACTCAGGTCATCAGTGCATCAGTTTCAATTGCTATCACGGCAATGGTGTATGCGAAGGTGCTGCCTGCCTCGGCCATCACTACAGCTCAATTTTGTGATCGTATGGATAGGATTTTCGATGCCATGAACAGCTCGAGTAAAAAAAGAACTTCGCAAAAGCTGCGGCATGCAATCATGAAAAATGATTCAGAGCTGATTGACTTCCTCCGAGGCCGACTTCCCTGGATTGCATCATGGCTGTTTGTTGGCAGACGTCAACCACAAACCATCATAGGTTGGCAAATTACAATTCAGACTATTTGTCAACTATGGAACGACCTCTCCAAAAATTACAATTTTGAATACCTGTTAACACGCAGGCTTCAACAGGATCCTCTGGAGAATATATTTGGCCACATTAGGCAAAAACAGCAGGGTTGCAACACCACCCCAATGTAGCACAATTTATTTGTGGCCTGAAGCACATCTGCATAATAAAACTCTTCAAGCTGTCAGAATACGGAAATGTCGAGGATGATGAATGTGACCTCCTCCAGGAGCAGCTCTCGCCATTCTCCCTCACCAGTACGTCTCTTGTGGATAATGAGGAGTGTGCACAGCCACAGCCTGACGACTTTCCCGCTCTAGACGATCTCTCTGAACTTGCGACCAACATTCACTCCCATATTACCGATGACTCCGCTGCATATTATGTAGCTGGTGTTCTCATCAAACACTTCCTTCGGAAGGCATGTGACGGTTGCAGTTGCCCACTGTTACTGAAAAACGACAGTGAGACGCTTAAGGGTACCCACCAGTATTTCACAATGCTCAAAGCATACCACTTCCCCAGCAAACTTTTTGGGAATCTCACTGTGCCATCAGAAGCAGCTTTTGCATACGTACAACAACTTGAATCTCACTTTCTTGCCATGATTGAGGCCACTGCACATAACCTGAAAGTGTGCGATGTTTTGTATCACCATCTGTCAAGTGTTGGCGATTTTCATTTCTGCTCTGCTGGGTGTCGCGCGAAGTTTCTGAAAATGTTTTGCCGGGTTCGTTTATGTTGGCATGTGCGTTTTGTGAACCGAAATTTAGATAGGGTTAGGTTCCAGTCTTCAATCTCAGGCATACAGCTTGACAAGTTCAAAGGTTAGCAATTAGCGACGGGTTTACACTAAAGTATTCGAGTTGAGCCAAATCCTGCAATAGCTTTGTTATGTTATTACTTCGTTACAGCAGACTTCTTTATGGTCTTGTATGCTTATATTCAGTTCAACTGGACTAACCACTCCTTCGTTGCATACATTGTTTTGGTTACCTGCTATGAGGAGTAGGGACACTGTGTATTCGCTCGAAGTGATTTGCATAACCTTAAAAAGAATGTTGGGTATCCTGTCTGTATTTTTGTAGCAAATGCGGGCGAACTGTACACTATACTGTGGGTCGCTTGGTCACTGTGTATGCTTTATCTCTCCAGCTCAAGTAATATATCGATAACAAAACCGCTTGTTGAAATGTCTTCGAGCGGGTAAGGAACACAGTACGAAGTAGGCACGGTTCACGTTTTTCGTATTTTAGCTTCTCATCAACCTCCTCATCTCGCCCATCAAAATTTTCAAAAGAATACCCAAACTTGTAGCGTTTGATGGGGCTGCGGACGCTGCCATTTTATCTTTATATAGCTTGTGAGTGATAACGTACGATGTAGAGCCTTTGGGAAAAATAATGAGCCAAAGTGGTTTCTTTCTGCTATTTATTAGCCCTGTAATACCGCTCTCGTAGCACCAATTAAGGTCCACAATTCTGGATAAGTGATGACTACAACATATTTTAGCTCGCAAGCGTCACAGCAACACCCAGACGCAAATCACTTGGCATCTTAAGTTTTTGATGAAGGCGACGCATAAGAAGAGCCAAGAGACCTGCCAGTGTTGTAGCATAAAGTTTGTCTTTCACGTAGTGAGCAAGCTGCAAAGCCCTACCTTTTTGAGGACAAGCAGGCATCAAGTCTGCTTTTTTTTCATTTTGGGCTAGCTGTTCTTAAGCACAGCCAGCACACTGCACCTTTGCCTTTCTGCTATATTGTGTCGTGTGGTTTCTGTGCGCTCGGTTAACCCTAGGCGTGATTCGCGACTTCATTGCTGTGTATATGTTACCTCTTCCTTCTTCGTCAGCATTGTGCGCTGTGTTTTTGCCATAGATCCTTAGTTACCCACTGGCCTGGTGTTTCATACTTCACCAGCTTCTCGGCTTCTGGCAACTCTAGCGATGTGTGCATTGTCTGTGTTCTCTCTGTATTTGTTACAATATTTGTTTGAATTTATTTGTAAGGCGAGATGCATTTGTTGTCTACCTTTGTCATATTGTGCTTTGTATATTCTCAGACTCTTCCTTGCCTTTGAATAAAAGATTGCTGATACTCAGTCTCTTTGACTGATATATACATTGATCACTTGTTCCAAAAGAAAAACACAAGCGCGATGAATAAAACCGTAGTGAATTATCATTACCTACATCTCTTTTTATTATAACTTAATCGAAAGAAAAATTATGTCACGACCAATTCGCACGAACCACTGAACAAAACAGAACAGGGAATCGCTAAATCAAACGACCTACAAAAAATATCCATTTGGGCGATGAAAAGTGGTCTGAAATCATGAACTTTCGTCATAGCCAAACGTCGGTTACGCAAAGTATCAAAATTTGCGCCAGTGAAACCGAAACAGGAAGCGCACGCCACTTGCTCTCACCAACCACCAGGTGTGCTAGGGTCGATTGGGCCGCTGGGGTCTACGGGAGTGTCCACTCTTAACCTTTTTTTTATTTCTCTATGTTTCGCGTCAGTTGCCTTTGGGCCGTGCCGACGGACGCTGGTCGCGCGTGGTGGGAGACTATAGAGTGCTCGCGTTTTGCTAACGTAGCGTCGCAGGGCCCAGCGTGCGCGGACTTCAACGCTACATTGTTGCATATTGGGCCCTTCATGATGCACTCGCGCCGTTTTGCTAGCTCGACATATACCAAACTTGGTATTACGTGACGTCAACTGATGACGAAAGTATAAGACTGGTGCGAACATAATAATCCAGACACGCGTGTCATGTGAGAAAATGACAACATACTACGCTCATAGCTTGCTCGCGGTCGTTTCGCTAGCTCGGCATACACTAAACTTGGTATCACGTGACGTGGATAGATGATGAAGGTAAACGACACATCAAAACATGAAAATCATGACACGGAAGTCAAGTAGTGCATCATTTACCTCCACCTCGTAACGTTGTGCTGTTTTTGAAGTGACATATCAACCTTTCTCCTTTGTGCTTCGCATATGGTTGATTCCCTATGTACGTGGGATCTGCCAATTTTTTGAAGAAAAAATTAGTACTGCTAAAAAATAGCCCGTGTAATGTATTGTTACTTGTGGTAATAGCTCTACTCATTGCGAATGACAACGCGAATGCCCAGACATAGAATAGAAGTTGATAAGACTGCGGTGTTTCATGTCCACTTCTATTTTATGTCTGGTTCGTCGCGCTCTTAGCCGAATAAACCACAAAAATCAACGAAGCATTTCATAAATGAATTTTTATCGATGTTTGATCGTCTAGCATGGACGCATAGGGACGCATCTACATGTTAAAAAATACAGGAAGTAGCAATAGCGAGAAATAACAGCTGTGCCACAGCAATGGCGTGCAATTTGTGAAATAACCACTATACTGTGGGTGTAGTCCTGATACCACACAAAATAATGCTTTAACAACCATCCGCCATTGCTTATGTGAAAACGTTTCTTCCTCCAGATTATGTGGCAGCGCTGCAGTGCGGAGCTGAACTCGTCGCAGAAAGGGTGAGTGGACTGATTATGAGGATGATTATCCTTATAATACTGGCACACACCCACAAAGGGGATCGATATATATATATATATATATATATATATATATATATATATATATATATATATATATATATATATATATATATATATATATATATACATACACGGGAAAGATGTGTACACACATAAGGGCTCGTTTTTCTGTTTTGACACAATATAATGAGATCTAACAGGCAATAATGCCAAAGTATGTGTAAAGGAACTTATTAGAACCAATGTAAAGTAAATAAGATGAAAAAAAGAAGGTGAAAGATAACTTGCCGTTAGCAGGAGTCGAACCTACGACCTCCGAATTGGGCGCACTCATGTGTGTGGTCGAACGCGGAGGTGTTCTGGTAGGTGTTCTCTGGGTGCGCCCCGACACTCGGTTATTTATAGCGAGCGCCGGCCCTGGCCTGCGCATGCGCGTGTTAGCATACAGCTGGCGCAATAAAAGTAAAGGTCGCGCGGCGCGTGGAGGGGAGAAGCGAGCGCAGCGCGCACGGTGTTGAGAGGAGGAAGGGATGGACGGATGGCTGGCGGAGAAGGAGGGGAAGCTGCGGACGGTGACGGCGCATAACTAGCCCCTAGTATAACATGCTCCGCATGTAAAAAGAAATTGGCAAATCCCGCGTTCAGTGGGAATGGATGATGTCCGAAGCACAAATGAGGAAGATTGATATGTCACTTTAAAATCAGCACAACGTTAGGAGGCTGATGTAAACTATGCCGTACATGCCTCCATGTCATAATTGTCGTGTTTACGCCTGGTATTTGTGTTGGCCATACATCCACGTTGCGTAATACCAAATTTGGTATATGTGGAATAGTAAAACGGCCGTGAGCACGCTATGAGCGTAGTATGTAGCGAGGGTTTCATGACACACATATCATGATTATCATGTTTGGACGTGTCATATTCCTTCGTCATCCATTCACGTCCCGTAAAGCCAAATTTGGTATATGTGAAGCTAGCCAAACGACCGCGAGCGTATCATGAACGTGGCGTGTTGTCATGACTTACATGACATGTATGTCACAATTTCCACGTTACAGTCTGTCACTTATGTTCACCATTCAGTCATGTCCCATATCGGTTTTGCAATATGTCATCTGAAGGAAACAACCACAAGAGCAGCAAGACCATGAAATATGAATCATGACATCCATGACATACATGTACTGATGTTGTAGCGATGAGAGAAGAGAGACGTGAGATGACGTCGAAGGCGGCCGATGGGGCCGTGCCGATCTCGCCACGTTATTCCAGGCCTGAAGCGGAGCCACGTCGGCTACCAGCGTCCGCCACGCCAGGCGTGTCAGCTCGTTCCAACCTCGCGCAGCTCGAGGTAGCATCAGCTACGCGAGAGGCGTGGCGCGGTGATCAAGAAAATGATGGTGATGATGATGGCACTACAGGGCTCCCCCCCTAGCACTTTGCGCGATTTGAAGGCATATGAAAAAAAAGAAAAAATAGTGACAAAAGCTATATACATGAACGACAATCCATAAACTGTTCATTTGGAAAGTCCTGGTTGTCAACGTTGATGGGCCATCGGTAAGCAGCGGGTCTCTGGTGGGCGACTCTGGGAGAAGCGCAAGGGACGAAGGAGGAAGTGCCGGGTCGCTGTGGTAGCCGACAAGCGGGTCTCACGGTGACCTGGCCGGACAGGCCGAGAGTGGACCGTGTGTCGCGAGGTCATGCTGCCAACGTCGGCAGAGGGCCGGCAGTGCGGGCCCTGACGTTGGGGTCGACGCAACACAGACCTCAAAGTCGAGCGGCGTCTGAAGTGCCGGCATAGACAGACGTGCCGACGCCCGCAGGAACGTGTCCCAACAATACCACCAAGTGCGCGGTGGGCAGTCGGGCACACGACCAGTGGTGGGACACCGCGTCGCACAGGCCGAGTAGGCGCCTGCGCCGTCTTCAGGGCCGTGACCGCAACCCGTGGCCGCGCAGAAGGGCGGCCCAAAAGTTGCCGCAATGTGTGACGCCAAGCACGCCGTCGTCGCCGACGTAGGGCAACGGGTGGCAGACACGCATGAGGCATGAGCGCCGTCGCGGTTGTGACACACGAGCTGGCACCAATGTAGCGACGGGAGAAGAGAGACGTGAGATGACGTCGAAGGCGGCCGATGGGGCCGTGCCGATCTCGCCACTTTATTCCAGGCCTGAAGCGGAGCCACGTCGGCTACCAGCGTCCGCCACGCCAGGCGTGTCAGCTCGTTCCAATCCTCGCGCAGCTCGAGGTAGCATCAGCTACGCGAGAGGCGCGGCGCGGTGATCAAGAAAATGATGGTGATGATGATAGCACTACAATGTTATGACTTGTTACTTATGCTCGTCATACAGTCATGTTATGCCATACTACTTTTGGTTTAGATACCATTACCAAAATGGCCAGGAGAGCAGGAAGTCACACGCAGCTATTTAGCTAGATAGATATACAGATAGATGCGGTGAAATTCGCCGCACTTAGCAAAGAAATAGTTCGCATTTAAAATTTTCTTTATATAATCCACCGATTTCACGGTCAATGCCCCGTGGTGGGTAGGAGCTATAATCGAGAAACAAGCAAGCAACCAAGGTCGCCTTCGCGTGCGCGCGTTCTGCCCAAGCAGTGGGAGCATTGGTTCACTTGCACACTGCGTGAACGGCCACGTACGCAGCGTTGTTTTTTCATTTTTTAACTGACAAGTCACTATTCAGCCTTATCCGCTCAATTTCTTATTTGTCCGCGAAACGTGCTTTGGTTTTAGCGACGCCCGCGGTAGCATTTTACTTCGCCCTCGCGGATTGGACGATCGTGTTGTAGCGGCGTGCGACATCTTCATGTATTCTGGGATGACCTCGGAAGCAGCCGGCAAGGCGAGCGGCGGCAAGAGGCGCAAAAACTCGTGGACCAGCGAGAAAGAGACACGTCTCATCGCGCTGTATGAAAAGTTCCGGCTCCTGTGGGACCACCGTCACCCGGAATACTACAAGAGGGACCAACGCGAGAACGCCATGAGGGCCATCACCGATTCCATGGGCAGTGAGTTCGACGGTGAGTGAGGCCAGCTGATGTTAACTTCTGTTGCTTTGATCTCTCTAGCTTCTTGCATGATGGCCTGATGCACAACCTTCCGAAAAACACAGCCACTATAGCTACGTCTATGCCATGAGATGTCACGTTGGCTTTGATTCGCTCATCAACTGGAAGATCTTGCGTTAGTAAGATTGCCGAGCTCGAACTGCTGTGTGTATTTGATGAACTTCATGTGAAATGCAAGCGTAATCAGTAAGAATAGGTATAGAAAACTGGCGACTTACAGAAAACGCCCAGTCTGCGCGGAACGCGCAGCACTGTTACAGAGAAAACTCAAGGAGCGGCCTTTCAGAGTTTTTTCAATTTTTCTTAGCACTATTTGAGTAACTGCTATAAACACACTTGCTGGGTACCGCCTATGCCATCAATAATCATAATTTTGTGCAAAAGGCTGGCATTCACTATGCTATCCATCATTCTTCGGAGAAGCGTGGTATCCACTACACACTTGCTAGAAATATTGTGCAAGATTTTTATGCAGTTGCTGACGACGATAAAGAATTATGCATGAAGTGTGTGAATAGGTGAACAAGAACAAGCTTTTGTAGTGAGTGGAATCATTGGACGACCCACTCTTTACGCAATTCGCATTTTGTGGCGCCTGGTTGTTCCTTTGATGTTCTAAAACGCTTTATTACTCACATGAGCGAAACTGTTTTCTCGACATCAAGCCTGCCTGAGGCAAGTTTGGAAGCGAGTTCCAAGCACTGACCATCTGCAATTTCAGCTGGACTGGTATGCTGAGTTCATGAAGCGTGCTACTGAAATACCCCATTAGACATAGTGTTGTATGATATTTGCTTTGCAACGTCCATTGTGCATTTGTCGACTTGACCCTATGTATATTGCACACTATTTATATACGTAAGCCGCATTTGTACTAAATACTATGCAATAAAAAGAAAGCGTGGCTCAGTGGAAGAATACTGGTCTGGCCCACAGTGGACCCGTGTTCAAATTCTATTGTGTCCATGGTTTTCTTTATTTGCTAAGTTTTTTCTTGTTTTTTATATTGGTTATGGACACCAGGGGCGCCGGCGGACAACTACGGTTCCGCATTAGACCTGTGTTCTGATTTCGTAGAAGCCACTTAGGAGACCCTCAAATTGGCGGCACATGGTGGTACCATACAACATTCGTTGTAGCTTCTGCTGGTTTTCCATTGGAGAGACGGTAAAATGCTACTCAAAAAAAAATAATTAGGGGGTTGTGGCTGAAGCCATGGGCACTCGATTAAAAATATTACACCATTTCTTTTTATAGGGAACCGTCTGTAGATGCGAAGCAGTGGTCGCTGATGCCTATACGGTAGCGGTGGCGTTAGCGACCACTTTTCTTCTCTAAGGCAGCGCCCTGAGCTGCGTCAGTAAGAGGAGCTCGTGGTAGAAATTAAATGCTTAATCCTTTCAGAACGGTTCCTTATAGGCACCGCACACTGACCAGATGGAGCTGCGTTGCTCACACTACTCCGTCTCAAAGCCTGTGACAGTCGCCGTTGGGGTTGGTTGGTTGGTTCCGAAACTTTATTGTAGTCCTGCAAGGCACGCGTCAGCGCGCAGCGGGTGATTCCCACGTCGGGACCGTTAGGCCAAGCCCATCGGCCGCTCTGCGGGCCTGCTGGACGGCCAAAGGGGCACGCAAAAAATAGGCGCGTGCTCGCGTCCCCCATGCATCCAGGCCACAGACCGCCGACATATGCAGGGCGCGAAACGCGCGCGTCGCGTTCCGTTTGCATTGAGGCTGTCTCGATGTTGCTTTTTTTATCCGCTAGGCTATGCATTCTGGCGCTGCAGTCAGACTGGAAAGCTCGACTTAACAGGAACGCCCGAGAGGCACTGCGAGCGCGTGACCGTATGGGATGTGCAGCACATCGGCTCCAACGATTTTAGTTCGGAACCATGGATTACCTCATGGAACCTCCGAGAACGTCTCATTACCATCACCAGAATGTGACCTGGTTTATTTGGATACCACATTTTGGCAGGTTGGCCTCTTCTACGCTTCTTACGGGCGAATCACGTCTTGACCACGCAGGCGGTGGCTTCGCTATATGCTTAATGGCCATGGCAGCTCCCAGTATAGAACGCGCGGCTGGCTTCACACCGCAGCCGCAACCGTGGCGGACACCCAAACCGGATATGATCCTCACGGCAAGGTATGGACGAGCGTCCCGTCTTCGGACAATCGACAGCAGCCCGAATCCTTCAACAACGCAACACTTCCTGCTGCGGTCGCTCGCCGAAAGCAGGCGTGGAACGCACTCGCTGCGGCCTCCGCTGACGTGGCGTCCCTGGCCGCAGCTGCCGACGTGGACGTCGGCGCCTGCTCCTCAACAGTTTCGTTGCCTGCGCCGCGCTTCGTGAACCTTCATCGGGGGCACAGAAAGCCTTTGTGGTGGCCTAAACCCCTGCCGAAGCCGACAACAACGGACTTAGTCGTTGTGCTCGAACCCCGGACTCGGCTGTCCCTCGCCAACGCGTTCCCCGAGAACGAAACCGGACGCGTGCTCATCGCTCACCTCGGAGCGGCTGCGACATGGCTAATCACTGTTGTGATTGTATGTTAACAAAATCTGATCTTAGTCTACACCTCGCACCCGCACATAGCGGACAAATTTATCGGTGAGTCTGCAGTTCTCTAAACCGCTGGACTAGTGCCCTTGTTTGAAATGCTTGCACGCGGACACTCAAGACTCCTGTTATGGAGCATAGAGGGACAATGCGAAACTCCGACACCGAAGCTGCTCTGCGCGAGAGCCGTTATTGGCCCGAACATGTGGTTTTACACGTGCTGCGACTGGACATCTCGAATAAGGTGCGGCTCACCTTTTCCGGCAAGGTGAAGCCGAAATACTTTTCTTGAGACGCCCTGCTCAACCCAGTGGAGCGGCACAAAGAGCTGTTCCAGCCTGCAGTCACTGAGGTTCCATTGGGCATCAACCAACGCCTGTCCCCGCCCAAAACCAGACTTTTGTGGCATTTGCGGAAAGGCAGTGCCGCTCAAAGATGGAGCTCCTGCATCTAATCTGTGTGCGTCCAGGTGCGCTCTATGTGCTGGATTCCACGTCACCAGGGACAGGTTCTGTGAAGAATGCTACAGGACGTCGCCATCCAAGCCACCGCCTTTTACATTGGTAGGTAAAGCCGACCGCAAGAAGAGAAGACGTCGGCGCCGACGAAAATTGGGCTCTCGGTCGTAGTCGCAGGTGGCTCAGCCCGCTGTCATCAACCCTGTCGCGCCCCCACTCCCTGGAGTGGTGGCTCCCGGGCCTTCACGACAAGGCATAACTACGGATGAACCTTCGGCCAGGAGGTCTACTGCGGGGCAGGCTTCACCCGCCCCAACAGCCCGAAACCATCGTTGCAAGGACTCCAAACTGCCACCCAGGGAGATTCATCCAGGGCCGACCGCGTCTCACGAGGATCTCAGGTGAGCGGCTCGGCTGGGGTAGCCTCTTGCCCCACGCCCTCAGTGAACTCCCAACGCAAACAAAAACATAATAGTCGGCCCAAAGTCCGCATAGCAGCCCTCATTCAGGAAGCAGCTGAGTACGCGGCCCAGCTCACTGATCGGTTGAACGATGCAAGAATACCGCCAAGCATATGACCAACTGCGACACGTGGCGTTTCTTCAGGACTTCATTGACCCTATAGCCAAACGCGCACAGAAACGCAAAAAAAAAATCTTCAACGCGCATTTCGCCCCTCTATACGCGGGTGAGTGGTAGGGAAGTCAGAAAAAAGGAGTGTTTTTCACACATGCCCTATCATTTTATTACAGGTAATTTTGCTGGAACTAGTGTATGAAACGGTGTACCACATCGGTGTACTTCTGGGACACGTAGTGCTTGGCGTGCGCGTTTGCCTTACATGTTCCTTTAGAATGCTTCAATATATAAATATATTTTATTGGATATCAATCCATGAATACTCTTCTCGATAGTCAACTTTTGCAAGGAACCACTAAAGTTACTTCATGATCAGCTTAGCGTATACATCAAAAGAGCGAAAAGAGCATGTTTTCGAGGCAAACCAGTGGCTAACTGTGGCTTCATCGTTGCCGGTAATGCATCGTGATAGGTCCCACTCCAGCATTCTTTGGTGGCAAAGTTCATCAGTCCAGCACCCCACCATCGCCGTCGCCGCCATAGAAGCTCTCTGGCGCGATGCAGTTGTGGCGTGTCTCCTTCAAGCGTGAGGATAAATGAGCTCTATGAGTGCTAGAACGAGGATGCCGTCTGCACAATGCGCAAAGCGCGAGTATACGAACGCATACGTAACGGAGGCAGATCAGCCTTCGTCGCCTTTTTTCTTCCTTTCTGCGCTGTCCCTTCAAACCAGCGAACGTGATTTTCCGCCAGTGAGCGCAACAGACACTCCGCGCGTGCAGCGCTTTCGGTCTGCGAACGATGGCGCGCACGCGGTCTCGACGCTGTGTTGCGCGCTGTGCTTGGTGGCGGCTCTTCACCGACGCCAGCGTTCGGCGGCGCGATCACATTGGCATTTCGGACACCGCAGCATTAGCGGGCTTCGACGTAGCCCTTGTATCAGACTCTTCGTGAGCCGGCGGGTACCCCATGCTGAGTTCACAGCAGTAAGCAGTGCGATAAGAAAATCGGCAGATCCCAACTACAGTGGAAATTGATGATATGCGAAGCACGAATGAGGAAGGTCAGTTTAAAACGGCGTTACAGGGTAGAGGTGAATTGTTCTGTACATGACTTCCGTATCATGATAATCATGTTTGGACGTGTCATTTACTTTAGTCATCTATTCACGTCACCTGATACCAAATTTAGTATATGTGGAGCAAGCGAAACACCCGCGAGCGCATCATGAACGTGGTATGTTGTCATGTTCATACATGACACGCGTGTCATGCTTATCATGTTTGCACCAGTCATATACTTTCGTCATCCATTGTTGTCACTTAACACCAAATTCGGTATATGTGTAGCTAGCAAAACGGCCGCGAGCACATCATGTACTCCAAGGTACTATTGACGCGCGCGCACGCTGGTCACAGTGACGCTACGTTAGCAAAACACGAGAACACTATGATCATGACTCCGGGCGCGACTGGCGCGACCAGCGTCCGTCAGCACGGCCCGACAGCAACCGTGCGATATGCGACATGCTGCATTTCGCGCCGATGCGTTACCCAGACAACACTGCGTTTCCCTCTTTTCATGACAAAGGGATGCCGGACGCGCTGAAACGCGCATGCGTCAAAGCAACGCAGCGCGGCACGCGCCTGCGAGTATATGGCAGAACTGGCGCCTGGCGTCGCAACGCCGGCGTGGCGCGTTGAAATGAACGTCGGCGAGCACGCGCATCGTGTCACGTCGAAATATATTGTCACCTTGACTGTGGCATGTAGTCATGTTTCACATGACATACATCTCATGATTATCATGTTTGCGCCAGTCACAAACATTCGTCATCCATTGACGTCACGTAATACCAAATTTGGCATGTGTGAAGCTAGCAAAACGGCCACGGGCACATCATGAGTGTGGCATGTAGTCATGTTGTTACATGACACGCATGTCGTGATTATCATGTTTGTATCTGTCATTTACATATGTCGTCCGTTCGCGTCCCGTAATACCGAGTTTGGTACATAGGAAGCTAGCGAAACGGTCAGGAGCGCATCATGAGCGTAGCTTCTAGTCATGTTGTTACATGACCCGCATCTCATATTTATCATGTTTGCGCCAGTATCATACCTTCGTCATCCAGTCACGTCCCGTAATACCAAATTTTGTATAAGTGAAGCTAGCGAAACGGCCACCAGCGCACATTAGCGTGGCACGTATTCATGATGTTACATGACACGCATATCTCATGATTATCATGTTTGCACAAGTCACACGCCTTCGTCATCCATTTATGTACCGTAATACCAAATTTGGTATATGTGACGTTAGCGAAACAGCCGTGAGCGCATCATGAGCTTGGCTACATGTATGTTGTTACATGACACGCATGTCATGATTTTCATGTTAGGGTCTGTCGCTTGTGTTCGCCATGCAATCATGTCATACTATACCAGTTTTTCAACGTGTCATGTGAACGAAACCACCATAAGAGCTGCAGGACCGTGAAATGTAAATCATGACATTCATGACATACATGTCATGATTTTCATGTTATGAATAGTCAAACATGTTCTTCATACAGTCATGTTATGCCATACCAAGTTTGGTATAGTTTGGTATAGATACCAATATCGAAACGGCCAGAAGATCTAAATGTCGTAGGCGGATAGATAGATAGATAGATAGATAGATAGATAGATAGATAGATAGATAGATAGATAGATAGATAGATAGATAGATAGATAGATAGATAGATAGATAGATAGATAGATAGATAGATAGATAGATAGATAGATAGATAGATAGATAGATAGTCGCTGAAGTTCGCTAAGAAATGCTTCGCATTTAAAAACAAATGTTGCATCGTTTTCTGTGCGCCGTCGGGCTTTTCGAAGTTGTGATGTGTGCGGCTTGTGTTTATGCGTATGGTCGTCGGTGAGTAACCAGAATTTGAGAAGCTGCAGTTCCAAGGAAGTGTGGCATTTCACGTGGCTGTGGAAACCACGAATCTGATCCGAGAGTGTACGTAATAGGATTTCCGGCAGAAGAAGGCGCGCGGAAGGCATGTAAATTAGGAAGCCTACGTGACGTATACATGCTATCCCAGGAGATTATTTCAGCCTGATAAAGCATGCAGAGGTAAATCAAGGGATAATTTCAGCCTGACAAAACATGCAGAGGTAAATCAAGGAATAATTTCAGCCTGACAAAACATGCAGAGGTAAATGCGCTGCTTTTCTTTCGTTTCCTGTATGGCATTACACCTTATCTCGTGTTATACCGAGTCACTTTTATCCCATGCGCGCGTTTCGAAGTGCGTCGAGGTCAATAACAGGAACTCGAAGCGTAATTCTTGTTTTTTTTATTGTAATTCGCATGTGTGCGAAATACATTTCGGTTTTGACGATATCCTGCAAGAAGTAAATTACACGGACGAATTATTGCCGGGAATCAAGTGACCAAACGCCTTTCGTGTGTGCGGATTATTTGTAGTTCGAAGCACACGTTGTTTTTCAGTACTAGAACGTTTACCACGTAAATAACACTATTGGCCATCGAAAATGAAAACACGGCTGATTTGACGCGCATTGGTAGTCAATGTAATGCGTAGTAGTCAGCAAAGAGTTGGATACATTGCTTCATTTGTCTGTGAGGAAAGTGAAGGCGTTCATGTCGTGCCATGTAGTTCACTACTGCATGTTCGTCATTGATGTATGCATGCAAATTTGTTACGTACTAGGCAAATGAAGCGTATAATCTGATATATACAATAAGTACACGGCTTGTCAGTTTCCTCATACGGTCATGACATGCTGTTTCTTTGTATACATCCCTTTAAACTGTCATGACAGCACGACATAAGCGGCTAGCATAGCAGCTTACGACGCGCACACGAGTCAAGTGCCAGCCCACTAGTGACCCGCCACTCGAGGAGTTTCCCAGCCGCGAGTTCTTTAGGTGACGTTGTCTAGAGGCGAACCAGCGCTGGGCAAACATGACGCGTGCTTCTTCCGTTTCATACATTGGATAGAGCGCTGTGAAAGCTAGAGACACCTCTTTTAGTAGATGCATTCGTATCAAGAAATAGTCTATATGATTTCATCACTGGCAACATAATCCCTTTTCTTCTTCATAAGATTAGTAATAAATCAGTATACCTAATAGATAATAAAAATCCTATTATACCAGTATAAGAGGTTGTTATGGACCACTAAGCGACTCTCCTTGCACTTTGGTGTAAGCAGTCTATAGACTCGTCACACGTGGTCTCGCGCTCGGCTCGCACGAGCGCTCACTACGACTCGAACAAGACGCCATTTCTTTCAGTCATTTCACTGGCTGAAGTTCTTCTACAGCTTTCACAGCGTTGCGCTTGATCTATGAAATGGAGTGTAGTTAGTCGACGTTGAGGTAAACCACGGCCCTTTACGGCTGGTCTGAAGCGCGCGTCACACTTTTAAAGGCGCGTGCTCGCGAGTAGCAGTGGGCCGGATAACGGCCGGGCTTGGGAGTGAACGTGTGTGTCGTGCTTCTAGGCCGACCGGGGCTAGAGACGCGTGCGCCTCTAATTTTCTTTCCGCTCCAAGTGGGCCACAGAAGCGCTGTATAATTGTATAAAAAAGAGGAGACACTTATTTTGACAGCCCACCAGAAAGCACGATGCAGTGTAGACGAGATTCGGTAACACCCCTAGAAACCCTTGGTTGTATGGAATCGAGCCGCTAAATAAGTTCCCACTTTGACAATATCATTGAATTAAAAGTGCGTTCCTAAAGACAAGCAAGAAATGGTGAGTGAAAATTGCTGGGAACTTGTTTTCATCCGGCAGTGAACGTAAGCATGAAGTGAGGGTTCCTTGATTGTGTTGTTTTGTTATTTCAGAGGGTGGCAATCCCTGAACGACACCTGTTGATAGCCATTTGCTTTCTCAAGCGACGTCCTTATACTAGGTCATATACTTCTATCCAGACATCATATCCAGATAATGGCGCGCGCTTTGAATCACAACGACAGAAAACATTGCGATATACACCCACTATATATTTCCATGCTTGTACACAACCGCACATAAACTCTTTGTCTTCGTAGAAGTCAGTAAACTATGTTAAGCTTGATTTGCCTACGTCAACATTTTCTATTACGAAATCTTTCAGGCCGGGTGTACCAACCTTCCAGTTTGCGTCTTCGGTACTTGTCGGACTCCTCGATTTGGAAATATATATCTGTGTCTTTTATATCAGGCGCACCAGCTCTGCTCAGTGAAAAAGCTGTGCAGGTATTCTGCATATTTGTCAGGGTTCACAATGCTGATTCGCTTTAGCAAGAGCCCGGTTTTTAGTGTTACCAGTCTGTCGGTGCCAGGAAAGTTCCCTGTGATACTTTGATAGGCTGCTGCTAGTAACTTATTCAGAGAGCGGTCCAACCCCAAAGTTTTCCTCTTCTCCGCAGTGGTGAACGTGAAGAACAAAATCAAGACGCTGCGCGACTACTTCGTGAAGGAGATGAAGAAGGAAGAGAGCTCTCGAACGTCGTCGTGCATTTACGTCTCTCGCTGGGAGCACTACAATCGCTGGGAGTTCTTGCGCGGCACCGTCAGCGTGGAGACGAGCTCGCAACCGTCTATTCCGTATCCGGTGAGCACACCTTGTATAGATGACGGCTCGTGCGGTTGTCAAGAATAAGGAATAGCTCAAACGGTAGAGCACCAGGAGCTTTTCGTCGTGGTTCAAAAAGTCAGAGGTTCGGCTCCCGTGTGTGCAACGTTTCTTTGTCGTTTTGTAGCGTTCATTTTACAACGTCATATACATAACGAAAATGCATCACCAAAATCTTGGTGGATCCCAGCATAAAACACTGTCCAGTTAAAAAGTGGCAGGTCGTGGATTCGGCTGCACAGTTTCGGAGCAATGCCAAGACTTTATTTACAGCTATAGCTATAGTTATGCATTCCGTGATGTGGTGAGAGGCATCGGATACTGGAGCATAAAGAAGTCTTCCTGCGTAGTGCTGTTGTTCAGTACAACGTTCTTAGATCTCGAGCGCAGGTGCGCTGTAGCCTTAATCACGATAATTCCGACAGACATATGTATAACCGGACATGCATGTAAAGTTCCTGCAGAGACATGCATTACCTGACGTATATAATGGTAAATAGGTGGATGGTTATTGCTATGCCACAGTTGTCACGTGGTCTTACGTAAAGAAAAAAAAAGCCCATTCTCCCTTGTTTATCCGTATTCATATGCATCCTGTCGAACTTGATTGTTCTTTGACTTAGCACTATTGAGCGCCACCTGGAATAACGCACTGAGACACCTCTTTTCACGTATATCAGAGCAGCATGGCACAGAACTGCGTGGTATAGTAGAAAAAAAATGATTATGCACGTGCCTTGGAAGCGTGCCATGCATAATGGGCAATCATTGCGAATGTTGTTTTCCGTCTAACTTGTTCAAAGGGGATAGATGCGTTGACGTGGAACTTTTCCTTTCTGCCTGATGTAGAACCCTGTGCTCGGTAATGCTTGCGAGCAAATACTTTTTCGGTTGTTGAAAGATCTAGAGTGGTCACTCAGCACAGAAAACGAAAATTGGCAAATGTCATGCCGGTACTACTTGAAGAATCCCGGCCGCTTGAGTGTATCTCTTCATATTACCGGAGCATTTAATGATTGTGATATTGCCGTATATCGACTGCCTTGAAGGCTTGAAGAAGCCAAGCCCATCTGTCGAAACGTCAGGTCCGGCACACATGCCGACTTTTTCAACAAATCTTCCTTCTTCCCATTCCTACCTTTTTTTTTCATTTCTGCCAAGAAATTTATGTTGTTTTCGTTTGGGTGAACCTGTAGCTTTATACCACTAATTTTACAGCCATCTGTCCTTGTTCTCTACCACGTACGTAATGATTTCCCTGTCACCGGGAAAATTGAATAACCACGTCCTCTTTTAACTTTGGCTTGATGCAGACTTAGCAAAACAAGATTAATGATTTTTTTCTCTGTTTCTGCGCACTACGTATGAATACTTGCCATCGGCAATTTTTCACCAATAGCCTTGAGTTTTCAGAGGCCCTAATTTTAAAGCCTCTCAAACTTCGTTTCCGGGGATTTACCTAGTCTTGCTTTGAAGAACAAGCAGTTAACTGCGAGCGTTTTTGATTCTTGTGACACTTGTGCTGTTTTGTTCTTACGTATGTTCTATCGCTTTTTAAAAGACGATAGTCTTTCTTGGGGACCTTCAACGCCAAAATTTTGGTCTGCCTGCCTGTCTGTTTCCATTGGAAGAGGCGAGTGACCCGCCTCGGAGTGCAGCTTCCCTTGGAAGAGGCGAGTGACCTACCTCGGAGTGCAGCTGGAACAACGCCTAAACTGCTCACCAACGATCAGCGACCAGCTTCGAAACGCGCGAAGGGTCGCCCCCGCCGCTCGAGCACTCCTTGCTCGCGGCAATGGATGCACACCGTCCTTAGCTCTCCGCATCTACAACGGAATGGCTGCGGCGCGCATTTTGTACGGCCTTCCTCTCGCGGCGCTTACGCGTTCCAAGTGGGAGACACTGGACGCATTGCGATTCGCCAGATTTTCAGCTTGCCCAGATCCTCTCAAATCGGCTCAACACTCGCTGAGGCGGGAGACATGCCGCTGTCAATCCGGGCCGATCTTCGAGCGCTAAATCACATAGAGTGTATGAAACGCTCGCGCCACGGACAGCAGCTGGTATTCTGGCTCTCCTCACTTCTGAACTCACGGGTGGGGCAATACGCTGCGGCATTCTACGCCCTCTTCCGGAGCTCACCGGATGTGAATGACTATAGTGCCCCGCCCTGCCACCATCACCCTCTGAAGATTCAGACACGCTTACCGGGAGTGGCAAGCAAGCGGACGACGCCAGAGTGTGCGCTTCGGCACGAAACTGCTGCCACTTTCGACGAACTTCTCGTGGGGCGACTCCTCGTCTTTACTGACGGTTCACTGTTGAACGACGGTTGTGACGCGGCGGCGTGTGGTGCCTTCGCTGGAGCTTCATAATCAGTGCCGCCTCGCATGCGAGACATCGTCGACGATAGCCGAACTCACCGCGCTTGACCTCGCTGCCGATGCCCTCCTTCAACTGAGAGTTCCGTCGGCTGCCATTCTCTCGGACTCACGTGCTGCTGGCGGAACGGGTTCACAGACAGTCGGTACGGGGAGACCAAAACTGCCGTCATTGCCCACAGCCAAAAACACTCCATCACATTATCTTCAATTATGAGAAGTATTCGGACGCGCGCATATTACTCTTCGATGCTTACAGCAAACTGGGACTCTCCACCGGCACTGTTGATGTGATTCTTTTTCTCCATGGGCACGCATGCCTGGTGAAGTGCGCGCAATCTGCCCTCATCACCTTCCTAAAGACTTCTGCGCTATTTGAGCGCTTGTAACCTGAAGGAACATTAGTGCCACCCCATCGAGGTCCACTGGGCTCCTATTAGTGAATGCTACGGACCACACTTTTTTCCATGCAGAGACTACGTGCTTCAGCGAGTGCTTCACGCGCTTTTTACGACGCGCCAATCCAACCCGTTGTCCTCCTCTCGATGACGATACCTCTTCGGCCCTTCGCAGCTTTCCTATTCAGCTGCGCATGGTGCGTGGGGGCTTGTGAGTCTGTTGCGGGAAGCAGATCGAATGACCCTCACCTCTCTATTCTTTCTATTTTCCAATCTTTTCCTCCCTATATCTTTTATTCGCCATACCCCATTTCTGTGCTGACCTGTTGAGGTGTCCTTGTAAGGAGAGACAGTTACGGGTCGGCACTTTTCTTTTCTTCTGTTATAACCACTTATATTTTTTGTAAATTCCTCTAGCAGAGCGCGATGCTCAGAAAACGACATTTACCTGCCACAGGAGATTGTTCGAGTTTCCGAGGCTACCTTTGGGATTGTGCGATTGACTGGCCAGATTTCAGTGCGTCATGAACATTGTGTTTCGATATGCCAAATTCAGCTATACAATGACTTATATGGACGACTTGGTAGTCTTTTCACTAACATTTGACGAGCACCAGATCCACTTAACCACTCTCCTATAATGAATGCGAGTAGTAGTGAAATACTTTATTGAGGCAGCTGACGGTTTCCTAAGTGGCGAGGGCTGACAGGCCATGCCTGGTCGCCACCTCGTGCAAGGCGCAAGAATCCCCACCAACCACCGGAAAGTTCAGTTGGGGTCAATGAAAATCAATTTCTTGCGTTTCATTGTCAAGCAAGGTACAATACGTGCCCCGCCGCGATGGTCTAGTGGATAAGGTACTCGGATGCTGACCCGCAGGTCGCGGAATCAAATCCCAGCTGTGGCGGCTGTGGTGGCTGCATTTCCGATAGAGGCGGAAATGATGTAGGCCCGTGTGCTCAGATTCGGGGGAAGGTTGAAGAACCCCAGGTGGTCGAAATTTCCGGAGCCCTACACTGTGGCGTCTCTCATCATCATATTGTGGTTTTGGAACGTTAAACCCCACATATTAATCAATCAATCAAGGTACAATACGTCCAGATAAACAGAAACTTCAGGCCATCCTGTATTTTCTCCCACCAACGTGCGTTAAAAGCCTGTAACGGCTTTTGGGTTTGGTAGGCTTCTACCACCACCTTATTCTTCACGGCGCCGATCGGGCAAGACCACTTCACCAACTCCTGTGCAAAGGTGTCCGTTGGTCTTGGCCTAACATGAGGCAGGCAGCATTCCAAGGTCTGTCGGGGGGCGGAGAGCGGTTGTTTTAGAGAAGAAATAAATCAAGAGCAAAATGCACCCCGCAACTGTCTCCATTTATTAGGACACCTCAGCAGTAGTGCACAGAGGCAGATGTAAAAGAAGAGAGTAGAGCTAGAAAGGGGAGAGGAAGGAGCGACAGTAGAGAAGAAAAAGAGGAAATGGGGGTTCACCAAATCGTCTTCCGATACTTTAACAAAAAGAGAACTAATTAGAGGCGCTCACTGCCGTCAACAAAGTCCAGCAGGGCGGAAAGAGCACGCTTGGCGTGGTCGCCGCGGTACGCTGGAAAGAGAAGGTGCCGCACTGTTGCACGAGGAAATCCAAGCTGGCTGTACACAGGGAGCATCACCTGCCTGCTCGCGTCACTAGCTGGGCACTCGAGCAGTGGGTGGTAGAGTGTCTCCAAGTCGCCACAATCGATGCAGTATGGATTGCCACACCCGGAGTGCCATTGCTTGTGCTCGGCGGTGTAGTTGTGCCCAGTGCGGAGACGGAAAAAGAACCCGCGTTCCCATTGCGAGAGTCCCTTGTGAAGGAGCAGGCGCGATGGCGTACCGGATGCTACGCGAGGATCTGGATGTCACTTGCGTACGTAGCAGGCTATTAGGAGACGACCGATGTCCGAGAAGCTCGCACACTTAGTGACTGCTGGGGTCGAGCGTGCCCTTTGCAGCTCGCTCGGCTGCCTCGTTCCCTGGCATAACAACGTGAGAAGGGACCCAGTGCAGCGAGTGGTCGCATCAATATCGCTTCACGGCATGCAGTTGCCTGGCTACCTTCTGCACCAGAAGACTGCCATCCTCCTTCGGAGAGATGACAGCCAAGGCTGCGCAGGAGTCGCAGATAATGGCTGCCGCTCATTGCTGCTAGGGGGTGCGCGCCTTTTCCTTGATGCCCATGAGAATCTTGTGTAGGACCAGGGAGGGGGGGGTGGTACGAAAGGATGGCCGGCCAGCAGCTGCAAGGCATGTCCCGTACGATCGACATGTACTCCCTCACCTGCTGCCCTAGAGATGTGTGAGGGAGAGAATGGAGCCGGTGGAGTAGGTGACATCCTGGCACCATGTTGTTCAAGTGCCACAAGTGGTTGAGAGCTGTTTCGGTGATCCGCAGACAGGAAGACGTTCCACCTGCCTCAGCGAGGGTACAGGGCCCACTTCGGAGTTGTGAGGGAGTGCGTAGTATTCCCGTACGGCGTTCCGATATGCGGCGTCCAAGGCAGCTAGCTCGCAGACACTTAGCAAAGCCACCGGCGCACGGTATAAGACCCGGGCTGAAGCGACAGCGTTGTAGACCCGTAGGGCAAGAGCCAGGGTGCATCCGCGGCCACGCGCAAGCTGACTACGAGCTGCACTGAGTATCTTGCGGTTGTCCTTCCTCGGGTCGTCAACAGCAGGTTGCCAGCTGAGATGGTTGTCGATTGTCACTCCGAGGTAGTGCACCGTCTTGCTCCATTCGATAGGAAGTTCCCGGAGTGAGAGCCGTCGTGTGCTGGAGGGTGTCGACGCTCACCGGTGTACGAGCAGAGCCTCAGTTTCGGAGGTGGTGAGCATCAGCCCGATTCCACTGAGAAATGCGTCAACCGCGATGACGGTGACCTGAAGCCGGAGTCGCAGGCAAACAGTGAAATGTCATCAGTGTAAATTGTCGCACGCATTTTACAGGGCGTGTCGCACGGGATAAAATTCAGCAGCTTCGCCAGAACCAGGTTAAACAGAAATGGACAGAGTATGCTTCCCGTTGGTATGCCAGAAGTAATGAGATGAGGGCCTCTGAATACGGAACCCACACCAACATGAAGGAAGCAGTTGCTCAAAAATCTCTTAACGTTGGATAGCATCTGCCCACCCACACTGAGGTTGCGCAGAGCGTCCAAAATCGATGCGTGGGGCTGAGTGCCGAAAGCGTTCTTCACATCTAGAAGTACTAGAATGCGGTACTCGCCGTGGGATTCGGCCTCCTAAAAGGTGGCAACCACGTCGACGAATGAGTCAAAGGTGCAGCGACTTTGCCGGAAATCACTCTGCTCGGGTGGAAAGCCGTGTGTCGCGGTGGTTAACCAACGAAGGCGCAGTAGTGCCATGACCTCCATGGCTTTTTCTGCAACCGAAGTGAGTGAAGCCGGTCGGTAGAAAGCGAGTTCCGTCACCGGCTTCTGCCACTTCGGGATAGGCACCACGAGCGCTTCTTTCCAGCGAGGAGGGAGCTGCCTAATGTGGCATACCATGTTGTTGGCGTGCAGCCGTCGGGGCAACGTGGAATGATCAATATTCCGCAGCCCCTGGTAAGTGATGCCGTTTGTTCCTGGGCAGATCGCTTCGTGCGGATGTTGAGCACTACCTTCAGCTCACGAAGTCTGAAATTCTCAGTGCACAGTGCACGCATCTCGAGGAGGATGCCCTCGGTGGTTGAAAACCACACGGGAGTAAACAGCGCTGGCCCGTTGTTTGCGAGGAGAGGGGGCAGCTTTTGGGGTGAAACTGGGCAGGCCGGAGGGGTGAATTTGTCCGCAAGCAATTCAGCCAGCTCCGGTGTGGGAATTTTCATAGCAACCACAACGCAGAGGGCCGGGCAGCGTGGCTCTACGATGTGGACTACGGTTTCAAAGATACGAAAGGCGTGAGGATGGTTCTGTGGGTCGTCCAGAGAAGAACAGAGGCTCCCCCACCTCTGATCGCGGCAACGTTTGGCGTGCCTACGACATACAACTTTAATGCACTTGTACACTCGCCAATGTTCCTGACTTTCCGATCGCACCGACACAATCTGCGCCCCGCGTCACGGAGCATGAAGGTTGAGGAGGCACATGATCAGTGTGGTGGGGCCCGCAAACATAATGCAGCGGGTGGTAGCTGCGTTGTTGTACTCGACCAGCGCTGTGAAGAAGTCTGCAGAGACTGACACTGTTGCACAGAGTTCTTTGAAGCGCGTCCACTTCACAACACTGTAGGTCCGAGTGCACCTGATGTTAGCTGAGAGAGGTCTGACCACGATGGGGTAGTGGACGGAGCAGTGAGAGTCCAGTGTACGTTGCCACTCATATTTACACGTACCACTCGCGAGAGTCAGGAAGATGGCACTGCGGACACACCAAGGTGCGCGAGAGTACAGCTACCCATGTTTAGAACGAGCAGTAGGGTCCTTTGCACAGCACCAAGGAGGTCGTGCCCATGGTGGTTCGTCCCAAAACGTACCCACAAGGTGTGTGGAGAGGTAAAGTCTCCACTGATGACCGCGTTGGGGTTTAGGCGGTCTGCGAAGAGGCACACGAAATTGGGGTCCCCACGTGAAAAGTAGTTTGATGTGTGCACGTACATGCTCGCGACACTGGTGTTTGTGTTCCCGATGCGTACAGTCAGGGCGATGGCTTCGAGGTTGTCACAGAAAATGTCCTCGATGTCCACCGCAGAGTGGGGGAGGTCGGTGCGCACATACACCGAAGCCCTCGACGTATCGGGAGGATGCGAGGGAGTGCTGCACCGGACGGCGCAACACTTTTCAAGTTCGCACGGCGTGGTTCTGTGATAGCCGACAAAGCCGGGCAAGCTGAGGGTTCCGGCGCAAGCATAGGTTTCTTGCAGCAGCAAGACACCGTACTTGCGTCAGATGAGTTGGGTAGACAGCTCAGCCTGACGGCAGCGGAGAGAACTAACGTTCCATTTAAGAATACGCGGCCGAAACACCTTGCTGCGAGCCATGTTAGCTGAGGGCAGCATGGGTGGCCAGCGCCGCGTTGCACAGCTCGACTATCACTGATACAGCATGGCTGCGCCTCCCTGGCCTAAACTGACCCTGCACTGTGCAGACCTGCATAAGGGAATATGGCCTTGGAGCAGCGTTGCTCCAAGAATATCAAGGCATGCTCGACCCGCTAGCATTTGCGAGCCACACACTCTCAGGCGCAGAAAGGAACTACACCATAACAAAGAAAGAATGTGTTCGCAATCGTATTCGCGCTGAAGAAATTCGACATGTATCTTAATGAAGCTGCCTTTACAATTCAAACCGATCACCAGGCGCTTTCATGGCCGTTAAAGCTACAAAACTCATCCGATCATCTGGCCCGCTGGAGCCGTTCTCTTTAAAAGTATAATTACAGAGTGGAGTAAGGACACCAGCAACAAAGGGGCTGACGTGCTTTCCCGAGCACCATTGTCAGGGGATGGGGAACCAGCCACCGAATTCCTAGTTGTGACAGTGCCTGAAGATGTCTGGGGAACACTGGTATCACGGCAGCGGCTCCTTGACGCTCAGAGAAGCGACGAAAAGTGCAAGAACATATGTAGTGGCATCGGCGCGGTCAGTCCCACCGGGATCACATGGTCCGCTAACGCCTACGGCAGCTACTTGCAAGCCGATGATGGCCTGCTCTGGCGTTACGTACCCTCACTTGAGACGCATGATGACGAGTCCCCCTTCTACGTTTTGATTCCTGGAACTCTACGCAAAACATTCTTGGCGTAGTTTTACGACACACGCTTTGCTGGTCACATGATAGCAAGCGAATTTTTGAAAAGTTGTGTGCGTGACATAGCCGCACGTGAGAAATGACGTCGTAACATACGTTCGTAATTTCCCTACCTGCCAGACCACTAAACCGAGGGGAGGCAAATCACCGGGGCCCCACCGCTGTGGTATTGTGGATGGTACTCGTCTGCTGACCCGCAGGTCGCGGCATCAAATCCCGGCTGCGGCGGCTGCATTTTCGATGGAGGCAAAAAGCTGTAGGCCCGTGTGTTCAGATTTGGGTGACACTAAAAACACCAGGTGGTCGAAATTTTCGGAGTCCTTCACTAAGGCGTCTCTCATAAACATATTGTGGTTTTGGGATGTGAAACCCCACATATCAATCAAATCAAATGACCGGGCCTCATGAAATATGTGGAAAGCAGGTACCCATGGGAAGTCGTTGCCTGTGATGCAATGGGTTCGTCACCCAGATAAGCTAAGGGGTGTCGATACTGGAGTAGTCACTGATCATTTGTCGAACAGGGTAGAGCTGTACCCGTTACGCCGGCTGGATTCAAAAGTCCTCTGAAATTGTCTGTTGCAGGCATTCACTCACTTCGGTTTTCCAAAGCAGCCAATAACTGACAATGCCACATATTTCACAGGCAGAATATACAGACACTTGCAAAGTTCTTGGTGTACACCTCAAAAGAACGACCCTTCGCCACCCTCAGGCCAACATTACTGAGCGCGTCAAGAGCAATAATAAAACAATATTGGTGCCTTTCACTGACCGGCGTAGAGACTGGGATGCCCGCGTACAGGATATGGCAGTCGCCACGCAAACAATATTAAATCGTTCAACTGACTTTACTCTGTCAGCCATTTAATTGGGTCGTCCCCTCAAATTTCCTATCGAACATGCGCTCACACAAGACTCCGAATGACTGCGCTGCCGCTACGCGACGTTTGCGCAATATCGTTCCAGTCGCTGGAGCGAAAGTTTGCGGAAAGCCAGTTAGAACTTGGGACTAGCCCGCCTAGAACATTGAAATCATTATAACATGGGCAGGCGACCTCTAGAGTTCGTGGTCGGTGAGGAAGTGTTCCGCCGCACACATCCACTCAGTGATTCAGCAACTGCCTCCCTCGCACCACGATCAGATGGTCCCTATGTGATTGTAAAGCAAATTTCCAGTTTGGCATACCGTCCTAAAAACAAACGCAGTGGCTGACTATCAGGCCCTGTAAACGTGTGTGACCTCAAAGCGTACTACGAGCGCCCACTAACGCGTGAACACATGTCCCCACTATCGTCGGCATTGCTGTCCTGCGAATGCGTTGTTTCTCAACCGGGATACGGTGTTTTTTGTTGTTGTTGTTGTTCAGCCGTAGTAATCTTGCTCTTCGCAGAACCCTAGAGCAAATTTAGTGTGAATAAGTCCGCGACAAAGCACAAGGCAGACACCGTCATGGAACGCCGACACGTGCTGCTGTGAGCGCCGATGCTGCTGTGAACGCCGTGCTGCTGTGAACGCACGTTCTATTCTGTGCAACCGGTGGAACAATGACAGGTCACAAATCGTTAGGTGACGCGTGACGTGTGAGGTGGCTCCATTCCATGTAAACATAAGGGCAAATACATGCGACGGATGGGCATGTGTTGTGCCTGACAAAACGCTTAACAAGGACATGCGACTAATTACAAAGTGCTTTGGGGCCCAAAGAACTGTGTGGACTGATCAGCCACTGCTTCTGAGTTTACTCTTTTCTATTTTCGGGGTGTTTATTATTGCCTTTAGTAGTATGTGGGCTATGACACTCACTGGAGTATCCATTCTTGAGGGGACGTGGAGTATGGGGCAGATGGGCCCTTATCTGCAGCACGCACCTTGGAAGCAGGGCGAGGAGAACACATGTGCATTGTCCATCCGCGTGACGATCGTCAGCGTCGCAAAAGCCACGGGGGTTGGAACATGGCTAGCCGATGTGAAGGAGGGTGAGACAAGCCCACGGTCTTTTGGGCAGCTGGGCGATGGGATGCGCGGACAGCCGCGCAAGACACTACGATTTTCCTCTTTCTCCGCGAGTGCTGTAGAGCAGAGGCCACACCGGTTTGGGGCGTCCGCTAAGGTCAGTGGATAGCTCGTATTCCACTACGAGTTGCGTGCTTTCCTGCCGTTATGTTTCGCACCGTATGTTTCATTGACCACCAGTCTGCGGGGATCGGTCGTTCCGGGTTTTTCGTCATCCAAATGAAACCCGAACAGTGGCAAGCCTTTGCGATAGTGTAGTGCGTGCTGTTCAGTTATCATTATTGACAGTCGCGCGCATCCTTTTAAGCAGCTTTCCGCGTATATGCGTGCCTGTTCGTAGTGATAAGTGGACGGCTCACACTATAGCATCGCGAAGGCTTGCTGCTGTTCGGGTTTCATTTGACGCTGATACTACGTTAGTGCCGTGTTATACCAGTCCGACAAGCTGGTTGTGATTATTTTGAATCGTGAAATAAAAGCCGTTCTTGTTCCCGGCGTTGCTGGCGCGTGTCCTGCGAATTCCGGCTCACTGATTCCCCTGAGTGGAGGCAGGGCCTTCAAGCTAAAGCTGAAGTTTCCCCACCGCCAACAATATTTTTTTTCTTGAAAACGGTAACTATGATAACTATGAAGCGATATATATCATTCAATCTTTGTTTTTCACCGAGTTCCAAGAGTGTTCTTCGATCATGAATATCCCCCATCTGGTAACTTCTTAAAAATGAGCTAGCTAGTTTGGTCAGTAGTGGTAACCTTCAAGGCTATTTCCTTAAAGCAAATACCTGACAAACCTTGGCTTACAGCATGGATAAGAAAGTTTATGAATAGAATAATCACACTTTCAAACGTTTTTGTTCATCAAGACCTGCTTATATTCATAAAAAGCTCACTGAGTTAAGTTGCATGTTGACGAAACAATTAAAAGGCGAAAGATAGCTTTTTGTTTTCTTGGAAGAAAAGCTTATTACTTATCGCAATGAGGTATGGAAGTATATGAAATTAAATAAGGGGGATTCTGTTGGCATTCCAGACATAAATGATGGCAAGGCAACATTTTCGGCAAATGCAGGTTAGGCAGCCTGCATTGGCTATATGACACCACAAGGATTTCAATCTATAGATGACATTGTTAACTTGGCTCGATGGCCTGATACTATTTCTAATCACGCATTGAAGAGCTGTGCGAGAGCTTTGGCGTTCTTCCTGGCTGTTTTATTTTTGAAAATTGCTTGAATGTCAGAAACATTGATCTCATTGGAAGATAACAAGTGTTACTCCAATGGCAAAGTCTGGCAAGAAAAATAATGTCGCCAGTTGCCAGCCAATTTAATTGACCAGTGTATTCCATGAAAGTAATGAACACGTGATATATAGCAGTATTATAAAGCACATGGAAACAAGTATTTTTTGTACAGTTCAGCATCGTTTATGTCCGGCCTGTCATATGTAGCACAACTGCGCGAATTTTTCATAATGCTTTAAGTTCTTGTATTAAAGGTTAACAAGTCGATTCGGTATATTCGGGCTTTCGGAAAGTGTTCGACACCCTTCCATACGCTCTTTTAATTCACAAGTCATCTTTCTTGAGTCTGCCTGCATCTGTTCTTAGTTTCTTGATGGAGTACTATCTTACAAAAAAAAACACTCAGTTCGAGCAAATGGTTCTTCTTAATACGTACGCGTAACTTCCGGGGTGTTGAAAGGGTCGATGCTGGG
This sequence comes from Rhipicephalus annulatus, assembly GCA_013436015.1. Taxonomy (NCBI): domain Eukaryota; kingdom Metazoa; phylum Arthropoda; class Arachnida; order Ixodida; family Ixodidae; genus Rhipicephalus; species Rhipicephalus annulatus. The sequence goes on along the minus strand of WOVY01003679.1, from coordinate 74,991 downwards.
TTTTTTACTCTTTCTGGTTTGTACTATATATTAATCAGATCCACTAGGATTGAACGTGCGGCTGTGCGCCGATGATTCTATCATTCATCAATCAATACACAATATCGACAATATCTGTGCTTTAAATTGTAATTCTAACACTGTGGAGAACTGGTGTGAGAAAGGCAAGATGCGTTTGAATGTAAAGGAGGGTTGTTTTCTTAGTTTGACCAGAAAACACAAATCCATTCCAGTTTTTCAGGAGCACAACTTGACAGTGTTGAGCATTTTAAATACCTTGGTGCATGATTTCCCGCATATTTATCTTGAAATAAGCATATAGGCTACGTAACTGGCAAAGCCAATGGTGTGTTAAATATTATCAAACGTAATTTGAAGTCTGCCCTAAAAAATCTGAAAAATGCTTTGTATGTTTCAAATGTCCAACTTATCCTTGAATCTGCTTGCCCAGTACGAGATCCTCATAGTCAAACTATAATGTATAAATTGTAATGCATAAGAAACCATGTTGCATGCTTTGTCAGTGACCATTGCAACTTCAACTCCAGTCTGCATTAAAAGTGACTTAGGAAGAAAACTTCCGAGCAGCGCAGAAATTTTTTCGCGAATAAAGTTTTTTTTTTTCATTTATTCTTTCGCAAAAAAATTGCATTCACAAACGTTTGTACATGATCAGCCCATCGTACAAGTCTCATAGAAACGATCACTCGAAAATGTTTGTGAGTCAGCGTGGTACCGGTGTCTTTTCTAATTCTCTCTTTATTTCCTATACTCACGAATAGTATAAGTTGGATTTGCATGTTGTCGATTTTACAGCTGAGGCTTTTTGTTCGTCATTGTAAGATGTGGCCCCGCCACGGTGGTCTAGTGGCTAAGGTACTCGGCTGCTGACCCGCATGTCGCGGGTTCGAATCCCGGCTGCGGCGGCTGCATTTCCGATGGAGGCGGAAATGTTGTAGGCCCGTGTGCTCAGATTTGGGTGCACGTTAAAGAACCCCAGGAGGTCAAAATTTCCGGAGCCCTCCACTACGGCGTCTCTCATAACCATATGGTGGTTTTGGGACGTTAAACCCCACATATCAATCAATCAATCAATCAATTGTAAGATGTGTGCTTTTCGTGAATGCGTCTGAATGCACGCCTTTTTCAACTGTACAACTATGCCTTTTTTATTGCGATAGCAATTATACGGACGCTCTCGACTGAATTTCGCCGCCGCCGGCGTCGGCGACCACCGTCATTCATCGTCATAATATATATATATATATATATATATATATATATATATATATATATATATATAAGGCATCGAACGCGTTATTCGAAGGTTGTAGGTTCGATTCCTCCTCACGGCTGGTTATTTTTTCACCCGCTTTTCTTTCTTATTTACAATCCATTGGTTCTAATAACTTCCCCTGTACATTCCTTGGCATCATTGTCTGTTAGATCTCATTATTATTGTCTGAAAACACGGACACTTCTTTCCCTTATATATATATATATATATATATATATATATATATATATATATATATATATATATATATATATATATATATATATATATATGCTCCTTCGTTATTTTTATGATATGGAACCATGATGAGGGAAGTCTTTTCCGCTTATAGAGGATTTTAACAAATGCCACCCGTCAATAAAATTCACGCACAAAATTTCCAAAACTAGCATTAACTTTTTGTACGTCACTGTCACGGTCGAAAATGACCGCTTGTCAACAAACCTTTACAAAAAGCCTACAGACCGTCAAATGCACCTACATTTCAACAGCAGCCACCCAAAGCATTGCAAAACGGGTATTCCATATTCTCAGGCCTACCGGTACCGAAGAATATGCACCAATATGCGGGAATTCGACAGACACGCGGAACACCTAAAGCATTCCTTATTGAAACAAAATTATCCGGAAGACATTATTGACGATGCCATACTACGTGCTCGCAACGTCAACAGGAATGATATAATTAAGGGACCAAACAGAGTATCTAAAACGACTTCCCAAACGAACCTTGTACTAACTTACTCCTCATCAGCGCCACGAATCAACAACATACTTTCCCGCCATTTCAACATAATCAGGCAAAGCAAACGACTAACTTCTATTTTCGCGAAGCCACCTCACGTGGTGTACCGCCGGGATAAAAATCTAAAGGAAATTCTTGTCAGAGCAAAAACAAACACCCCCAAAATTCAATCAGGGTGCCATCCCTGCGGAAAAGCTCGATGCAAGGTATGCCCACAGATGGTCACAACACGTGAATTCAAAGCGAACTTCTCGGATTTCAAATTCTGCATAACTGAAAGCCTTAATTGTGACTCCAGTAACGTAATATACATGCTACATTGCAACATCTGCGGACAAGAACAAATCGGCCAAACAGACACGCCATTTCGGCTGCGGTTCAATAATCACCGGTACCACGCCACTTCACTGCCGAAGCTACCTTTATCTAGACATCTGCGCCTGCCAAACCACAGTTTTTGAAATATCAGCGTAACTCTTTTGCAGTCCGGTTTCTCAAACAGACGCGAGCGCGAACAGCGTGAGGCATATTTTATTTTCAAATTTCGTACATTAGTAGCCGGCATCAACGAGGACCCCGGAAAACTCAACTGCCTCCGAGATGTAAGCCAGGAGAAAATTGGTGACAAAGATTGATAGCTGGAGACCATGCTTTTTTCTGACTGACTCGTACGTGTACACTGTCCTTTCTTGTGTTTTTTTTCCACATGCACATACAAAGTGTTTACGTTCGCCTACCACTTCATGACCATTGAAGGGAAACGGACGAAGATTAAAGGTAAATAGCCGACCGACCCATTAACGAGAAACCTTTCCTTTACGCACGCCGCCCGCCGCCAGCCGAACGACCCATTACGGGGAAACCCCTTTCTTTACGCACGCCGTCACGGACCCTCCCGGCAACGCGGTGACAATCTTGGGTGGCCCGACACACGTCAAGAACTGAACAGCACGTGATATGAACCGTATGTGGATGTAGACGGACAGTTGGCTTCGTTCTCAGTGTTGACAGTGGTTCTTACTCTTTTTCACTTTCTTTCTTTTCTTTCTTTTTTCATCTTTTTTCTCCCCCCCTTTTTTCTAGTTCCTTCTCACTCTCGCAAACGTCTTTCAAGGCGAGAGGGACGCGGCAGCAACGAAGTTTGGAAGCTCATGTCAGTATAACTCATCCCCTGATGAAGGGAGGACCCCTCCCGAAACTGTTGGGAAATAAATATATTTATCATTGTTGACAACGCTCCCGTTGTGCCATATCCCATACCTTCACGAAGACTAACTGGCCCATTGAATTATTACTCCCACTATATATATATATATATATATATATATATATATATATATATATATATATATATATATATATATATATATATATATATATATATATATATATCGTCTGACATCTTGCTTGTCTGTTTAGTCACTGAGCCACGAAGGAGCATCTTGTTCAACGTAGACGTCAAGCTATCTATATCTACCACTATCAGCTGGCAATGACAATCTCGAGAAACTATCGTGTTTTCAGCCTTACCAGCGAGGTGGCATAATTAGCGCACGTCCACATCATCACGACGTGGTGACGCGCGCTGATGCGTTCATCCAACGACCATATCTGAAAGTTCGCCCCGTATCTACATGTTAATTTTCAAATGTCGTCGAAAGACAATAGATAGTCTCGCGTGCGGAGAGAGTGAACGAAATATTTATTTGATGTTCTGTACAAGAAAATCGGTAAGTGGTATGCTGGAGGCGCTGCGTTAGAGTGCCTCGAGCGTGCAGTAGAGGCGAACGAGCGCATCAAGTCACGTCATACGTGAGACATAAGAGCCATCTGGCAGTTTTCTTGGAAACGAAACGCGTGGCTCTGAGACGACTGTGCGCGCCCGTCTCAGAGGTGTAGAACGCAAAGCGACGGGTAGGGGCCACCACCGTCTCGTCTTAGCAAAGCGTTGGAAACCCTTGCCTTTTCGAGCAGGCGTTGCATGGTCAGTGCGGCCTGATAAGCGCTATGGTCCTTAAAATTACTTATGTATGCCTTTTCTAGTAAAATACGCACATGCATAACATATACCTGTTAATAAGGTGTCCCAGACATGCGCAATATATTGCTTTTTAATTGACGATTGCACAAGTATGAATGCTTAATCTTGAGCAACATTGGTGGGCGCTGCGGATGGGGTCGGCTGTTTCAAGTACCCGGTGCCTTTAAGAGTGAACAAACACACAATTGTACAGACAGACAGACATACAGACAGACCAAAATTTTTGCGCTGAAGGTCCCCAACGTCTTTCAAAATGTTGGTTCATCTGCAACGCGTACTTTGCTCCGTGGAGAGAGGAAAGGAGGGAGAAAACGTTCACGCGTGCGCGCGCTTATCTCACGGTGGGGAGAATCGTACACCTTGGGCTTTCTCCGGAACGACTCTGTTCACTGTACTCACTGTACAATCTCCGTTTCGGAAAAGGGCGCGCTTTTCAGACACAGCGAAGTAATTGAGACACTTGTTCCCGTCCACTTGTACCTGTGAGTACGTTTAATGCGTCGTTTTTGCGTAAGCAATGTGCGGCCGATTTTGATCTGCTTGCCAGTCTTCGAGTGACATTCCAATTTGTTGCTATCACAGTTGTTGCTTCGCCTTTGTGGCAAAGCTGTGACTTTCTTCCCGCCCTACAATAAGGCTTATTTGTGCGATGTTGGTTGCAATAATAAAGATAAATAAATAAATGAATAAATAAATGAACGAATGAATAAATAAATAAAAAATGTGGATGTATCGCCAACTGGTTCGGACGCTTGTCTTCGGATGGTGATTTTCCTGATTGGAAGACCTATTCCCAAGAAAATGAATTTTAGTATATCTTGTTTCGCTGTAACGTGATCACCACGCTACCTGCATGACGCCTGCTGCTAGTACTACTAGGTCGGTGACAACTGTACAGGGTAAACTAAGATCGCATTTTACGAACCAACGTTATCCTTATTTTATGTTTTTATTGGTTTTCTGTGCACTTTACGAGCGGTATTAGGGCACAAAAACGGCTACAAAGCAAAGCGTAACTGCTAGAGTTATTTGACACTACCTGTATAATTTATTAAAAAAACTAAAGGCACAAATCGGACAAAGAGAACACGAGATTAAGATTTGAATACGTGCTTAAGACCTAAGCAAGTTTTACTACTGCATGTGTAGCACTCACAGCGTCGTTGTGTACCAAGGCTGCGTTCGCATAGTGTGCATGAGCAGGAGTTGCGCGCAGGCACTCTATGCGAAGCGCAGTGTGCTTGCGTACTCAACGCCGTTGTGGACGCTACGCAGTACTAAAACTCGCTACCGTCTTATGCAGAACAGGCCACGGACCACTATAGACGATGCGTGCCTGAACCTCGGCCCGTCGACTGGTTGTCCCGCCGCTGGAGATACTCTGCCACGCCATAACGCCAAAGCACTTGGCTTCATCCGCGCTCGCAGGAGGTGAAGCGCGAGGTTCCCGGCGTCTACCTGGTGCACCAAAGGAACAGCTGCCAGAACGACAGGATCCTGACATCGACGGCGGACACCTCGGACGAGGAGGGTAGCCCGAGGAAGCGACCGGCCTGCCAACAAAATTCAACCAACAACGGCTCACCCCTCACGCTCAGGTCTGAATGCACAGCACTGTCTCGAGATCCCATCGTTTCACCGTTTGTGAATGGCTCTCTGGCAGCCTCCCTGCTTCCCTTGCCGACGAAAAGGCTACGGCAGTCGACGGTTCCAGAGGTAGGTTAACAACGATTTAGCTGGTGGTCATGTGCATTAATCTGGTAACGGAGCTGATATTCTATTGCGAGTGTCGTGGCCTTGTTCCGATGTCGGTCATTAGTGATGACATTAGACTTGCTCACAGTACAAAGAACCAAGTAAAACGTATATTCAGGTGTATTAGGAGAACGAGGCAGTGTGGAAAAGAGGAAGATGACAATGAAAATGTCTGCAGAGCCGACTAGGCTCCCTCCACGCCTGGAAGACGACCTTTCATCGCGACGTGGCCTTTACGTTCATCTCGTGCGTTTTAGTAGCGAGGGAGCAAGGCCTCGAGGAGGTAGTGTTGAACAGCAAAGTAAAACAAAAAATTGTAAAGAGCAAAAAAGCAGATTTCTGGAGCTGTACAAGCGTAGCTCTTTCCCCGTTGCGCAATTGTACGAACGAAGCAATGTTTTCATTTTTTTCTTTTTCCTGAATATGTTAGGTGCTTTTGTAGAAGCACCAATCTTAACATGCACATGTCAATAATCAAAGAAAAAAAGCTTTACGTGTAAGTTGAAAAAGAAAACAAAACAAAATAATTTCACTTTACAATGCAGAACTACATACAATAATAATACATTAGTGTGAGGGAATAACTTGTAGTATACTGAAGAGTTATCTCTGTTCGACAATATTCTTCAGTTGGTTTTGTAAGAATTTAGTGAGTAAGATAAATGACTGCATTTGGAAGATTATTCGAAAGTGTAAGAGCGCATCATTATTCCTATTAACTGAAACGTTTCATTCCCCCCTTCCGAATCTGCACGTCATTGCATTTCTGCTAAAAAATGTCGACGCCATTGAAATGTGCACACAACAGTGTGAAGCGAACAACCGCAAGATACGAGGCTACCACAGAGACTCATATATGCACAGTTAAGTGAAACACTGGTATCACAGGTAGAATGCCCTAGCAAACCAACCAAATGAATTCAACAAACAGCTGGGTCAAGAAAAAAAATGGCAGCATATCCACGGGGTGAATGATGGAGAGTGGGACGAAGAATTCGTCCGTCCATTCGTTCTTGCTTCCGTCCGTCCATGCGTCCGTCAGCCCGTCCGTGCGTGTGTCTGTTCGTGCGTCCATCCCTGCGTTCGTCCATGCAGCCACCCCTGCGTCCGTTCATGCGTCCATCCATGCATCTGTCTATGTGTCCGTTCGTCCTTCTATTCGACACTCCAAGTACCACCATCTCGCATCTTTTCATCATATATTCCCCATATAGAAGCACCGCCATCCAGCGAGCATACCAAGGACTAAACGAGAGGTGGCACACGCACACTTTCTTACGGCTTGCGCTTCGGGTCCAGTTCCCACCTTTAACCACCTTGAGTTCATGGTATATACTAGTTCACTGTATTCATGGCACTGCGGCCGAACGCTCGCTAAACCTTTCGAAAACCAAGGAGGTTACGCCCAGCGAGTATTGCGTAGGAATCTTTTTCAGTCAGATAGTGCTCAATGTACATGCCAATGGCTGCTAATGAGAAATGAGAGGCGGAGAATTCGGCTTTTACTTTCTTACGGCTTGCGCTTCGTATCTACTTCCCATTTTTAACCACCTCGAGTTCATTCATGGTATATACAAGTTCATTGTATTCATGGCACTGCGGCTCGACGCTCGCTAAACCTTTCTAAAGCTAAGGAGGTTACACCCAGCGAGTATAACGTAGTGACTCTTTCTTGTCGGATAGTGCTCAATGTACACGCCAATGGCTGCTAATGGTAATCGCAGCCTGCGCGTTAACTAAAAGCCGAATGCTCCTGTCTCTCATTCCCCATTAGCAGCCATTGACATGTACATTAAGCACTATTTTTTATTGTTCAACAACGCACAGAAGTCTCTCACCGGCACCACCTTGGAGGTCAAAATGTTATACTTGTTACATACTATGGGGGACGAACGGGTGCCGTTATAAGGAGCTTCGCCCCTAAAAAATAGGGGATATTATACGTTATTTTCAACTGCGGTGCAGTAGGTATGAAGTAAATTGAAAGGGGTTAAAACGGAATTAGTACCCTATCCACAGGCGGTATCTGAATACCCACCCCCAGAATTGCGTCGTTGGTGCTCAACCAGTTGAGCTTTGACGGAAAGTGCTGCCTTGTTTACTTTGTGGCGTATTTGTGTGTTCGTAATCCTTAGGAGATGATGTCCTCCTTACATCGTTGCGTATTTGTTCATAATCCCTGAAACACGTTGTCCCAAATACGCAACGAAGTAGTATACAATGGGAGACCTGTCCTGCTAGCAAGAATTAGAAAAGCCAGCTGGCTTTGCTCGACCAAGCCCAGAGAACCATAAAGGCCAGTAGTACCCTGGACTGAGGACCCCACCCACTCGCCAAGAAACCTTTTATAGAATAAGAAGAAACCTTTTTATCAATTCCTGGGAGTGTTAGCGCCGCTCATGGCCAAGGTGGTGAGTGTGAAATACTCTTTTCGCATCACGTCGCAAGTGAGGTGGAAGCTGGCCAAAACTCCCTGGGTTCCTTGTTTCACTCGCTTAAGACGACTCGAAGAGAAAGCCCGTCTTCTTTATATGCTTAGTTGGTGTGGGATCTTCCATTCTTACTCGGTGCCTAACACTGCTTTGCATGGCCTCCAGGAATGGTTGCATGGCATGGCATGATTTCTGCAGCTCACCCGACTTTGCACTACCTCCGTGATCGGCCCACATTTGACCAATCGAAGATGTCGCATGAGGATGTCTTCATTTGTCGTGTTATCTGATGTCTGAAAGAGTGACGCTATGATGACGTGACATTTTGGCGATATGTGATGTGACGGGGATGTCATACTGTGACGATGACTTTTTGCATCAGTCGAAATGACGCGGCCGATGCCGACATCGATGGTCAGATTTCACATTTGATTATTCCTTTAAAGCTGTCGCCTTAATAAACCATCGCAATATAAGGCATAACGTTGCTGGTTGTTTTTTTTTTCCAGCGGATATCCCCACGACAAATCAACCTTGTCGACGGGGGTAGCCACCCGTGCGAAACGACCAGCCTATCAACCACTGCGTCATCATCCAGAGTCACGGGCACTTCCAGTAACGCCGAGGCAGGAAACCGCACCAGTTCGAGCTCAAGGTCCAGCGAGGTTGTCCATCTAATCGCGATTGACCTCACCGAAGGCGAGGCTCTCTTCTGCAAGCAGCTTACCTCCGAACTACGTGAGATGCCAAAGTACAAGCAAGATCTGGCGAAGGTTCGCATTCAGCAGGTTCTTTTCGACGTCAAGCACATGGGCCAGGAGCACATTGCCGGCTTCCCCGAGGAGCTTCAGCGAACATAGCCGCCGGGTGTTGCCACAGTACCGAACCTCGGCCAGAGAGCAGCAAGCCTCCCGGCGGTCTACTCGCGAGGCTCCTCACTCTCATTCAATAAAACCCGGCACCCTGCGTTTGAAAGGGCAGTTTCGAGCGTCTAAAAGGACTAATAAAGTTAGTAGAGAATAGACGGTAATGAGCCCAAGCATATTTAGATATGTGGCATTGTTAATAATATGCGGCACCCCGTAAGGTAGAGGTGCTTGCACAAGGCAGCAGTGCCCGAAAAGAGAAAAGCTTCCTCGATAACATAATATTCTTTCTGGTCCAGGCATTCGAACAGACACCAAAGATCTTTCATATGTAGTCTCTCTGCCATTAAATCATTGGAGTGGGTCAATGGCAAGGACAAAAAAGGCAACGACACAGGCGTAAACTTACGACGCAGGTGTAGGTAAACGCCTGCGTCGTGAGTAAAAAGAAGCCAGTGGTCATGATATAAGTTCATACGTTTTCACGGTTTCAAGAATGTTACTGGGAGGTATGTGGTGCAAGTGGCTTTTTTCTGCTCCGGACAAACTAGGTTGTAAATGCTCAGTTATCAAGAAGTGTGTTAGTAGAAATGAGCATGTAGCACCTGTGAGCAATGTTTAACGTGTTAAACAGATGTTAACTGTAAAAACTTTTAACTGTTAACTGTTGTGTACTCTTATTTTATGTGGACTATTTTATATGGGGAAAACAGCTCTCTGCATTAACATGGGGTTTAGAGAGCGTGAGTTCTTTTTGAAGAAAAGTGTGCGTATATGCCTCTATATGGTCACATGCAGTCAACACAAATTCTTCACTTTTTTAGGTCGAACTAAGAATTTCTATAATAATAACGGCTTGTGCGCAAGACTTTATGTTGATGCAGTGCTTATTGGTAGAAGGGATGTCAGGTGCATAGGCCAGCCAATTGAATCATGCTATCCCAGCAATAAACGCCATATATTGGGAGTACACTTGACTAGCGTTTGCTTTGTAACACGTATTTGCTTCGTTCTTTCATAATAATTTCCTTGTTCTCGGGTACCTTTTACGAAAGAACCATGTTTTACCACGGTTAAAGAAAAATAACGTACGTTGGTACATATATCAACAGTTGAAGCCTGTCGAAAAACAAGTATGTCAGGCAGCACAAGGCGGAGCCGAGTATATTATGGCAGACACCTGCGAAAGAGCTCGGCCGCAATTTTCCTAAACACGGGCTAGCTCACGACTTGATTTGATTGATATGTGGGGTTTAACATCCCAAAACCACCATATGATTATGAGAGACGCCGTAGTGGAGGACTCCGGAAATTTCGACCACCTGGGGTTCTCTTTAACGTGCACCCAAATCTGAGCACACCGGCCTACAACATTTCTGCCTCTATCGGAAATGCAGCCGCCGCAGCCGGGATTTGATCCCGCGACCTGCGGATCAGCAGCCGAGTACTTTAGCCACTAGACCACCATGGCGGGGATAGCTCACGACTTGTTGCGCCGGTATTGCTTTGCCTTTAGCAGCCATCTAACGTTCTCTTTCCCAGTCAAAATGCGAATCTCTTCAAAATAAAAAAAAATTGGCTGCATATCCACGGAGTGAATGATGGCGAGTGGGGCGAAGCATTCGTCCGTCCATTCAATCTTGCTTCCGTCCGTCCATGCGTCCGTCTGTGTGACCGTCCATCTGTCCATCCGCCCGTCCGTGCGTGCGTCTGTTCGTGCGTCCGTCCCTGCGTTCGTCCATGTATCCGCCCCTGCGTCCGTTCATGCGTCCATCCATGCATCTGTCTGTGTGTTCGTTCGTCCATTTATTCAACACTCCAAGTACCACCATCTGCATCTTTTCATCATATATTCCCCATATAGAAGCACCGCCATACAGCGGACATTCCAAGGACTAAACGAGAGGTGGCACACGCATACTTTCTTACGGCTTGCGCTTCGGGTCTACTTCCCCTTTTTAACCACCTCGTGTTCATGGTATATACTAGTTCATTGTATTCATGGCACTGCGGCCCAACGCTCGCTAAAGCTTTCTAAAACCGAGGAGGTTACGCTCAGCGAGTGTAACGTAGCAACCTTTTCCTGTCAGATAGTGCTCAATGTACATGCCAATAGCTGCTAATGGGGATCGCAGCGTGCGCGTTATCTAAAAGCCGAATCCTTCTGTCTTTCATTCCCCATTAGCAGCCATTCGCATGTACATTGAGCACTATTTTTTATTGTTTAACAACGCACAGAAAAAATCTCTCACCGGCACCACCTTGGAGGACAAAATGTTATACTTATTACACACTACAATGGCTACGAGGGACGAACGTGTGCCGCTATAAAAAGCTTCGACCCTAAAATGTGGCTGCATCAGAGCAGGGATGTTGACGTTCAAATAAGCTTTCGAAAACTAACTCAGCCAAATGATAAGGCGTCATTCAATCAACATTTTCTGCGCGCTGAGTGCTCGCTAGATCGCACGTTACCCCGCTTCGCCATCAAATTGTAGCGGTGGGTTGGTGTATTATATATAAAGCGTATGAATTCGTGGTACTGACGAGAAAAAGAAAATAAAAGTATAAAGAGAACAAAATTTTTGGTGTCATTTTCTTTTTTTTAAGTCTTGCGATTGTATTTATCGCACTGCAATTGCTTTTTGGTGACGCGGGCACTCGCATGCACTAATCCATGCTGTTGGCTCTGCAGTTTAAACAGTTTCAGTTTGGTACTGGGCCTCCTTCGTCCTTCTCGTCATTACTTTAAAAAACTCAAGTCAGTTTCCTCAGGTGTCATCTACTCGTTTCTCAAAGGCCAATAACTTCCTTTTACTAAGATTAAGGACCAATAATGGCAAATTTACCGTAAAATTTTTGTCTGTATGCTTGTGCAATTCTTTACATTTGGAGATTAGAAGTAGATCTCTTGTAATGTTTAAAAAAGGCTTGCATTTGCACTCGCTAAATTCATGGTGCTTTATATTATACAGGGTATGGTATTGTATTTTTAGGTTCTTTTTGTGCTTATCTGCATGTTTTGTATACATGGTGCTTATCTGTATTTTACATATCTTAATTCATTTTCCTTCCCGTCATAATACTTGATATTATACAGAATGAATGTTATTGCATATTTGTATTAGTTTCTCGGTGCTAATCCACACATTTCGTATATCTTATATTCACTATTTTGTACTTATCTGTACATTTATATCTACCTATTTTTGTATCCCTACCACTGTTTACTATTGCGCTTTATCTCTGATGAATAATTTTTTAGGAGGTCTCACTCACAATCTTGCGACTTTGAGACCTCCTTCTGTATTTGTATTAAACACATGCAATTTGTCACTTGTATTTCAATTTCAATTAAATTTCAAATTTCATCATTGTAATAGTCTTCGTTGTAGTCTTCATCATCGTAATCGACATCATCATCCTCATGATCCCCCCGACTACGCCCTCTGCAGGACAAATGCCTCTCCAAAGTTCCGCCAATCAACCCAGTCCTGGGCTTGCTGCCGTGACATAACACCCACCAACGTCTCAATTTCATACACCCAACTCAGTGTCTGTTTCTTCCTCAGGCGTTCGCCTTTTATTGGAGTCCAGTCAGTTCCCTTAATGGCCAGCGGTTCTCTCCGCTGTTCTCTTCGGAGGCTGTTGCACACTATTTTAGTATTATGCATGCTTATAATTTTCAGACCCATCATAATGCATCTCTTGTTCAGTTCAGTAATCATGAGCTGTGGTTCGTTCCCTGAGTTACCCATGTTATTAAGGCACTCTACATTAACTAGTATCCTTAACTCTTCCCGATATATAACTTTGCAAACCGCCTGTAAGCACGCGGTGAATAGGATCGAGACTATCTTGTCTCCCGTCCTTACCAATATTGAGGAAACACCGCCTATTTTATTTTAATTTTTCCTCTGGCCACCCTACTAGGCCGAGACATGACGTCACCATCCCCATCACACCCACGCAATAATTGCTTTAGGTATTCATTCTTTCTTTGCATGGTAGTCGATTAGAATAAACTAATGCAGTTGTTTCAGCCCCCGACTAGTATTGTATTACATCGGAATTAGAAAGTACACTCAACACTTTAATCATACTGCATACTACTGTACATGCTTATATAAACGTAGACCTCTAGTTTTGTTGTACCTTCTGGCACCTGGATGATTGTAACTGCCCTATGCACATTGTATAACCTGTACATATAGTGTGCCCATGTACTCTCCATTCGTTCATGACTAACTTCGTGTACCACCTTGCTAAACTCACCGAATGGTGATTGTAGTACCTGCAAATCAAATAAAACAAGCCATTTTTTATTGGGATTCTGTCATTGTCTTTGTGCAGGACTATGATGGCTGTGAATCGGCTGTAGATTTGTGACGGTATGTTTATATACACTTTGTTGATGTCCTGATTCCGCAGTACCTGCATATATGCGGACCCCTCGACCGAATCAAACACTTTCTTGTAATCTATGAGGGCTCTGTATACTGATTAGTTGTATTCCGCGCATTTATCTATCATCTGATTGATAGTGTTCTTCTATTTTTTTCTTGAGTATTTCTTGTTTGCTGTTACGTGGACGGCTTACATGCGGGGCGTAGCCATACAATTCATATCGAGGAGGTGGGGGGTGTATATGTTCGGGTGCATTTTTGTGCTGTGCGTGTAATTCATGTACGTACAAAATGATAATTTTCATGGGTGAGAATTATGGTTTGAATCCTCCCCCATCCCTCACCACACTATTGGTTACATGGGTTTTGATGAACACCCTCTTCCGTTGGGCGAGTCGCAAAGAAAACTAGCTGAAAAAAAAAGAAAATAAAACGATGAATAGCTGCTCACAACGGCCTACTTTTTGTCATCGGCTCTCTGGTGTAATAGGGGCAAGTAAACAGTTCTCAGAATGCAACATTTGCACGTGGAAAATAAGCATAGTTTATTCTTTCGTATAACAAGTACCGCCCTCTTGAAGGAAAGGCGATTTTCATGGCATGTTGGTCCTGCAATCACGTACCCTCTTTTTGTTCCAGATTAAATTTCTCATGAAATGTTTTGACCGAGCGTTGTTCTTTGTGTTAAGTTTCATTCTCTGTTATTCTGTGCTGCCCTATAGATTAACTACTGATCTCTTAAGTTGCATTGATATGCCTTTTCACGTTTTGTAGAATGCTGGCCACGAGGCTGTTCTTCACATGTTTGCGAAATTTGACGCTATTTGCTTTATTTCAAGTTTGCTTGTTTAAGATTTGCTTGTTTAAGATCGTCTCAACAGCTTAAGAACTTAATGTTAAGTTGTGTGAATTTATCAGATACTTCAGTCCAGCTGACATGGCTATTGCTCCCAGTATTGTCTTGTGTGGTCGGCAGCGGTCTGCAAAAGAAAAAAAGGAAACAATGAAAGATCAGTGCGCATGCGCTCACACACACACACACACACACACACACACACACACACACACACACACACACACACACACACACACACACACACACACTCACACACACACGCAGAGACGCACAAAAAAAATATGCATGCGGACGCTCATTCTAGCGGCGTCTTTTTGCACCTCTATGCTCAAGACACCCAAGAGCGGGTAATTCGAATGAATACACCTTTAACGCACCTTCCAGCCGAATTTCCGCTCGCTTGGTCCTAGCCGGTTTCCTCTTGAAAGCTGTAAATGAATGGACAAATAACTATACCCGCAAACTTTCCGCCAAAGAAGGTCGGAGCAATGAGTTCGGATGCTACAGATCTTGTAAACGTGTGAGTAGATCCATAATCTTTACATTCCCGCTATTCATAGCTGCACCTATACTGGTGAACTCGGTGCACTATTTCTGCAAGAGCCAGATAAATGCCCTTACGACGAAGTGGTTCTTGAAAGAGAAAAGAAGAGAAAAGTGAGCCCCGTTATTGTCTGCTTCATGAGCGACACCGCCACAGTAGCTCACGAGGTATGGGGGTGAGGAGGGATAAAAAGGATAGGAGTAAAGATGTGGGAAAGCCGAAGAAGGAGAAGAGAAGAAGAGACGTGTGGTGGTAAGCCACAGCGAGCGAGGACAAACCGAGGGGATAGAAGAGATAGGAAAGATGGAGCACGGTCACTGGAGTCCGAGGACGGGGCGCACCTGCGAGAGCTCCTTTCGGCGTCGGTGGATGGCGTAGAACAAGTCCAGTAAGTCAGAGCTGCACTGTCGTCGGAGGTGGAAGGTCGTCGGCGGCAGGAGATGACGTAGGGCGAGTCCAGTCGGCCAGAGCCACGCTGACGCGGGAGATCGCAAGCGCGCGGAGCGCGCGAGCGCACGACCGATCGGCCCGAAATCCAGCAAGCGAGTCGTGCGAAATCCAGCAATGCCCTTACTTGTGAGCGGGTCGTCGACGACTTTCAAAGATTCTGAAAAGCAACCGTCCTCTCTCTGCCAACTGCGAATGGCGCGAATCCACTCCGGCTTGTAGAACTCTGGAAAGCCGGCCAACCCGCAGAAGCCGACTGGAAGACAAAGACCGATATAGAAGAACAACGGCGCAACTGAGTAAAGCAAAAATGTGGTGCGACTTGTTTTCCTTCAACTTGTGCAACGCTCAGAAGAGAGACGCCAAGAGCTAAACACGAATATAGAACACGAAAAGACCCATTCGCCTGCAGAATGAATGTCACGATGATGAATTGCACATCTCGTGTGCACCTAATGTGTTCCTTTGTGTCACACATTTGTACCCGTCATTATTGCGGTACCATTATATAAATTAGGTGATTGCGTGGGTCACATGCTTGATTCATTGCGTATTCTCCTGAAATGTATAATTTTAAATTAGGATAAAGTACATGAGCCGTCCATGTTTCAGTAGTTTTTGCGTTGAAATATACTGTGACTTGAGATTTTGGTACTATCCGATTATCAATTCCTTGGCCTAAAAAAAGAGGCATTCATTGAACAGAAAATCGAAGAATGTAATCTTTTAGAAAGCTGTTTAGTATTGAGATTAATTTAAATGAAAATGAACTTCAATGAAAATTGGCCGTGGTGCATGTGTGTCCCTGACGTACCCTTCTCTGCTACAAGGAAATGGGAAGTTGCGATACCGAGAGTTCCGATTTCTTAAAAACAGATATGTTATTCGGGGAAAATGGCGGGGTTAAACATGCGTATGGTCGACTTCGCTGCCTTTGTTCTTTTCCACAGGAGTGAACATGTCAAGTCACATTTGGTGGCCCTTATGATACCTAATTTTACGTTTTTTATACTTTATTTTTTTTAGTTATTCACGCAGTGACGGGACAGTCACCCGTTTCATGTGTCTTCCCGACGTACAGTGCTGAACAACAATTACAGTTCTCACCCCACTATAGAGGGTGTTTCAATATTCTTAAGAGTCCTGTAGCAGAGGTTCCGGTTGCCATCACATGCAGGATAGTCAAATGACCTGAGGAGCAACTTCACGCATGACGCAATTCACCGAGTGGCATGTTGCCGTCAACTCTTATTCTGGCAGTAGCGATGCTGGCAAAATAGTGTCAACCTCTCGGAGTAGGTTAAATGGTGGCCCTCCAGGGAAACGGGTCGTGGCTCCACTCTTATACGCTGAGGTCGAGATGACGAAGGACTACAGCTCGTAAGCAGACTCGAAATATTTCACCTTTGCATTTAGCCTGTGGAGTCTGACAAACATGAAAATATCTTAAAGCGTACGCAGCTAAAACAGCTGTGTTCAATGCACTTGAGTTGCGTGTTTCATCGCAGCCGCATACAATTTGGAAAATTATAGCCGAAGTCGTGCTTTAGTTCACTGGTGTATTTATTAACCAAGCCACACTTATAGTTCGGCGAAAGTTACAAAATCCGTCTGAACCCTAGGACCTCCACATTTTTGAATCCTGATGAATTCTGTGCATATTACAATGTTGTGTCCACACCATCTACGTGCTTTTGCTCAGAGGTAAACATGCTTCCAATGGTAAGAATTATGCGAAAAAAATGTTGTATGAGACTTTACAAGGACACACTTTCGACAAAGCTATAATAATTTTTGTTAGACTAAACGAGCCACGCCAACATTTCCGCCTCCATCGGAAATGCAGCCGCCGCAGCCGGGATTCGATCCCACGACCTGCGGGTCAGCAGCCGAGTACCTTAGCCACTAGACCACCGTGGCGGGGCGACGTGCACAATGTTTGGCAACGAATAAAATTTAGCCAGCTTTGCGTTCTCTCGTGTGTCGCACCACATTTTGGCTGATTGCTAACCACGATGTTGGATGGCGGGTGCAAAAAGCCTAATATGACGGAGGGGCACTATAACATGGCGGCAGAAAACAGTCCCAACAAGTGCCTTCCAGGCAAGCCATCTGGGTACGGAGCGAAAGTGCAGGGTTTCTCAGTGGTGTATATTACCTACACTGCGATGCTAAAACCTTTCATGATTTGTTCGCAGCGGGGACTCAATATTATTTAAATTATAAACAGTTTAAATACAGCTCTCATTACCACTTTGTGGCCCACGCAATTGCAAAGGCGTACATTTTCTCAGGAAAGTAAGCGCTTACGTACGGGTATCTAGAACTTTGCTAAAGCATGAGAGTAATAATTGTTGGGGTTATTACTAAAACAACGTTATGTTTTTAAGAGACGCAATGTAGTTGAGAGCTCCGCAAATTTCATGCACTTGAGATTCTTTAACGTGCACGGGAATCTAATTAAGCACACGGGCCCCAAGTATATTCTCTTTCATCGAAAATGCGCCTATGACGGCCAGAATTCGGTACAGTGATCTGCGGGTCAGCAGCCGAGTGCATTAGCCCCGAGACCACCGTGCCGGGTTTTGCTAAAACACGCACTCCGGCACCACGGTAATGTTAAAAACTATACGGACAAGCTCAAATCCCCTAAATTATTGTTTAAAAAGAAAATGCCACGGACATCTAAAGTTTCGTCAAACTATATATACAGCAAGCGACGTGATTGCGTGTTAGTAGCTACTCGTAAACCCCACAATATAGTGTATACGCATAGCCTGTACGATAAAATAATGTTCCTACGCAGAGGTGCAACAAGCCCACCCATCGGCGTCGAACAATTAGATTGCTTAAGAGAACCAGCTTACTACAGCTTTTATGATGAGAATAATGTGACGAAACCGCATGGAACGTATTAATCTGAGGAGCCCACAAACCATGCTGTGCGTGTTTGCTGCCAAGGCGCGGATCTATGGAAAAATGCCCCGAGCCTTTTCGACTTATGACACAGCGTTGCGTTTATACTGAATGAACGCAATGATCACAGCCGGCCCGTTTTCCAACCCTTCAGTTTAACAGTGATTTCAAGTCATCACTTCAACGGAACTCTGCTTTTTGTACAAGCACCCTGGTTTCTGTACAAGCTGACGGTCGTTTTTCACCGGTGATAACCAACCCTGGAAGAAAAAGTGGCGTGGTGCCTGACTGCTTAGTCGCGCTGCTGCGTGCTTCGTTGTGCGCACGGAGGAAGGAAAAAGGTGCGCCTGCGTGCTGCCGTGACTTGCGCGGTGCAGCTTCGTCCACGTCACCAGATTCGCCCTACGAAAAGAGCGCTCATCTCGCCGGCTGCATCATTAGGCAGTGTCAGCGGAGCTGTGGACGTCGTAATAAGCACTCTGCTTTCTGTACAGGTCAGTGACCACGTATACTGAACTGCGTATAGCTTGATTTTTTCCCCCTATAAAGTGTTCCGTCGTCTATGCTAAATTGTTTCGAAATTGCTCTAGTGCCTTTTCGCTTCTCTGTACATTTTTGAGCTAGTGAAATATTAAATTGGTATGGCTAAATTGAAAGAGGAAGTGAAGACTGAATATCTGAAGTTAAGGGAAGAGATGCAGCTGGAACTTAAGATGTTCCGTGATTATGTGGTAAGTGATTTCAGGAATGAAAATTGAGACATGAAAACAGAATAAAGGAACATGACTAAAATCATTGACTACGCTCATGACAGTATTGAAGATTCGAAAAAAAAATTGAAAGAAGCGGTCGCTGAAAATGCTCGCTTGGAAAGCGATAATGCTGCTCTACGCCTAAAAAACGCGTCCTTGAAAACTTTTGTGTTTGAGTTGGAACATCGATTAACCGGCTGTTAGAAGTACTTCAGGAATTTAAATATAGAGATACAAGGCGTTATGAAGAGGGAGACTGAATCGGTCCGCGACTTGCTTTGTAAACTATAGGCACGGTTATCGTAGAGCCGCTTAGCAAAGATGACATAGAGGCGTGTCACTGCGAGCCGAGTAGAGCGGAGAGCAATAGCAACATCGTTGTTCTGTTCAAGTCTCGCGTCAAACGTGACACTGTGCTAAAGACAAAAAAAAACCCAAAAATAAAAAGAGTCTCTTACAAATGCATATTTGCACATTGGAAATTCCACTTCTTTTTCACCGCCAGTATATGTGAATGAACATCTCTGCCCGACGTTGGAAAAAAAAAAACTGCTCGCGACGGCTGTAAAGAAGTACGAAAGGAAATGGAAATCTGTGTGGTCCTTCAACGGGAAGATATACTAAACAGATTGAAGTAACAACTGCTGTACAATTACCTAGCGAGCGTGATATCAACAGGATTTTCGGAGGGCACAGTGGTTCTGCGTCTGCGTAATGTCAGTTGATGTGCTTGCTCAAAACCTTTGAATAGCATTTGCTCTCTATCCATGGATTACCTAGAGCTTACCTAGAGATTACCTCGTGGTATCTGCTTAAGCAACCAAACAAATAACTCTGTTCTGCATATTTATACGGCGTCAATTAACTATAAACGGGATGACGTCGCATTCTTTTCACAGCAATTTCAAATGAAATTTGACCTCGTTCTAATGGCTGAAACTTGGCGTACAAATGATGAACCAACTTTTACTCCGGATGGCTACAATACATTCTATCTTAATTGGACGCATAAGTGAGGAGGAGGAGGGTTACCTTGCTCGTTACGACAAAAAAGAATTGCCACGTCGTCCCTGGCCTAAGTAAGATAGCAGATGATTATGAAATAATTACAGCCCAGTTTAACGATGAACTTATCTCGGTAATTACCGACCGCCAAATGGAAGCATGCCAAGTTTCATGCAATTTTACCAGAACTTCTTGGAGTACGCTTGTTGTAATAATTTCCTCCTCATTTCTGCAGGAGATTTTAATATTGACCTACTGGAGGAAAATTGTGTCACCCGCGAGCTAAATGACCTGTTACCACCCAATGGATTGAAAACATCTAATTAACACGCCAGCACGAATCACATGCTTCACTGCATCAGCACTGGATCTTGTCATTACCAATATTGACTCAGTAATTTAGAGCGCAGGCGCAATAACATCAGATATTAGCGACCACTGTCCCGCGTTAATGAACTATTTTTGAAACCTCTAGATAGAGGGACGCGGCAGGTGCAGCCTACCATACAGCAAGTTTCATCTCGAAGTCTTGAAGCTTTTGCTCTAAATATGTCCAATCAGTGCTCGTCATCTGTATATAAGGATCAAAATGCGGATAACGCATATGACACACTCATTCAAAATTTTCAACGCAATTAAGCAAAACATTTTTCTTCCAAAGTGTTAAAATTGGCAAGAAAGGCAAGGAAACCCTGGGTCACTCGCGAGCATTTGACAATGATAAAGTGTAAAAACATCTGCTATCACACTTTTTACGTACGCGCTCTGCTGAAACATTGAAAAAATTTAAAAAGCTTCGAAATAGATTAAACGCTGTACTTCAACGTGCCAGGAAAGCCTACTATCAGTGTATTTTTTTAGCATACCAATGGCAGCGTTCAAGTGCAACATAGAAACTAATTATTAACATACTCGGTCGTAATAATTAAAATGCTTTGCCAGAGCCTAAAACCTTTAGAGGTAAATATTTAAGTGGCGCAGCACTTGGAAATTATTTTAATAACTACATCATAATTGCGGTTGCGTTATGGAATGATAACGCGCATTTTGTCGCCGGAAGCAGTAACGTGAGGCAAAGTATATTTCTTGACCGAACAAATCAAAGTGAAGTATGCATCATCTTCAAGCATCTAAATAATACGAAATAGCTTGATGCCAATGAGTAACAGATCACACCAATAAAACACGTTTTATATTTATTTGGCAATGTACAAACATATATACATATAACTCAGTCATGAACATAGTGTTTTTCCAGAAGACACGAAGAAAGCTCGAGTATCAGTCATTCTTAAGGATGGTGACCTCAACAGTGAAAGTAACTACAGGCCTATATTGGCCCTTCCTGTCCTCTCTAAATGCTTAGGAAAAAATTTAATGTCCGCATAACGAAATTCTTTCATAAAGACAATGTGTTAACAGATGCGAAGTTTGGCTTTACAAGCGGTAAGTCCACTGAAGCTGCATTGTTGACATTAAAGGAAGCTGTACTTCATAACATTGAACAAAAAAAATTCCCACTCGGCATATTTCTAGATTTCAGTAAGGCATTTGACTCACTTCATCATAATATATTTTTAGACAAATTAGAATCAAATGGTCTGTGTGAAATCGGCAAATTTTTTATTCAATCTCACCTTAGTAATAGGTGCCAAAGTATTTATAATAATAAAAATAGCTCGCAATTTTTGCCCCTCCTTCGTTGTATGCAACAAGGCAGTATACTTGGTCCGCTAATGTTTAATGTTTACAATATTATTATTGTTCAGCTGCACACAACACTTAAATACGTTATATTCACGGACGATTCAGCAATAATTCCTGATGGCGATAACATAAATAATATTGTAAGCAAGGCAAACAACTTACTTTCAAGAAATCCACCATGGTCCAGAATGAACCAGCTTAAAATTAATCCAAATAAAATCAAAGCCATTGTTTTTCGTGCCAGAAATGAAGTACCCACTACCCATCAACCTTTAGTTCTTGAAACAGTGCCGATAGTTATGTGATACTTACAAAATTCTTGCAGTTTATTTCCTTCAAGTCTAGGCTGAGGTACACATGTTAATTTTGTTTGTTATAAGCTTTCTTCGATAACAGGAGTGATGTCTCATTGCCGTAACATTTTGACGCAGGAGCTCAAACTTCACGTATATATATATATATATATATATATATATATATATATATATATATATATATATATATATATATATATATATATATATATATATATATATATATATATATATATATATATATATAAAATTTGATTCACATCTAACGTATGGCGGCCGCCTTGAATGGGGGCCACGACAAGCAAAGCAAACATAATATCATTACTCTGCAAAAAGAGATAGCCCGACATATTGGAAATATCGAGCCGTTTAGAACGACAGTGGAGCTTTCCAGGAATTCGATACAATACGAGCTGACAACCTTTAGACTTTCTGCACTACATACAGATGCCAATGCTTGACCTACAATGTTCCCACAACACTTAACACGCGCAAAAGCTCAATAACCTACAACAAGAAACAACTTCAGTCACATTTCTGCTTTCTGTCTTCATAGTAACATGCGCAGGAACTATTCTCACTGTGTATGTAATTTTTTTTCATAGTTTAGCTAGTATCAACAAATTGTATCGTGTTGCATCTTCTCTTGCAATTTATTAGCGATATGAATGTACGTGTGTGTCACGGAAATGTATATATGTGTTTTTAAAGCCTACAAGCGTTAATGTACTCGATGGCCTATACATGGTGTATATTGCTGTTTGGAAAACCGTTTTTTTTTTTGAACATTTAATGTAGGTGCAAAATTTCTCAGTTGGGCAATTGTTTTTGAATTAGTAGGTATTGCTCATGTTTTATATTTTATTTGCATGTTATTAACTTGTCATGATTTCCGCACTACCACAACCCGTATGTACAGGTCACGAGGACCTTTTTCAAGCTGTTCTCACAGCTTTTAGCCTTTGTGACCGTCTAGTTTTGTCTGCTAAATGAAAAAAAAATTTGAACCTGAATTTGAATCTTTTTTCCAGAATATTTTAATTGGCAAGCGGTAATATAAATAACCTAATTACCACGAGAGTAAAAGGTTGAAAAAAGTATCGATGCAAAATGGAAACGTGAAATTGGTTAAAGACGAAAGAAAGGACGGACGAGGAGAAAAAAAACACACTAGGGAAGATTTTCATTGTTCGTCGAGCCAAACTGCCGATATTATTACTAAATTGCCGATAGGATTTTATCGTGGGGGCTTCGTACAGCTGCGGAATATTTTTGACCGCATGAAAACAGTGTTTTCGCTAACATACTCACATTCTAAATAAAAGGCTTACAGTTTCACCGCGAGGGCAGAGCAATGAATGAGGTAGCAGCGAGTTGCACTTGTTGCAAGAGTTATAGCGTTGTACCCCAAAAAACTTCCGGTAACCTAATATAACAGCTACTAATGTCGAAACTCAAAGCATATTTTCAAGTTTTTCTTCAAGGGTAAGCAAGATGTTTCTTTTGTTTTTCAGATAAAAGGAACACACATGAAGTTCAAAAAATTCCCTTCTAATTCTCACGTATCTAAAGAAAATTTTGGAATATCTTTTGCCAAAAAAAGAAGGAAACTAGAAAATCAGTGGGCTATTTTCTAAATATCTTCTTGCCCACTGATGCTATTAAGGCACATCGGAGGACGAAACCGGATGTCATGAAGGGGCTGTGTTAGTAAACAGTGAAAGAGTAAGCAAAGCTGGCAGCTAGCTCTTTTAGATCAGATCTCGCGTAACTGTGCAAGAAAATACGGCTGCTGCCAGGGAGAGAATGCTTTTTGCAGAGTCTCATCGCTTTAAGAGCGCAGCACGAAGACAGGTATATACGAGACGTTCACTATTGCCTCTCGAGACAACACGCGCATCAGCGACCGCGACCACGCTCTTAGAATTAAAGTTCACAGTTGCTAGGGGAGCTGTTTGGGCTTGTTGTTTTGACAGGGTACAGAACAAAAACGCAAAATACGAAGACAGAGAAGAGGCTATACACGCACGAGCACTGCCTTGAAACTATTTCACTTGAAAACAAGCAACCTCATATATTGCCAAAAACGCTTTCTTGACATCAATCTCTTATTCTGCAACCAACGTTTATACTGGGACTTGAAGCCGCGTGCCAATAAACCTTTGCTTCAGTGTGCCTCGGCACTCTGGAAGCTGGTGAAAAGGTGTATGATGTGTGTGTGTGTTGGGGGAGGTGGTGATTATTTAAGAGAAATATTAAAAATAAACTTGAGCCCTGTAACTGTCTGCACCAGGGTGCGATACTTCAGCAGTATTGATTGATTAGGCGGTTGAACGTCCCAAAACCACCATATGATTATAAGAGACGCCACAACTCATCAGTAGCTCCCAGGGAAGGGATAAGGAGGGATTAAAAGAAATAGGGAAGTGAAATTGGAGAGAAAAGATACGGAGAAGGTGAGAGAAGTCCGTGGACAGTGGCCCGATCGGCGAGTGGTCGTCGAAGAGATGACATCGCGGACGGGACAGCTGTCAGACCCGAAATCCAGCGTGCGCCTAGGGGTACGGTATACAAAGTTATGTCTATCCGCTGATTTGCGTATGTCTCGCGCTGAGCACATGCACGGCAGTTTCAGCGATCAGGTACTTCCCCTAAGGGATTCCGGGCATCATTCGCACGTACTCCTTAGCGTTGCTCAAGGCCTTTTGAGCCACATGGTACCAAAAACAACTATTTCGTCGCCTTCGAATAATGAAGTAGCCGTCATTCTATACATTCACTATTTTTAACATCATCTCGAAGGTATAGGTGAACGTCCAGGCGATAGTTTTTTTTTTCTTTTTTGCTTTTTCAGATAAACTGCGATCTTTATGCAGATTGACTAGAACGTGTGACCACAAGAAAAGCGAGTACAATAAGGAGCATAAAAACATTTTCATTGACTGTGGATAAAATATAAATTTTTCAATCTGCCTTTTACTTATAGTAGCAAATATGTTGGACAAACTGGACGATAGCCTAATGATAGGTCCCAGGAGCATCGTTACAACGTGTCAGATATGAGATGGGAGTTTTCAGATGTATACACTGGAGAACTTACACAGTTATGAGCACTTGTGATCTTGTTTACAATTATTCTTTATTTGTGAGCAAAACGTAGAGATCAGTTAACCTGTGAAATCGTTGAGGTGGAGTTTTCTGATAGATTACAGGACGCATGTGTTTCAAAACCGTCAATTGCTTTTTTCAAAAAATGAGCTAGGTTTCGTGCGTCTCGATAGGAATTTTGTTCAGAAGGCACGCACTTCATGTGTTGCGGGGTTTTAGGTGTATATGTGGTTGCTTGTTTCGAAATGAAATGCTGTAGTAAGTCGGCACTCGTGTGTTTCAAGACACTTGTCTGCCGTCGACTGTCGTGTATGATAGATGTTCCTCGAGTGATCCCCCCTCCGCCTTTCCCCAACGCTCCTCCATTTTTGTTCAAGTCGGGCAGCAGATCTCCTTTATGCTTGAGCAGCATTCGATGGTAGGTCTAATACGCGGTGCGATTGTATTGCATGCGCCCTGCGAGCGATCGAGGTGGGCCGGCCTGTCTGATTTCCTTTCCAGCCACGTTCGATGGCACCGCTCACGCACTTTTACCCGCGGGTGAACGCAGGATGCGTGGGGGGGGGGGGGGGATGGTATTATTTGATCTTTATAAGAGCAAGACGGTGACGGTAACACCGACGGCAAAAACTTGCCTAGAGTGCCCATATAATTGCTATTATAATAAGACAGAATAAAAAAAAGAACATCAGGAAGTCAGAGACAATATTGTTGAATCAGCTCAGTAGCTTTCAAATTGGAACACAATAATTTAATTTTCAAGCTTGCGCTGTAGCCAACTACTCGCGTAATTTCATGTACAGCCGAGATGTATGATGCTTTAATAGTATCCTCGCAGAAAAATGCAGGCGAACAGTGCTCGAAAATAGACGCACGAGGACGAAAATGACCATCCACTGTGATAATCATCAGTTAATTATTAGCAGAAGTTATGCAGACGTACGTATTGCCGAATTTCAGATAAGTAAAAAATAAATGAAGCAAATGAAACTTGCCTTGTTCAATAAAAAGGTCTTGAAATCGTTCTGTCAAGCCCTGTTTGCTTTCGAATAGTGCATCCCTGTAAATATTACTGCACGTCTCGTGGAGGAAGGTTATGATGTTCATTTCCCTATGGTCCCTGAGGAGCTCTTGTAGCCGCTGTCTACACGGGCTCTGTAAAAGAAAATAATTTTAAGGAAAACATAGACATCCAGGAATTACCTTGTTCTTCTCTCCAAAGACAGTAGGTATCCTAAGCAATTCCTCTAACCGTCAAAGCTGGACGACTGCATCGGTCGTAACATGCTCCTACTTCGTGTGATGAACAAGTTGACTAAAGTCTGGTTTCATAAGCTAGCCAAAATCACAATATTATTATGAGACGGGCCGTGGAAATTGCGGATCGACTCTCTGGTGACCTTTAACGGTAACGTATATACAAACACCCCGCATGTCGAAATAACTGTACAAGGTATTCGTATAAAACTCGGACTTACAGCACCGTACTATGTACACTCTTGATAATGTAGCACCTCTTAATATATATATATATATATATATATATATATATCTATATATATATATATATCTTGTAGTTGCGATTCTGTTAAGTTAGAAAGAAGACAGAAAATAATGAACAATTGAACAATTGTACTATTAAAACATATTGCACCGCACATTAACAAAAAACCTGAGTTACCTCTTGAGGTATACAGCATCACAGAAACTTATTGCAGGCTACAAAGTTAAGAGCGACGTCATAGCGTAAGAGGCGCAACAGCTCAAGCACTGTTTGACACGTTATTACAAGTTATTATTGAGCATGAGTAATCACGAGTTATAACGGTACAGGGGCGGGCGATAGCAATCATATGATCAGCTGAGTAAGAAGACTTTCGGATCGCATAATTTGGCAGCTTATGAAGCAGAAATTTAGTTTGTTTGTAGCATGAAATTTGTAAAATGTATTGAGTTTCTTACGGTGAAGTTTAGGCGCTCCGCTGAGCAAGATTCATACTGCCATGCATAAAAAATGAAGTGCTACTGCGTGAAGTGCACTTAATGGGCAAAAATAGCTCTCATATTTCTTGCAATTTGCTATCCTGAAATTGGTAAAGTAGCTGTATAACGTACCTTACTGAACGCACTTCGGTAGTTTCAATGTAATTGCCTGCTCCTAATAATAGCTCTCTCGAAGTGCTCATGTGCGATTGCTGCACTGGAAAGTTTCGCCAAGACATATATTTGCAATACTTTTAAAGCTAGCGCACACGCACACGCACACACGCACACGCGCACACGCACACGCCGACACAGAGAGAGAGAGAAAGAGAGAGAGGGCAGACACAGAGAGAGACAGAGAAAGAGCACAGCTTGTATGCAAGGCTTGAATGACACCATCATTTCGTCATAACCTTTAAAAACCCCGATATTGATGTTTCGCCCCCTGGTCTTATGCATACATACTTGCGCTTACGACGTAGGCGATGAGTGTGTAGAATACTTCGCGTGTTAACCAATATCCGTCTGTGTAAGGATCCGTCATGAGGTCGAAACATTGTGAGCTGATTTTGCAATCTTCTGGCTTTCTGAAAAGAAGAGAGAGCAAAAAAAAAAGAAATACGCATGTTTTTGACATGAAGGTAAAGAACTACAAACACAAACTAAATACAAAATAAACAGGAATCATTATTTCATCTGGTACAAAACTCAACTGCTCTACGATACGAAGGCAACTTGCATACGTGCTATCATCGAGCGGTGATAGCCATTATGGCCAACGCCGCCTTTGCAGGGGGATCTGTATACGTAAACACCGTCATCGGTTTCCTATACCTTTCTTAGCCGAAAATATTTGTTTGGAGCCAGGCAAGGCAACGTTGATAGACGAATAGATTAAAGAGGAATCGAATTACACACTGCTTTGTTTTTGCGCGTGATATGAGTCTCTTTACACTTGGTAGCTTAAGCACCCACTATAGTTGTTTTTTTCTAACATTGTTGCTTTGTAGGAACCCGATATTGAGTTTCCGAAATCGTACATTGCCCCACACGTTTCGAGTACTTTTCGCAAGATTCCGTCTATAGTTTTGGCATGTTGGTAGTTTGTCCCTCTGCAGAAACCACAGCATGCACACACGCACACGCACACACAAAACCCCGGGATGGTTTGAAAATGGGACTGCTAAGAGAGAGACAGAGAGAGAGAGAGAACAACTTTATTTAAAATAAAAGAACCCCGGTCCGGGTCTACTAAAAAAAAAACCTATCCATCAGACAGGCCTAGAAGTTGCAAATGATGGAGCAGTGTCTTCATGATGTCCGGGGAGGAGTCCGCCAGCCACTCCTCCAGGGTCGCAGGTTTATAGGTATGTGCTTGAGGCTCTCGCCCAAGGCTAACTTGCAACTAATGCTTTTTTGCACATCCTGAGTACACATATTCCCACGCCTGACACAGCGAAAAAGTTGTAATAAAAAAGGGAGAAAAACGGCCAAATGTCGTTTATGCCAAAGAAGGAACTTGCACGCCAGTGGAATTGACTGCAGTAATATACTGAAACAACTTTACGGCAGCAATAAATGAGGTTTTGTCTTCACAGTAACAAGAAAGTGCTGCTACGAGTCCTATGGCTTTCAGTAGAGAACTTCGTTCCACTTCATTATGGTTTAATTAGCACAAAGTTGTCAAACATTACAAGCTCGCAGGTACATATGTCCCACCTGGAAAATCGCTTCGTTAATTCGTCAGCATTTGTACTATCTGTCCTGTATAGAGAAGGTGATGAATAGGAGGCTTCTTTGTTTGTTTGTTTGTTTGTTTTTGTTTGTTTTTGTTTGTTGTTTGTTTGTTTGTTTGTTTGTTTACATATGCTGTGGCCATACCTTGAGCTTTAGAAGGAATGGAAACATTAAGTATTGCAAGTAGGACCAGGAACAAAATGCAATAAAATGCTACTAAGGGTAAAACAAAAACACACTCAAGAGAAAAAGAATGAACATGTTGTAGTTTACAAGCTACTGAGATATTCTTCAATTGCAACCAAAAGTAAGAGAAAATGCCAAAGCTCTGGAGTACGTTGGAAAAAGTGGTGCTTAGATGTATCATAATGGGCCAAAAAGACGTTATGTTTAAGGCATGGGAGCCAGCAAATGTGATGAGGCCACCACCAAAAAAGGTCGGAGGATGAGTTAATAAACTGCACATAAAATTTTTAATGCTTCGATTGGACATCGCGAAAGTTGTGATTGGATATTTACTTATTTTTGGACTAGTGAAAGCGACGTCAATGTGATGCCGATTGCGCTTACCGTGGCGTTGATACCTCCAAGATGCAAAAATCTGAGAAGTCCTCTAGAAATCCTTCGGAACCGAGCGGTATCTTCATGAAGTCCGCGTTGACACGAGATGGCGGGAAATCGAAAGTCCAGTTTCCGAGCCGAATAATGGGAAGCAGAGCAGCGATGAAAAATAGCCGCGCTTAGCTGTGTCTGCAGTAAACGGAGGATTACACTTATAGCCGGTGTTGTCATCAAACTAGATTATTCAGAGCGATGGTATACTATTCACAACAGTGCAAAATATAATGAATGAGATAAACCAGACAGACGCGCAGGCGTCTGTGTGTGTGTCTGGTTTATATTTTTGTAGCGCAGTTATCTCCTTTGTGTTAACATGTACCAACTCGTCCTGCAACAAGTCCTTTTAGACTGCTATATGGTCACCTTCAGGAGTACTTACTTCAAGGAATGCTTGGTCAATCGCTTTCGTAGCATTCGTATACGGAAGACATTGAGTGGAGCGTATCTTATATCAGCTAAAAACGAAACATTCAGCAGGTTTTCGTGAATGTTCCCGCTTCCGTATCACTGAAGCGCTGGTAGAGGGGTTGCCGTCTGGCCGTCTTGCTGTTTTTGCAGTCACAGATTTTATCTTACAGCACACGCAAAGCTTCTGAAGAACATTTTGCTTTATTTTCTATTTTCCTGAAGAACCCGCGTGCTCCAGCACTGTTTATCACTGTGCCTCCCTTCCCCCTTCGTGACGAACGCCGTAACTTTCATAGTCAGCCGCCTGCACAAAACCCAGCTATAATTGCCGGTAGTGCAACTCCTAAATTTCTAGCCAGCGTTCTCGAGTGACCACAAACACATAAGACGAATGCAAAGGACACTTGTGACTTTCGTTTTGCCTACTTGTCGTCTAAAAATGTCGCGCCCGTTATATCAGGGTGGTTGTTATGTCAACTCAGTGCCTATCTTTAGTTTATGTTACCCTACGAGCTAACGTCAGCTCTAAGCGGCGTGTAATACTGCCGACTAATATGATGTTTACCATTTGTTACTTCATCGGTTGTTTTGCACTACTGTTGACCAATGTCTTCGCAATTCCAGTGAGAGTATGGCTTCATGACTGTTTTCCTCGGCCTGTGGATTGGCTGACGGGTACCAACAGAATGAACTGCACACGGCCCAGATCCCACCCCTGCTAATTCTTCCTTTGGGAATGAGCTAAGTAGCAAATGTATAAATGTTAAAGTTAAAACCAAGGTATCCCAAGAGTCTGGAAAACAATATTCATGGGGTGTTCACCAACGTTATGTAGATAGGATGCTACTCAGGTCCGTGCAGACTGTTCCTTAAAGCGAGCGGAAAATACGGGCGCCTACGTAGTAACGTACCGCAATCAACATACGATTGGTAATTAACGGTTGCTTCGTTGTTTATATTTCTGAACTACCCATTCTTATAAATAGGGGTTGACTTTAGAACCGTATACATATGAGATGTGAGATATCGAATAGTCCCGACTAGTGCTTTAATAAAGGTAACGTGGACCTTCACTGAGTAATATGGCAAACCACGGATTGTGAGTTGTTTGGGGCTTGGAGGAAGATCGAGTGCGTGCTCACTGTCTATTTAGTCGCTTACACATACACACGCGCATGTGACTCACCTGCGGCTGACTCCACGGTGAGGGTATCTAGGAACAAAGGCGCTCCCCGCTGGTAGATGTCTAGGGACACCTTCAACAGCTCCCGGGTGTGGTTGAGCGCGGTCGCAGCTTTCGTCAGGCTTCTTCGACTGCACTCGTGACTGGCGTGCTGCTGTATAATACAACGACCGTTAAACGCTGTACCCTTTGAATTTCTTCACAGCTGACGCGAATAACATCGAGAAGGTAGCAATCACATTGAAAACACCAAAGCCAACATTAAAAACACCAAAATGGAAATATTGGACATGTCGGGTGCTGCCAACGATAACATTGTGGTGCAATTTTGTGTTCATTTCGCATAACATACTTCAGGGTACTTCAGCTTACTTCTTAAAAACACATGTAAACACACACACTCACACACAGATACATACACTCACATGCACACACACACGCAAGCACGCAAGCATGCACACATACATGCATGTATGCTTGAACACGCACACACAGATGCACGAACGAGTACGAATGCATCCAGGGGAATGATGGTACAAGCAGCCCCTGAAGTATGAAAACGGAGGACAATTAAATGCGCATTAATCATCATTCACAAAAAGTTATCGGTATTGATTACCACATATAGCGGAGCGTAGAACGTGGCTGCTACTATTCGCTACTAACTATTCCCTTTTATAAAAAACTGTGGGAATGACCGACAGAAAGCTTAAGCCAGTAGATTATTTTTGTCTTTAAAACTTGCCTCTTCGGCGTTCTTGGGAAGCTCGGCAAATAGAGAAATAGCAGACACTAATAGGTTTTTTTCATTTACCACATTGGAGCGCAAAATAGAAAACAACATAACTTCTGTCTCTTCTTGCGCTTACAAATACATAGAGGGCATGGTCAGACAAAACCGCGGAACACGTCATTCACAACCAGGTATATTGACGAACGCGAACTCTTCCCTGATAAGATGATGGACTTTCGCCCGTGCTTCATTACTCAGGACATCATGAAACGTATTAAGCGCCCGATAAATGAAGAGACGCCAGGGCTATTCTGGCGCTGGGTGTCGAAAGGTTCTGCACAGGCACGTCCTCATTTCCATTTCGGACATGGGCCTTGGGTGCAAGTTTGAAGGGATCATGATGTCGTTCCTTCGGGGCAGGCACGCTACCCTCAGGGTTGGCGAAGTTACGTCTGATCCCTTCCAGCTAAGGGCGAGGGACACTCCTCAGGATCTCGTCGCTTCTCTTCAACGTCGCCATGAGTCCACCGTAGACGGCGTTAATCATGCTCTCTGCGGCGATGTCATCACGGTGATAGGTGACAGTGGCAGTGAAGGAAGGGTCGAGGAGTGCCAGCAGGCGGCATTGAGCTGCATGAAGAAATTCTTGGAGGGCACGGGCTTCAGCTCTCCCCCATCAAAGTCCGTACTCCTTTTCTGCTGCCCTATTAGGAGCAGGTACATTCCCTAAGGACAGGTACCTCTCGGGAAGGTCGATATTTCCATTAAAACAGCCATCGTGCAGGTCATTCCAAGAGTTGAAGTCATCTGCGTTCTCAGTATGCTGATCGAAGCGAATGGTTGTAACGGACAAACGATCGCTCGTATTGCCACAAAACGAACAACATGGTTGGGCTCATCACCATGGTTTCCAACATCCGCGGGTGGCTAAAAGAGGACGGCCAATAATGGTTCGAAATCTCTTTCTTGACACCTCATTGTCTTTATATTCGGTTCGTTTTCGAAAATAAACTCAAGCTGTAGGTCAGCGCTCATCTAGGTTTCTTTCTTGTCCTTGTCCTCTCTTCCGCAGTTAGTTACTATAACGTTATCCAACCACGTTTTTTTATGACACTGGGTAAAATCAAGACAGATAGTCAGGTAGAACAGTAGAAGAAGTGTCTCAGATAGCCGATAGCCAAATCATTGTTCTCTTGTTACAGCTAATGTCAGAGAATTTGGCATTCAGGCAGCTTCAAACTTCTAACAGTAAGTGACGCGAAAGCAGGAGTACTAAGTGATCTCTGTAGAGTTGTGCTGCTGATGGAGTGTAGAACCGAATGGAATACGAAAAGAATACTTTTCGAATAGTAACGCAACATCTTTCACAGCAGTCGTAGAGTGGTAAGGTGACAATTTTCAAAAACAGTTTGAGAATTCCACCACATTTGTTTGAAATGAATAATCACAAGCTTGGACAGGAAGAACATTATGGTTTATCTTAACTAACAAAAATAATACAGTTTAAAAAAGCATGAAATATTTTATAACTGTCGCCTGAAATGTAACAGGGATTAAAGTTTTCAGATTCCAACTTTGTCAACAGTTGCTTAGCACTGTAGGTGCTTGAAAAGGCACGTGCTTGGGCCGCTGTTGTCCCGTTATTAGCGACGATACCTTTGTGAATAAAAGTTAGAGAGGAGCTTCTCACTGCCCCGTATTCAATGACGACGGAATGGTTCTCACCTTCGCTAAGTCTCTCACATGTGACGCATACTCCCTGCCACATATTTCATAAAAGCAAGTGAAAAATGTCAGCACTGAACGCTCGGACTTATCAGGATTTCGGGCATCTCGGCTCTACGCTGCCAACGCCGCCTTGCACCGCCGTAAACACACAAAACTGAAATGAAACCAGTGGATAACGCAATATAGTCCTGTGAAAGAAGGAAAAACGGATGGACGGCTTCATGCCAAAGCAATGCATATGACAAACAACATCTGATATGATTGACATGTGGCGTTTAACGTCCCAAAACTACCATATGATTATAGAGATGCCGTAGTGGAGGGCTCCGGAAACTTAGACCATATAGGCTTCCCCAACGCGCACCCAAATCCGAGCACACTGCAGCGTACAGCATTTTCGCCTCCATCGAAAATGCAGCCACCGCAGCCGGGACCCGACCCCGTGGGTCAGAAGCCGAGCACCCCAGCCACTAGACCACCGCGGCGGGGCGACAAACAATATTTCGTGTTTCGCGTATATGGACCCATCGAGAGCATGTAAACTTCACGGTAATCACTGTACGCGTCACTAAGTTAGCAGGATAGACGAAAAACGCGAGGAGAGTATCATGCGCTCGTTACTTTGTATGTCGCAAGGCTGGCGAGGGTCCTGAGAATGGCCCCTCAACCACGCCAAATTAAAAGGCGAGACAGTAGTTTCTTCGTCGCCGTCACTGTTATTCCTGCAAGCGCCTTCTTCTCCTCGGTACCTATTTTGTAATAAAACGGGCCGTATATCAACACTAAACGCTGAGCAAATGCTATTTCTGGCTTTCTGACAACATGCTGCTATCTCCGCTTGCGCAGTGGTAAATGAACAGAACGAAGCTAAATCGGTTTATCGCGTGTGACAGCCATGAGTGGCGAGGACAGAACAGAAATTCGACTGCGTGGCAAAGCAGGCTAGGGGACAATTCACAACACTTGTCTCTCGTATATCGACCAGTCGGGAGCTTAATTCATCCTGACGTAACGTGAACGAACTGCTGGCATCGTGGATTGGTGCTCAAATACGGGAAACGCTAGGATACAATAATGCACTATTTATTCGGTTTTGCAGAGGTTCTTAAGGGGTCCATAAAAAAGTTCAGGGGCCTCTAACCACATCGAGTTTGAAAACAAGACAGCGATTGATTTCGGTCTCGCCTGCCCTCAAATCTCCTCAAATCTCTAAAATCAAATTAAGGAGGAGAGAAGCAAGGTGCCTTATGAACGCCTCGTCTTTTTTTTTTTCTGCTGCCAGTTCGAACGCTCACTCTTCGAAGGAAGCTGTCAGCCCTCTTTAGTTCTCGAAGTGGTCGTCATGCAATGCCAAATAAGTTATTGATTGATCATCATCATCATCAACATCAACATTAACATCAGCCTGACTACGTCCACTGCAGGACAATGACCTCTCTCATGTTCCGCCAGTTAACCCGGTCCTGTGCTTGCTGCTGCCAATTTATACCCGCAAACTTCTTAATCTCATCTGCCCACCTAACCTTCTGTCTCCCCCTAACGCGCTTGCCTTCTCTGGGAATCCAGTCAGTTACCCTTAATGACCAGCGGTTATCCTGTCTACGCGCTACATGCCCGGCCCATGTCCATTTCCTCTTCTTGATTTCAGCTATGATATCCTTAACCCCTGTATGTTCCCTAATCCACTCTGCTTTCTTCTTTGCTCATCCAGATATTTTAACGACCATGACACATAAAGTGATCATGGTCCTTAAAATATCTGGATGAGCAAACTGGGGATTAGGACATACAAGGAGCCCTGTGGCTTTGAGTATTATTAGTAACTGGGCAAATTGTTAACGATTCATAGGTGGTCGAGGTAAACAGCGCACAAAAACGAACACAGAGTAAGGGAAGGGCACAACACGAGTGCCGACTTTCAACTGAGAAAATTAACGAAGGAGTACCAAACATATACACTGTTTGCGCACCTTTCATTTGGCATTGCCCCGCCGTCGTGGTCTAGTGGCTAAAGTACTCCGCTGCTGACCCGTATTTCGCGGGATCGAATCCTTGATTTGATTGATTGATATGTGGGGTTTAACGTCCCAAAACCACCATATGATTATGAGATACGCCGTAGTGGAGGGCGGGATCGAATCCTGGCTGCGGCGCCAGCATTTTCGATGGAGGCGAAAATGATGTACGCCCGTGTGCTCAGATTTGGGTGCACGTTAAGGAACGCAGGTGGTCGATATTTCCGGAGTATTCCACTACGGCGTCTTTCATAATCATATGGTGGTTTTGGGACGTTAAACCCTACATATCAATCAATCAATCAATCAATCGAAATGAATATCTGCGAAATGCAATGATTTGTTTAAACTCATAAGCCAAGACTTGAAAGGGGTGCTATAGCGACGACCCAGGCGCTAAAGAGGGGCCGTTACCTTATTTGTGCGCCGTCCACTTGGGTGTGATATCATTAAATCTACAAGCAACACTTCCGAAGCTAACTAAAATTGTTGAGAAAATAACTCATAGAAATAATAGTTGTTTGGAAGCTGATGCGTAAGAGTACAGGGCTAAATGTGCCGAAAGTTTCTATTAGCAGAGATGGCGCGAAAATACAAAACGCATAAAAATAATGGCACACATACAATGTAAGTAACAAGCACAACGCACATTATCGCGAACATAAGCATACTGCAAATATAACCAATATCAAGCAATGTCTAGTAAATACAATGGAGGCCCACAGCCAAAAAAAGTGCCCTAGCTCCCTCCCCCCGATATTGAGATGGAAAGAGAGTGGCGGTGTTTTTCAAGGTCCTCAAGAATGACCCCCCCCCCCCCCCGGGAAAAAAATTTTCGCTACCAGCTTGGTACACAGGAAAAGAATACATATGCGATTAGCGTCATATGTAAAGTTTCAAGGGCAGATGTGAAGCTCATTTGTCATAACTCAATTACGTTTGTTCCATGGGAATGCGTTGCATTTTTCAATAAAAAAGAGGGGGGGGGGAGGCACTACTTTGTTTTCATTCGTGCAAACAGTAGTCTTGCTGTGGTTCCATCTCATTGCCCTTTCTCGGTTGTACTGCACGCAACTAGAGAAATCTATATTCGCTCTGCTGTTTTCAATTTTCTTAAAAAGCATTTGCACGTGGTGTTATTTTCTGCATAATTCTATATATAGAGTAGGAGGACCACTTAAGGGGGGGGGCGGAGTGATTTTAAATGAAAAGAAGAGAAAGGTGAGCCCCGTAACTGTCTCTCAGAGGGAGGAAACCTCAACAATAGCTCACGAGGGATGGGGGTAGAGAAGGGATCAAAAGGATAGGGTTAAAAGGTAAAGAAAGAGAGAGAGAGAGAGAGAGAGAGAGAGAGAGAGAGAGAGAGGAGAGGAGAGAGAGCGAGCGAGACACAGGGACAGCGAACAACAGAAGTAAGAAGAAGACAGGAATGATGGACACGGTTGCAGGAGTCCGAGGACGGGGCACCACTGGCGAGAACTCTTGTCGGCGTCAGGAGGTGGCGTAGGGCTAATCCAGTCGGCCAGAGCAACGCTGTCGTGGTCGAAGGGGACTTGCGGCAGGAGGTGGCGTAGGACCAGGCCACTCGGCCAGAGCTGCACCTTCGTCGCAGATCACGAGAGCACAACCGGCCAGCACGGAATCCAGCGAGCGATTGAAGGCTGAGGACTGCTTAATTTCCTCACGTTAGTAACGGACACAGGCACTCATGATGAATCACGGCGCTTTTTTGAACAAGTTGTTCAGGGTCATCAATATTGTGACGATGATTTAGTTTCAAGTTCTGCGGCTTCTAAGCAATAAGAACAGCCGTGTTACGAATGTGGCCTTCATCACTTGTACGATACGTGGATATACATCCCAAACAAAAAAAAAGTTAACACCAACTTATTTCTGTTGCAGTTGGTCTAAATTATTTTATGGAACAGCAACTGCGCTGTAAATTCTCAGTCATAGTAGAGAACGTGTACAAGCTAGTACATACGACGTATTTATGAGATTTATTTGCTAGTACATTTAGTGCATAAATGCACAACCAACATCTAAGAGAAATGGAAATAATTGGAGTCGCCCAAAAGGGGCATGACCTTATTTTAACCATTGGCACACAATTTACTCTAATGGAAGTTGGCGAAACGAGAGGTAGAAATATTGTAACCAATCACCTGAATTACTAATAATTATGAAATGAAAAAAAAAAAAACGCCAGGTCTGCGCGGATCGCGCAACACAGTAACATCGAAAGCTAGAAGAGCAGCCTTTCAGAGCCTTTTCCAAACACTCATTGGGTAACGACTGCAAGAACACTTGCTTGATACCCACTTGGTCATTAGCAAAAAATAATTTGGGTAGTAGGCGGGCATTCGCTATGCTATTTATCGTCATTCTTTTGAGAAGCTGAGAAGCGTTGCTATCCGCTAAACACTTGCAAGAAATTTTGTGCCAGTTGTTCATACAGTGGCTGACGACGATGACGAATTCTGGCTGAAGTGGGTATGCGCCACAGTTAATGGAGGAACAAGAACAAGCTTTTGTAAGGGGTTGGAGCATAGGACGGCCCACTCGTTACGCTATTCACATTATGCGACGACTGGTTGTTTTTTCGCTGTTTTGAAACGCTTTATAGGTCGTATTAACGTGATTGTTTTTACGACATCAAGCCTGCATAGGGCAAGTTTGACAACAAGTCAGAAGCACCGGTGGAGCTCAGTGGTTAAATAAAGGAAAAAAAAAACGGTGTAGCTCAGTGGTAGAATACTGTGATGGCACCCGGGTTCAAGCCCCACCGTGTCATCGGTACGAGGTTTTTTTTTCTAATTTCGCGCGATGTGGTTACGGACACCAGCGGCCGACAACTGCGCGTGACCAGAGTTGTGATCTCATAACAGCTTTCGCTGTGAAAGGGAAGCCTGGTTCGAAACAACCCTCGTAGATCGGGGGTTAACCGTTTGCAGTGTTTGAGCGCGTGGCTCCTATAGATAAAGCTTTGCTGTTGTCTAAAATGAAAAAATAAAAAAAACATTCTGAGGCATTGGGTGTTTCAGTGAAACCAACATAGTCGCTAGGCGTTCTAGAAAATTTGCCCTTGTAACACGTGCAAGACTGATGCACCGAGACAACCTCAGGAAAGGAAAATCAAAGCTGTAATAAGCCTTCCGGTGGTGCAGCTGATTTTTCAGCTGGTACCGCTCGAGGAAGGCAAAAAAAAAAAAAGATAGCTTTGGGGGTGCCATGGAGTCGAAGAACGGCAAAAAAAAAGATAGCTTTGGGGGTGGAGTTTCCACGTGCCATTAGAAGAGTGGGCGTAGTACTTGATCTGCAAGCACAACTCATTCAAATAGTTTCTAACTTTCCTCGCGCGTTCAACAGAGGGCCATCTGACGCATTGTATTATTTGTTGCTGGTCTGAAAACGGCTGCCAAGTGTTGCTTAGGAGGAATGGTGGCGCTGAATACGACGATTTCTCTTATAAAGTAGCGTTGTAACGAGCACGATGTCAATCACGTGAAAAGCCCGTGACTATGGAGCTGAATGTCCACCATCCTGCGGTAAAGGTGTCGAACGCAGGAGCACGCCTCCGGAATAATTCTTAAATGCTGAGCATCTCTTAGTCGAACCATGTCCCGGCTCCGGCGTCGACGGCGCCGTCCAGACCCCCAATGCGCATGCTCGCGTCTCGTGCCGCATGCTCACGTCTCACGCCAACTGTCGCTCCCTTGTCCCTCTCTCGCCTCGCAAGGCCGACACAGAAAGCGCCTGCTAGTAAAAAGAAAATAGACTGCTCGAGTTGGACAACCATTCACTGGTTACCCCGTATTAGTACCGGATCACGTGTTCGTAATTCAGTCAAGGGCGTCTTTATTTTGCTTTCAC
Organism: Rhipicephalus annulatus; assembly: GCA_013436015.1. Classification (NCBI taxonomy): domain Eukaryota; kingdom Metazoa; phylum Arthropoda; class Arachnida; order Ixodida; family Ixodidae; genus Rhipicephalus; species Rhipicephalus annulatus. The sequence continues at coordinate 35,519 of WOVY01003679.1, read as the reverse complement.
TCGACTTGACGCTTTGCTTAACTCGAGTATAGATGCAATGGAAGCAACAATACCTTCAACAAGAAGTTGGGCATAACCCAACATCAGCGTCACACCACTCGTTGAAAGCAACGCCTCTCCTTCATTCAATAAATAGGAATAATAAAGACGAAGCAACAGTTAAACGTTCCCTAACCAAGCCTAATTACGCAATATTAACGCGATACCCCTAACACGCTGCGACGCATTTACTATAGTGTTCTCCCCGTGTGAAGACGTGGGAGGCTTTATCTCTCATTTTTCACCAATAAGCGTCTTATGCCTCGTCCACTGCGTTAACAATCTAAATTGGCACTCGAACGCCACTTGAAGCAGGGGGCGGAAATTCCCTATACCTCCCATGTTTTCGCTGTCGGCTGCGGCAGCACCGCTTTTACCACTGATGGTTGCCGGGCATCCGACTAGAAAGATATCGCCAAACGGAAAAAAAAATTCATGACGTCACTGGTGACGTCTCTGCATAGAAGAAAAAACGAAAAATCGCGAGGAGGAGGGCTGCCGTGGAAGCCCTTCTTTCCCACTTCGCATGCAAGCGGAATGCGTTGGTGCCTCCTCGAGGTCCTGGCCGCTTGGCGATGAGCCATTCGTAAAATTTTGTTGTCCTTTTTTTATTTTGTTCGTCTTTTTTGAAGAGACGAAACATAAGCTGACTGATTTGTCAGCAACAGGAAACTCGATCGGCAAAAATTAAATGATCTTTTTTATTGCGCAAAAACAGACATACGCGTAGTGTGAAAGTGTCAAGTCTATAAAAGCAGCTTCAACTTACAAGCGACACTGCACTTCTGTCAGTCCAGTCAGGCTTGCAGAGAGCTGGGTTTAGTAATATGTACTCATGCAAAAATAAAAATTCTTGCTCAAATAATGCGTCAGAATCCTTGTGCTCACCCGTTGCATTTAGGAAGCGTTGAACAACCTTCGCGAAACTAGAAATCCGTGGTTTAGCACTCAGCAGAGCCGCGGAAAACATGTGTTGCCCAGTTGAGCCTTCTGCGCTGGAACCGCTTGTACGGACTCGACGCTGCGTGAAATTGTATGCGGAACTTCGCGCTAACATTAACTTTCTCGCTTTTCTTTGCAGCCTATTTAATAATTAGAATAAGGATCTTTTTTTTTTTGCAGACATTTCGCCAAATGCACCTTTGCGTGTGTGGTTTTGCGGTTTTTCGTGCTTGCGTTGTATTTATGCAAGGATTGTGTGACACCCGTGCACATATGGTCGCTTGGATGGTATGAATGGAAAGTTGTAGTTGATGATTGGACAGTTATACTATAGCAGTGAATCGATTGTATCTGCTGCATTGACTGATTTTCGTGCAGTCATCTAACCGGGATGGCATCCTGCTCTCCCATAGTAGAGTACCACGTAATCTTAATCGTTTAACACGTTCATAATACACAGCCCTAGCTGTCTTGATTAAGTGAAAGAGCAATCGATTTGTGGGGTTTAACGTCCCAAAACAACCAAATGATTATGAGAGACGCTGGCTGTAGTGGAGGGCTCCTGAAATTTAGACCATCTGGGGTTGTTTAACGTGTGCCCAACTATGAGCACTCGGTCCTACATCATTTCCGCCTCCGTCGGAAATGCAGCCGTCACAGCCGGCATTTGATCCCACGACCTGCGGGTCAGCAGTCGAGTATCTTAGCCACTTGACCACCGTCACAGAAAGTGGTGGCACTGGTAAAAATGCCCGTGCGGAGCACACTTCGAACCGGAAGTCGATGCAGACGGCCGCCGTTGTCCACAATCATTTGCGTTAGCCACGAGAGAGAGAGAGAGAGAGAGAGAATAAAAGATTTATTTGCGACCAAGGAAGGAATGTCGGTGTTTGGGATCCTTAGTCCGGATCCCATATCGTATTGGCACAGGCCACTGTCCTGGCTCGTCTAACGAGGGCATCTTGTGTCTTCGGAACCGAGCTGGAATCAGCTACCTCCCACCCTATACAGTGTTGTGTTGTGCTCTGGGTTGTAGAGGTGGATTGTGTGGAGATTCCCATGCCATATGGTACAGGGTGGCTGTTTTATTGACGCAGAATCTGCATTGTGGTGCCAATGTGTCGGGATCAATCTTGGACAGAATGTATGATTTGGATAAGACTAGGTCTGCAGGCGACGCCACGCTACCTGAGATTATTTACTGAGCTTTTGCCCCGGGGGCGTAAGTTTCCGTCTTTCGAGTCTTTGATGTTCTAGAATATCTGTGTAGGTTAGGAGCGGGTCCATACGCATAGCCGAGGGTGGAGGTCCGGAAGAGTAATTCTCCGGGCCGAGGCATGGGCGAGTTCATTGCCTCTAACTCCGCAGTGGCCGGGTATCCATATCAGCTGTTTCTATTCGCCCTGTGAGCGTGAGGACGAGAATTGTGTAAGAAGTCGATGCGCAATGGGGCCAATGTAGCCTTACAACAATTTCGGTAGGCTGCTTTTGAATCTGTTAGAACGAAGGTGGACCTTGGGTTTCGTAGGGCGAGGGCAATTCCTGCTTCTTCCATACTAGTTGTGTCTGTGTCCTGGGCTGATATACAATCAACCTGCTTTCCTCGATCAATGACGCTTGCTGTATATTTGCCATTAACTGGTTCAGCTGGATCGACAAAGAAGACACCCTAAGTATCTGAATAGTTGTCGTGAACATTTGCCCGTGATCGACGTCGATGTTCGTGGAACTGAGGATGCATGTTGCGGTAGTGGTTTGATGATGAAGTCCTGCCTCCATTCATGTGAGATACGTTGTTTTCTCCTTCTCTCAATGGGGGCTTCGATGCCAAGTTCTGATAGTGCTTTCCATCCCGTTTTAGTGATGGCGAGGCGCATAGCTTCATTCGTGTGGTGTGCATGGAATAGTACTGATACGGTATTGTGGAGCCTCATTTGAAGCTGACGTTCCATGAGTGTCCACGGGTTAAGGTTCAGAGCCTTCTTGAGAGTCACACGTATGACTCTGTCTATTTTGTGCTCGGCTGCTTTCAAGACCCTCAGGTAAGGAAAGCTATAGATTATGCGACTGAAAACAAATGCCTGAATTATTCGCATTATGTTGTGTTCTTTCATTCCTCGTCATCGGTTAGCCACCCGACTAATCATGCGAGAGATTTGTAGGCACGACGTTTTTAGTTTATGTAAAACAAACGAGTTGCTGCCTCGTTTATTGAAGTGGGACCCCAGAATTCGGATAGTTTCAACCTCTTTAATTTGCGTTCTATTGAGTTGTACCTTTAGGGATGTATTGTCAGATGCTTTATTTCTATATACTAGGATTGCTGATTTCGTGGGGAAGAAGTCCAGACCATTCTTGCATCCTATCTTTTCCACTGATGGAGGTGGCCATTTGGAAGGCTTCTTATATCTGACCCAGGTTGTGAGACCAGCTCCAGATCTAGACGTCATCAGCATATATGGCGTGGCGTACTTGCGAAATTTCAGTTAGGGCCTCCGGGAGGCGCATGAGGGCGATATTAAAGAGGAAGGGGGAAAGGGCAGCCCCTTGGGGAGTACCAAAATCACCCATGGTGATGGGTTGAGATTTAAGGCCCACTATGTGAATAGTGACTTGTCTGTCTGTAAGGAAGTCCTGCACATGGGCATATAATTATGGACCGCACTTGAATTCCCGTAGGTTTTCCAAGATATTGAAGTTCCGAACAATGTCAAAGGCACCCTTGAAATCAATTGTAAGAATGGCCCTTTCCGCTTGAGTGGCACCGCTGGACAGGTTGACAATCTCGTGTTTTAGTTGGAGAAGGATGTCCTGCGCTGACAAACGGGGGCGAAAGCCGTACATAGTGCCAGGCAAGAGGTTCTGTTTTTTCTAGATATTCGGTTAGCCTTATCTATAAGGCCTTCTCCATCACCTAACCAGCGCATGACGTGTGGGATATGGGCCGGAGGTTATCAATATTGAGCGCTTTCCCGGCTTTCGGGATGAAAGTGAGCTCGGCCGATTTACACGCTATGGGAAGCGTATATCCGGCGTCCCAGTACTGGTTCATTTTATCTACTAGCAACTGAGTCATGTCATCGCTTAGGTTAGAGAGGAGCCCTACGGATACCTGATCGGGTCCCGGGCCGGTACCTTCTCACAACGACCTGCCTTTGGTCCCCGACTTTCTGTCTGTAAACGTAGCCTTTACGAAAATTAATTACAAAATTTCATCTAGGGCCTCCGGGTGGAGCAAGAGGGTGATATTGAAGAGGAGCGGGGAAAGGACATTCCCTTGGGGAGTACCGAAATCACCATGGTGGTGGGTGCCTGCTTGACTCGTTTGATTATGTTCGGTTGCCGCGCATATAGCGGTTCTTCGAAACCTTCCCCGTGTCTTTTACCCCACACACATATACATACATCATACATACATACATACATACATATATATATATATATATATATATATATATATATATATATATATATATATATATATATATATATAGTGAGAGAGAGAGAGGGAGAGACATATATTATTGATTTCGCGACCGCATTTTGTGTCCATGTTTTCCTTATATTGCGCTTCCGTTACCTCGTAATAAAAGCACAATGCCGTGGTCTGTGTTGCTTTGCGTTGCAACAAATTAATGTTTGCTTTGCAGCGGACTACTCAATTTTATGACACGTAACATTTGTGCGTACTGCCGAAAACTCATGCTTGATTGTGACGGGTACAGCTCTGCAAAGAACAATTGGTGCCAGCAGTGTTTGTAAACTGATGCGTTTGTTGCTTCCAAAATAACAAATCATATATTCAGTGTAGGTGGTGAGAGGCGTTGTATGCACCACGATATGCTGATCTAGTTCAGAGGAGGGAAAGAAAAAAGAGATGAAAAAGCCGAACCTAGTTTGAAACAGCTTTCTATTTGTCTGTGCTTTTGTCATTAGAAAAAGCGGATATAAAATAAAGCTTAGAAAAAAAAGGCATTTGTTGCTTGCAATACTACGTAGCCCGAGTACGGCATACATACTAGCAGAGTCCTTCAGTGATACTATAGGACTAACTGTGCACTATGCAGGTAATGCACCATAGAAGTGTAGCGCAAGTTTACCAGTCTCTAATTCACCCATAGTTTATACGGAATAACTGCTTCATACCTTTAAATGCTCCTGCTCAAGATATTCAACTGCCTTTTACTTTGCAACAGTGCACGAATGAAGGTTGAGGTAATAAGCGCCAGCTGCAAGCAAAACCGGTGCACTGCATGCCAGCACTGTCTACATTAGCATGTTAATACACTTGTGTGAAGGTCAGATAGTCTCGTTACCGTGTACTGTAGCATTATTACTTAGTGGGCTACATGCTGGTTAGAATGTCACCCTTTCTTTCAAGCCCTGGTTTTCTCCCGAAATTTGTTTCACCTTAAAAATTAAGATCACTTCTGGAATTTAGTTTCAACACCAATACCAACACAACTTTTATCAATGCTGGGGGGGGGGGCGATTGTAGGGTTCCAGTATATTGCCAGTACTCTGTTAAAAAGTGCCCCACATTTACATTCATTAAATTTCTTTTTATATGTATTGCATGTGCATCACCACAAAAAAATTGAGCTAGTTGAGTGAGATTCAACACGAAAGAAGGTGAGGCATGCAGGTACAGACAACAGAAAAGAACTAGACAGTGAAAATGCGGCTGTCAGCTGAAAAGGCACACTCTGCCCATCTAGTGAGCAACCATTACAAAAAAAATGGAGGAGAGTTAACAATATCTTAAGAAAGGCCTCAGAGTTGTGCAAACCATTTTCTAGACATTGCCTCTGCACTTGAGGATCTGAGCTGGCAGTAGTCCCCTATATAATCAAGACTGTTGCTATACCTTTGATCGAAGCATTTTAATTTTGTGGACTGCAGCATTGCCAAGTCGTGCCGTAGGTCCTCAGTCATCAAATAGTGTGTGCATGAAGTTAACGTCAGCCTTAATGAACAGATTATGCTTCTGTGCATTTATTCAAATATTATTATTTTGCCAAGCAAAATAAGCATTTTGAGTCAATCTATAAATTCATGTGCAAAAAATCAGTACATCTCTCAAGCATATAATTTAGCAAAAATGAATGAAATGTGCAAAGAAACGTACCCAGTGAAATTTATTATGATCCATTGACCTCTAAAAATCGCCGGAGTTGCCTTTTAAGAGCACAGCACTTCTTTCAGTTTTCTGCTCAGTTAAATAAAATGTCCAGTCACTCACTGTGCATTCATACTGTCAAACCGCACCAGATGATGGCAATTATGCTGAAGATTTTTACCCGTGTCAAAGCAGCAAGTGACTCTCCACAGGAAGGACCCAAATCCCTGATTGATTCGACTACCTGTTGCCACCAATTAAAGAGTTATTTGATCTTTAAGTAGCCATAAATAATATGTTCAGTATTCTACAATATTTTCTGCTACAGAAAGCGTAATCATAAAGGCAGCTAGTAAATATTAAATTTCACCAACATTTAGGCACTTCCAGAAATTTTTTTGAAGCACGTTGAATACCATTTTGATTGGGTGGTGCCACCAAATTTTGAGGCCCTGAAAAACCTTTTGTAGGCTTCCTCTGTACACAAGGACACTCAGCACAAAGTGTTGAACTTTGCAAATGTTTAGAATATATCTTAATTCACTTCCAAAGTGTGCCTAAATGTTCATTATCGTGGTTGAAAACCCTTCGCTAGTGCGACTGTCATTGACGTCACTGTGTAGGAAGTGTAAAAAATTTTAGTGAAGCGACACCTACATTACAGTGACATGCAATGAACAGCAACTGACCAACAGCTCTCTTGCACCAGGCAACTAATAGGCTGGTGAATTGTGGCAACACAATTTTTCTCAGCCTGTTAGCGAAGTACCCAAAATTGCTAGACTTTTAGAAAGTGCTTCACATACATCTTCATGCGAACCTTTGAAGGCAAATTTAGTGAATTTCACTTTGTTTAAAAATCTTGATTTAAGCATACTGGGTTACCATGGCTGTAAACGTGAGACCAGATAGGTGGGGCCAATGATAGGTGAGACCAGATATATCAGGGCAACACAGAACTGATGTTGCAAATATGTGGCACACTCTAACTCTCTGCTGGTGTCAATTCTCATCAGTGATGTAGTTATGAATGCAAAACTTTTTAAAAAATTTTCGCCACGATCACTCAGGAAAAACAAAGAAACGTTCCTATAATTGTGGTTGCATGAAGTGTCAGAAGATGTCGACACCATCTTCTCGTAACTGGGTACTCCACAAAGATCTCTACACATACTGGAATTTTATACCTACTATTACTTTCTATTAAAAATTGTCGTGCATTTTGACTGTAGCCAGAAGTTGCTTTTGTGTGTGTGTGTGTGTGTGTGTGTGTGTGTGTGTGTGTGTGTGTGTGCGTGCGTGTGTGTGTGTGTGTTTAAGAGCAGAGGATGCACCACTTTATGTGTTCCAGCTTTCTGGGGCCACGTGCTCTAGCTTTCAACGCAGTAATGTTTCCTGTACATCTTGGCACCCAGACACCAAGCTGGAAGTAGTAGTTCATGTAAATAAATCAAATTATTTAGCAAGAATACGTGAAGCCTGAAACACGCATCATGCTGCCTAGAAAAATAAAGAAACATTTTGAATGAAACACACACAAGTCACAAATTCTGTGGCAACACCTCATTAAGAAAACTACCAGAGCATCAAGACACTGGAAGCCAGATAGAGAATAAGATACATGTACATTGCGAGATTGCTCTGTGGTCTGTAGTGAGGTGCTTCACATCCAATAAATGCTTAAATGCAACTGTTAGAAATTGGTTATACTATTCATTTATTCAAGCAAGGCCAACTTTTGTTCAGGTTGAAATGAAATGGAGATTTTATACGTCTATTTTCCCTACTTTTGCCAGACGTACACAGGGATGACACGAGTATAACTCGCCATGATACCTTATCAGATATGGTGTAGCACTATTAAGTTCAAAGACATGGCTTCGTTCATTCTTCCAGGTGATGGCTGCATTTTAATGGAGACAAAATGCAAAAAGGCCCATGGATTTAGATTTAGGCGCATGTTCAAAAACCTCATGTTGTCGACATTATTATAATAGTTATGGTTATGGTAAAATACACAATTATACCACCTCTGGCAAAATAAATAAAGTAGAAATGCGGAAGACAAATAGCCTACCACAACACAACAGTTCAATTGAGCTCTGGACTTGATTCTGTAGCGCAGCACTAGTAGATGCTAGCCAGCCAAAGAAAAAGACAAGCGTCGGTGGCGTGAAGCACCTAGAACGTTCTGGGGCTTTTGAATAGCTGGCTGCCACAGCCTCCGCTCTGCTTTGGTATCTCGCTTCCTTTTCGAGCTATACTCCTTCGTCCTTGCATTAAACCAGCCCCGAACACGCGCCTAAATTAGACGCCGTACCGTTTCTGAAATACAGGGACCCATAATGTACACTAAATGTTTCATTTTAGAGGGACCAGCAACCAATTTTCAGGTACCTGTTTCTTTAGCCTAATAATGGAAAGCACTGATCTGACTTGAGCCGATCATGGACTGGTAACGTTCAAAATGGTAACGTGCCGCAGCTTGCGATATTCCACTGGTTGCGGTGAATGCAGTGCGACTTCTCAGTGTAACTTCCTCTTATATTGTAAGTACAAAACACAGCAGAAATAGGTAATTACACACGTACGGCAATTTTCAGCTCTGATTATGGTACGCTTAAAAGTCTATGACTATGTACTGTGAATCGAATGACTCCTTAGTGTAGCATGAAAGCTTCTCTGCTATGTTGCACAACATACTGGTTAGGATAAGAGAAAGCTGGGCAGCTTGGTACGCATTCATTCCAACTAGGCATGTGAACACAGACGCAAAAAAGATGTCACAACACCATTTACACTAACAACTGCAATGGCGCACAGTGGCAAAAAAGAAAGAAGGCATGAATACTTATCTCTGCATGCACAAGCAGTAGGTCGACCTATATTTCCAGCACAGATGAGAGCCTATGTACATGTTAACTGTTAAGGCATTTGACTTCTTTTTGTGTAGGTTAATAGACTGATGAGCTACCACTGTTATCGATATGTCATGCCTCAATAGTCAGGCGCATTTTTCATTTCTGTACCTGTAAAAACTGAGCATTCATCGAATTGCAGCATGCACTTACACTCTTGACAATGTCAAGATAGATTAGAAGGTGAGCCTCTGGATAGTGATCTCTTGTATTCCATTAAACTCTGATTATTACAGCAGCCCAGCCCCTCTACATAGAAACAGCTACAGCTAAAAGTGACCTTATAAGCCATACCTGTGCGGCAATTAGTGAATTTGTTGGTGCGTTTTACAAAAAGATGTCAGTCTCCTTTGTGTCTATCATCCTTTCTCTGCACAGCTGCACAAAATCCTACCTAGCTTATTGGCAGGCTCAAAAATAACATTAGCACCGTATATACTTTTTACTTTCTTTAGCCTGTGATATCCACAATAAATGAGCGAAGTGCCTGTGACATGTTTCTTGTATCATTGAAGATGTTTAAGCTGGCCTTAGTTTGTGAAGCCTAACAAAAATGGGTATAGATTGTTGTGAACTTTGTAGCAGCGTGTTGAGTATGGTAGCACAATACATTAACGTAACGTTGGCGGTTGTATTTTTGTTGCGAATGTTGAAGAAACGTTTTATGTTTTCAAACAACAGTGTCTGAACGTTTTACATGAAACGTATAACGTTCTTTGTTGTATGTAAAACGTTAAATATATATTAGAAATACATTGCTAAAATAACGTTGAATGTGGAACATTAGTACAAATTCAAACAAAACATTGAACCATGAATGTTATATTTCAAACGTTAAAGAAATATTAAAATTGCACAAAAATCAACAAAACAGGTAAACATTCCAGCAATGTTCATGTAATATTTTACCATCATTATTTGCCAAAAATGCCCATTAACAAGAAATTTAGCTGCAGAGAAATACTTCATGATGTACAGAGAAAACATACAGAGAAAACATTATTTATTTAAGAAATGAAATTGGTTTTTGCTAAGTGACACCAGATAATGATAGCTACAATAACATAGTGCAGTCAATCCGTGGCTATTCTTCATTTGATATTGCAACTAATCTATGCATGCTTATGAATCGATTTTACTGCTTGAAATGTCATGCACAGCTGTCTTTTCGTCATATATTTGTAGTAGCTTTAAAGTTTCTCATACATCACTGCGGTATGTACTTTAATAGCCAAACTACCATGGACGTCAGCATGAATTAGTTGAGTCTTGGTGGGGTGAGGGTCGCATTGCAATGGGAGAGTGCTGGTGTGGCTTGGGCAAATGATGCTTTAAATTTGCATGCCCCCGCTGATTCCCTACAACACTGATGACTCACAAAAGGTTGTCAAAACAGTAATGCGATTTCATTATTGAGGTCCCAATGCTTTACATGCGGGAGTGAGCCAAACAATTATTCTAAATAAAACAAAGATGCTAAGGCTTCGCTAAAGCTATCGAAGTTTGAATGATGGTGATGCTCTTGGAAAGACTGTTCCAGTCCTGGGTTGTCTAGCAAAGGTGCGACAGTGGGTCATGGTGCAAACAAGAGGTAGGTCGACAGCCTTCTGGTAATGTGTGTGGGCTGAAGTATGATGAGCAGTTTGGAAGTTATATTGAAATGTATGCATTCGGTACTACAAGTACATTCTAGTGATTGTGCATTGCAGGTATAAATTATGTATGCCTGGGTTAGTCCTTATCCAAGCAACAACACTAGCTGGTACAGTACGAGTAACAGTAGAGTAATTGGAACAGATTAATATAACTTCAGACGCGGCGATGGCGTAGTGATTAGAGCATCCGCTTCGCATGCAAAAGGTCCGTGGTTCAAATACCGGTGCCACGCAGTTCCTAACCGCATAAAAAAAAATTCGCGTGGTGATGGAACTGCATTAAGAAGCCTGGGGTGCGGCTTCACCGGTAACCACCGCCGGGAACGCACTCCCTCACCAGAGAAGGATTGGCCACCCTAGTGCAGTATCTGGCCACTACCTCCCACATGCATACGCCGAATAACTCACGGCCCTCAGTCCCCAGCAGCTGCGAAGCAAATGACCACGGCAGCGGTCAGATCTGCAACGCAGCAGAGGGTGCTAAGAATCTCTGGATCTAGACAGGCCGCCATCGGAACCTGAACTTGGCAACGTTTAACGCTAGAACCTTATCTAGTGAGGGAAGTCTAGCTGTACTATTCGAGGAGCTAGAGGGTGTTAAATGACATATAATATGGCTCAGTGAGGTTAGGAGGACAGATGAGGCCTATACGGTGCTACTGAATGGGCACGTCCTTTGCTATCGGGGCTCGGCAGGCAGAAGAGAACTGGGAGTGGAGTTCTTAATTCCCAGAAACATAGCTGGCAACATAGAGGAATACTATAGCATTAATGAAAGGGTGGTAGGTATTGTAATTAAACTGAATAAAAGATACAAGATGAAGATGGTACAGGATTACGCACCTACATCCAGCCAGGATGACCTTTCAGTTGAAAGCTTCTATGAAGACGTGGAATCAACAATGAGTAAGGTAAAAACACAGTATGCTATAGTGATCGGAGACTTTAATGCAAAGGTAGGGAAGAAGCAGGCTGGAGACCAGGCAGTAGATTATGGAATCTGTACTAGAAACGCCAGAGGACAGCTACTAGTAGAATTCGCAGAACGCAATAATTTACGGATTTTGAATACCTTCTACCGAAAACGAGAAAATCGCAAGTGGACATGGAGGAGTCCCAATGGCGAAAATAAAAACAAAACAGACATTATAATGAGTGCACAACCAGGAATCGTGCAAGATGTGGAAGTGGTTGGCAAGGTACGATGCAGTGACCATAGAATGGTACGGTCTCGAATTCGCCTAGACTTGAAGAAGGAACGACAGAAACTGATACGCAAGAAGCAAATCAATGAGCTAGCACTGAGAGGGAAAGTACAGGAATTCAGAGTGTCGCTTCAGAACAGGTACTCGGCTCTTAGTGAGAAAACCAACCTTAGCGTAGATACGATGAATGATAATCTGATGAGTATCATTACGTAGTGTGCAGTGGAAGTTGGAGGCAGGCTAGTTAGACAGGACACTGGCAAGCTTTCCCAGGAAACGAAGAATCTAATTAAGAAGCGTCAAATCATGGAAGTCACAAGTACAACAGACAAAATAGAACTGGCAGAGTTTTCGAAGTTGATTAATAGGCGTAAGATATGCAATGTAAGAAGGTATAAAACATGGAGAAAATTGAACACGCTCTGAAAATTGGAGGAAGCGTCAAAGCAGTGAAGAGGAAACTTGGGATAGGCAAAAATCGGATGTATGCACTAAGGGAAAAAGAAGGCAAAATAACTACCAATATGGATAGGATAGTTAAAATAGCGAAAAAGTTTTACAGAGATCTGTACAATAGCCGCGACAACCACGACCTTAATACTATAAGAACTAGCAATAACCCAGACGAAACCCCACCAGTAATGATAGAAGTTAGAAAAGCTTTGGAGAGCATGCAAAGAGGCAAAGCTGCTGGTGAGGATCAGGTAACATCAGACCTGCTGAAACATGGAGGACAGATTGTGTTAGAAAAACTAGCCACCCTGTTTACGAGGTGTCTCCTGACGGGAAGAGTACCAGAGTCTTGGAAGAACCCTAACATCAACTTAATACACAAGAAAGAACATGAAAAGGACTTGAAGAATTACAGGCCGATCAGCTTGCTCTCTGTAGTATACAAGCTATTTACAAAGGTAATTACTAATAGAGTAAAGAAAACATTAGAATTCAATCGACCAAAGGAACAAGCAGGATTTCGAACAGGCTACTCAACAATTGACCACATTCATACTATCAATCAGGTAATAGAAAAATGCTCAGAATATAACCAACCGCTATACATAGCCTTCATAGATTACCAGAAGGCGTTGGATTCAGTAGAAATATCAGCCGTCATGCAGACACTGCGGAATCAGGGCGTAGATGAAGTATATATAAACATTCTGGAAGAAATCTACCGGGGATTAACTGCTACCATAGTGCTTCATTAAGAAAGCAACAGAATACCAATCAAGAAGGGTGCAAGGCAGGGGGACACGGTCTCCCCAATGCTATTTACCGCGAGCTTACAGGAGGTTTTCAGAAGCCTAGAATGGGAACAGTTAGGGATAAGAGTTAATGGAGAGTACCTTAGTAACCTGCGCTTCGCCGATGACATTGCATTGCCTAGTAACTCAGGGGACGAATTGCAACTCATGATTACGGAGTTAAGGAGACCAGAAAGGTGGGTCTTAAAATTAATCTGCAGAAAAGGAAAGTAATGTACGACAACCTCGGAAAAGAGCAGCGCTTCGAGATAGGTAATAGTGCACTTCTAGTTGTAAAAGACTATGTCTACTTAGGGCAGGTAATAACTGCAGAGCCGAACCACGAGATTGAAGTAACTAGAAGAATAAGAATGGGGTGGAGCACCTTCGGCAAGCACTCTCAAATTATAGCAGGTAGATTGCCATTATCCCTCAAGAGGAAGGTATATAACAGCTCTATGTTACCGGTACTTAGCTACGGAGCAGAAACCTGGAGACTTACAAAAAGGATTCAGCTTAAATTGAGGACGACGCAGCGAGCAATGGAAAGAAAAATGGTAGGTGTAACCTTAAGAGACAAGAAGAGAGCAGAGTGGATTAGGGGACAAACGGGGGTTAAGGATATCATAGTTGAAATAAAGAAGAGGAAATGGACATGGGCCGGGCATGTAGCGCGTAGACAGGATAACAGCTGGTCATTAAGGGTAACTAACTGGATTGATTCCCAGAGAAGGGAAGCGGGTTAGGGGGAGACAGAAGGTTAGGTGGGCAGATGAGATTAAGAAGTTTGCGGGTATAAATTGGCAGCAGCAAGCACAGGACCGGGTTAACTGGCAGAACATGGGAGAGGCCTTTGTCCTGCAGTGGACGTAGTAAGGCTGATGATGATGATGAATATAACTTCACGGTTTAGGTCAAGCTTCATAGACTTCATTTGGGCTGCGTTCAAACTGCTGATGATTACTTTATTTTGGGCCAATTCTCATGTCTTGTAAGCTCGAAAATTTGACTCATGGAAGGGCAAAATGCAAGTTATAATGAAAATAGCCAGAAGCTTTGTAAGTATTGTTAACTATCTTATTTCAGAAGATGTTTAGATTCTGGTAATTCTTAAAAAACAAGACACTTAACATAATTGAAAGACTACATCGTAGCATGACCTCACCAGGCTTTTGTGATCCTTTGGACTTCTATCAGCGAAGCTGTTTAGGAAATCGCGAGTTGGTGGCAGAAAACTAATATTGTAACAGGTATGTGCCTCTGTGCAGCTTACAAGAAAACTATCGTCATCATAAATGGGTATGTGTGACAGAAATTGGGAAAATCTCACTACCCGCCTCTGGTCCACTAATAATGATGAAGGCAACAGTTAGTCCAACAAATCACTTAAAAGCAACAGCAAACAGAAGAGTCCTGGGCCCCTATGAGAAAATACTAGAAAATGACAAAGGACAGCAGCGGCGAGAAGACCCCGAAGCAACAGGCCTGTGCTAAGGACATGCCTGTCGATCTATGAGAGGTGTGGACGCTCAGTTTCAGGGCGAGTTTCTGTCTCTGGAATTTGAATAACCGTGTCGTGCCTGTCTATGGGCTTCTCTGATCTAAGAATCAACCTAAAAACAACCCAGCATCACCTGGCTAAAGCCTAGAAGCAACCAGATAAGTCTTCACAATCGTCCAGTTTTGCTGTTTCAAGCCTTGAGCGGCTTAGAACAAGCTTTGCCAATTCTTGTATGTCACTGCATAATTATTGTGTACAGTTTCCACAGCCACCAGAATCTGAGATAGTTTATGGGGCTTTTATAATTAACATGTGAAAACATTTCTCATCTTAGTAAGAATTACTGTTCCTAACAAGTATGGTAGCGTGAGCATGTAAAGAATGCTCCTCATTCTGGCTTGTTTTCATTCACCATCTCAACATCAGCAGCCAAAGCTACAGCTCCTTTCGACAGAGGCAAAATGCCAGAGGCCCATGTACAGTCGTCAGTAAGCTTAGCTCGAATGCTCCACAACATGCCCTGAAGCAGTTTGGTTGACACCAGCGCCACGAAGCTTCGAGTTTTGTTGCCGAGGTGTTACGCATGCATGCCGACATACAATCCAAGTTTACCGAGCTATAATCTAGGCAACAGTGCCCAGTGTTTCGCGGCTGGCTTCAGTCAAACCAGTCCAAGACACGCTGCGGAGCATTCGAGTTAAGCTTTCCGACAATTGTTTGGTGCAATGTCGTTTAAGAACACCAGATAGTTGCAATTCCTGAAGCTCTCTGCTACAGTGCGCTCATATTCATGTTGTGGTTTTGGCATGTAAATGCCCCGATAATATTAATAAAGCTATACAAATCCAAACATAAGGACATCACAGTGAAAGTAGTCTGGCTGTTTAAATTTCAATGCATAAAAGAAAACAGAGCAGTAAGAACATTCAACATGAGCAGTCATGTTGTACGTTCTCTGTGTGTAGTCTTCTCTTGTGCAACATTTCAACAAGAGCCAATACCAAATTTCACACAGTTTCTGTCATGTGCACCTTGAAATGTGTGTTAAATTAATGGAGATATAGCAACTCGGTCAGGATTGTAGGCACTGCGTTAATACGATGAGGTTAGTTTCTACATTTCATCTCGAGCACAGCCCGAATGAATTTGGCCAAAAATAAGACGTCCCATGGAGAGCATTACGCTAACGTAACTCCTTAGCAAGAACAGCAACACGGAAGCTACATATATGAGACGTAACGCAAGTGTGCGAGTAACACATCTCGTAGGCAACTGCATGCAGTCGGCCACTCGGTCAAAATAGCTGAACACTAGTCAAGAAATGTCCTGCCGAAAGTCAATCCGGGCACAGACATGAACTCGAAACCAACAAAATATGGTCAACGGGCACATTCTCGTCTTCGCCGCTTCGATGAATCATGAATGCAAGGCGTGAAAACAGCGCACAAAGACAGTGTGCAGCTCGGGTAGCTACCCTTGCTGGGCCGCACCACGAACTGAACCTAAGTTGGTAACACGCTGAACACAGCTAGCACATTCCAGCCAGGCAACATGCCGTAAGGTGGGACAGGTCGGCATCGATCAACGCTTCCGCGATCAAATAAAAAGCGCAGTAGGCGAGCGCTGAGAGTCTCAAGATCTGCGAAGGCCAAACCACAGAACACCTGGCCAAACTGTGAGTCGAATGTCAGCGTCCGGTGTATATACATGCCGCAACACGAACCCTACAGTTTTGCAAGTAATGCACACTCACTCCATACGTTTCGAGACAATGCCCCACATCAAAATCTGTTACCATTACGACCCTTACGACGCCAATTTCGCCAATGGGTCATTGCAGCTCTAGCGCAGCTTGATTTACGGCTCTTCCTATCGTAAACAAGGCGTTGACTGTAACCTAGTTCTTTACAATTTAAGCCCCTTCACCGGGGCAGCCCTGTTGTTAGCTCTGTTTTTGCTCATTGAGAAAGTGGCGCTAACGAAATTACACTGATGTGTTAAAAAAATAAACATATTTTATTTAGATAACAAAAACCTTCCTTCCTCCGTGCCGCACTTGACTTTTTTGTGTGTTGGCTCAAGTTGGCAACCATAAAAGCGTCTTTCTTTTTGGCGCGTGTTTCCTCCGGTTTCCTTGGCGAGCGTAGACGATCGTGACGACAGAAACGGCGCGCTTTTTGTTCACGCTTGTGAAGATAGTGAAGGTAAGCATAAATGAGTTCATTGCACTTTAAAGCTGCTACTCTCGATGAAGTGAAACTACTGCATGCATGTAATACCAATGTCACGCAGTACCCCGCCGTGGCTGACACAAAAGTACAGGAGGGGTCAACAGTTCCCAGGCCACGTTGCCATAGGAATACATAGGATAGTTGCCTAAGAACTTTTGACCAACCCTGTACGTCGAAACCACGATGATACAAAAACCGATCCGCGGATCGAGTTTGGCGCAGCGCAATCTGAAAGTTGGATCGCGTTGCGATAGGGGCTGATCGCAATTGGAGGTGTCAAAGTAGCAGCACCTGATCCGGCTTAAGCCTCATCCAGATAGGCCCTTTTTTTGATCGTCACTGCTCGTGCGACACCGGTGCAGTCCGTTTTAATCGCGATCAGGTCCAATCGCTATTTGTGCGATGTCTGCGCCAAACTCGATTCGGATCGGGCTGTAACGCAATGCATTGGCCAATTGTTTGCGATCAAAAGCGCTCTTGTGTCACCGGTTTTGAGATCGAGAAATGATCGGGCTTGGTTGTGACCAGAAGTACTCTTGTAGCATTTGCATAACCTTTAAGTTGTGAAGAGCAGAAATGATTGCACACGGGGTGTTGTTGGAGCCAACATTTTGAAAGGTTTTGCCTGGCTGAAGAAACAAATCCGCTTCTCGAAACGTTTGCCCTAACGACACCCCGTGTTCGCAAATTTTTCATGTCTTCAAGCTTCCATTTTCCCCCTGAACTTCTCCCTTTACCCTTCGTGGCTGTACATCAGCTGTCATGCTGCTAAAGTCGAGGCCACAGCTGCCGCATCGCGAAGAGGCTAAGTACAAGCAAAGCTATACGTTTCAATCCACATAAAAGATTCCCAGCTGGCCAAAATTAATCCTGAGTACTCCCTTCTCTATGGCATGCCATATTATCACCATTTTAGCTCGTGTTACTGCAGTAGTTATTGGCTTTCTTTGTGGTGTGTCAACTTAAATTGAAAACATTCGCTATATCATATGCAGATATGAAACGGTACCGGAGACGTTTACAACATGTCGGCGACCGGCAGAGAAAAAGAAGAGTTGCTGAATGTGTGCCTGAACACTTCACAGACATTGCAAATTCATATTTTTCCCGAACAGGATAAGAATTTCGCAAATGATGAAGACTACAGAAGCAGTGATGTCCCGAAAGCTTCAAACCAAGAGCATGTCAACCCTACAAATGCTTTTGCAAGCGCGTCAGCTGTAGAACAGCCAATATTGGCCAGCAATGTGGCAGAAGTTGAGTTTGAAACAACTTATGAAGAACGGCCAGCGAGCTGGCAGCTTGGGCCTGTGAAACTAAACTTGTGCATCTCATCTAACGCTGCTGCTGAAAATATTGAAGAAGCACCACTCGGAGTTACCCAGTGACTCAGGAACCCTAATGGGGACACCGAGGTCTTGCGCGTTAAGAAAAATGGGGATATCTGGTTTATACCACTACATTAGTATTAAATCAACACTACAATAAATGATACAAGCAGGAAGGATCACAAGTGATGCCATCGCACTTCTCACAAATATTGATGGGCTTCTCATTGCAAAGAGTTCAAGCAAACAGTTCTGGCCGATATTGGCATCTGTTGAAGAGTCCACTGATGTCGTGCCATTTGTCATTGCCTTGTTTGTTGGAAACACAAAATCTGAGAGCCTCCAGGACTACTTGAGTGATTTTATTGCAGAACTGAGCATGCTGGAAATGGAAGGTTTCACTCAAGGTGACAAAAATTACAGTTCCAGTACGTGAATTTATCTGTGATGCACCTGTAAGGGCATTCTTGAAGTGCGTCGAAGGCCATGGGGGCTATTACAGTAGAGAGAGATGCACTCAAGAAGGAGTCTATTCTGAAAGCTCTCGAAAAGTAATTCTTCCAGAGCTCAATGATCCACTGCGAACTGATGAAGTATTTCTGAACCAAGATCACGAAGAGCACCATCGTGGACACTCACCACTGACCGAGTTAAAAATTGCCATGGTTAGCGATTTTCCACTGGATTACATGCACCTTGTGTGCCTAGGGGTCGTGAGGAATCTGCTCCACTACTGGGTCCGTGGAGTACCTCATAGGTCAAAGGTTCCAGTACGTGCGCAGAATGAAATATCAGAGATGCTCATAAATTTGCACAAGCACACACCTCGGGAAATGGCCCTTAAGCCCCGAAGTCTTTGCGAACTGGAAAGATGGAAGGCCACAGAGTTTCGAAACTTTTTATTCTACTTTGGACCTGTGGTGCTATCAGGGCGAATTAAAAAATGTTATTACCAGCATTTCACTGAAGCTGAGTGTGACATTGTCTATCCTCGCAAGCCCCGAGCTTTGCCACCTGCACTTAAACTGCCAAAAATCTTCTCCGATGGTTTGTCACTGATGCTGGACATCTTTATGGCGAGGTTGTTTACGTGTACAATGTACATGCACTTGTACACCTTCCTGATGATGTGCAGAAGTTTGGCCGTCTTGACTCATTTTCAACATTCCCGTTTGAAAAATTTTTGGGTCAATTGAAGCGTGACTTGAAAACTCCAAATCGATTGCTTCAGCAAGTCGTGAAGAGTTTGTGTGAGCGAGGTCAGAGTGATGTGTTCAAAACAGCACTCCCAGATTTTGCAAAAGCCACATGATTCTGGACCTACTCCTCCAAGTTTTCAGGGACAACAGTTTCACTGCATAGCTTTTTCAGATGTAGTTATTGAAACCAACACTGCTGACTCATGTCTTCTTATGAAAGACGGGAACGTTGTGATCGCAACAAATATTTTATCAGATAGTGCTGATGTAAAGATATCTGCTAGATTTTTCAACCAACTGACCAACTTTCATGCTGGTATTGTGGGGACAACGGAGCTCCATGCTTACCAGGCTTCAGACCTTTCAGCAGTCAGTGCAGTATGGTCAATCAACGAGATCAAGTCAAAGTGCTGCTGCTTACCTGGTAGACAAGGTTTTGTCGTACTGGGTTTTTTGTACTGGGTTTTTTAACCCAGTGTTGTACTGGGGTTCTTTAACGTGCACCCAAATCTGAGCCCACGGGCCTACAACATTTCTGCTTCCATCGAAAATGCAGCTGCCGCAGCTGGGATTCGATCCCGGGACTGAAGCTAACATGCTCTTTCAAGATGTGGTTTCAGAGCGCATCTGTGTTGCGACTTGTAGGGATTACCAGAAACCATCCTTGCCCTCACCCACACTAGCGGCCATATAAAGCTGCCACCAGGGCCCCTCTGTATTTCCCTGGATGTGCAAGCACAGCGAGCGACAGATGGTAGAAGTTGGCAAAAGTATGAGATGAGTTTTTATGTGCGTGGTTTCATATGAATGTTGGGCCCTAAGATAGTGGAGACCAGTGTGGAGGTTATTCTTCTGATTTGTGCCACTGTCATGATACAGGTGCGAAAAACAATTAAGTGGTTGCCGTGCGGGGCCCATGAACAACAACGAAGGGGTCAAAAGCTTCAAATTTTGAAGTGTGGTCATGTGCAAGCAGGCAGCAAGTGACAACATATACCATCGAGGGACTATAATGGCACTATGTGATGTGGACCAGGAAGGTAGCACTATTGCAAGGCAGTGCTGACAGTGATCATTATTGGTAGTTGGACGAAATTCGAGTTTTTAAAAACAGCTGCTGCGAACAAGTACTTTACAGAGCCCTTACAAGGCATTAATTTTGCCCCGCCGCGGTGGTCTAGTGACTAAGGTACTCGGCTGTTGACCCGCAGGTCGCGGGTTCGCTTCCCGGCTGCAACGGCTGCATTTTCGATGGTGGCGGAAATGTTGTAGGCCCGTGTGCCCAGATTTGGGAGCACGTTGAAGAACCCCAGGTGGTCGAAATTTCCGGAGCCCTCCCCAACGGCGTCTCTCATAATCATATGGTGATAACAGCGAAAGTTGGGCTAGTTGGTGGTTCATACTTGGGAACTAAAAACAGCGCAACAATATAGACAAGGACAGAGGAAGAGACGACACCGCGCTGACTCGCGACTAAACTTTATTGAAAGATACACGCACATATATTAAGCATTTGCCAAGGTTGTCCACGTGAACGGGTCAAATGCTTGATATATGTGCATGGATCTTTCAATAAAGTTTAGTTGCAAGACAGCGCGGGTGTCGTCTCTTCCTCTGTCCTTGTCTATATTGTTGTGCTGTTTTTACTTCCCAATAATCATATGGTGGTTTTGGGACCTTAAGCCCCACATATCTATCTGTCTCTCGACGTGCATTAATTGTGCAGTGTGCAGTAGTGGTAAATGGTTTTCATTGTCTTATCAAAAGCATCTGCAATGTGCATGCTGCTACTAAAGCTATTTTGTTTGTTTATCATCTGCAGTAATTCCTGAATATTTCTTGTTTTTGCAGAACAAAGTGCCGTGGCCTGCTTATTGATCACAGCCAAGCCTTGGATGAGCATCGAGGAGTAAAGTATATACGGGCATCATGCAATAAAGTATGTTTGCAATCAAGACATGCAGTTGAGCTGAGTTAATGCTGCCAAACAGCTGCAAAATGTAGAAAGTCTTTAAAACTGCTGATTAGAGTGCTTCGAATCAGTCTGCTTCAGTCCTTGCATATATATACAAGCCGCTAACACACATGTGTTCCATCAATAATTTAATCTACTTTAGCATGTTGCATGTTGAAGACATGCTCCAGCTATGATTCGCAAGTTTGTCTTTTCAGTTAAAAAGACTTCTGACATTGGGCCGGTTTTTAGCATTGCATGAGCATAATTTACAATAATTCCTACGGGAGTGTTACGGGAGTGTAACTTGTAACGTCACTTTTGTGTTTTGCTTAACGTTATGCAAACATTATCATAACGTTTTAATAATGTTTACATAATGTTCAAGATAACGTTATCGCTACGTTTATTCAGAAGGTTAGCAGAACATTTATTTTCGATGACATTAACAATATTGTTTCACCATTGAAGCTGAACGTAAAAGTAACATTATTATAACGTATTTGTGCTACTTGTGATAGTTGCTATTGACACAGTGTATGAATGAGATCGGTAACTACCTGAACTATGTCATAGCTGAGCTTGTTGAAAATAACGCTAATGTTCTGTTGGATGCTAGATTGTTGCAGGCAACGTTGATAACATTTATTAACTTTTTTTTCAATCATAAATGACATCTGCACATGAAAATTTTTAAATTGTCAGACAATATAAAGCTGTGAATCCTGTAGTTAATTTATTGTATAAGAATCTATGCTCAACAAAACGATAGATAAAGTCAGTTTGATGCTTGGTTTAACTAGAATGGCTATAACAGCACTATGAAGGTCAGGGGTTTTCGAAGAAAAAAAAAACCTTCATTACACTACAGTGTAACGAAGTTATATATGGTTGATTGTGTGTGTGTGTGTGCGTGTGTGTGTGTGTGTGTTTAAGAGAAAAGCATGCACCACTCTATGTGTTCCAGCTTACTGGAGCCACGTGCTCTAGGTTTCAACGCAGTAATGTTTCCTGTCCATCTTGGCACCCAGAAACCGAAGCTGGAAGTAGTAATTCGTGTAAACAAGGAGATATCAAATTATTTAGCAAGAATATGTGAATCCTGAAACACGCATCATGCTTCCTAGAAGAATAAAAAAACATTTTAAATGAAAAACACATAAGCCACAAATTCTATGGCAACACCTCATTAAGAAAACTACCAGAGCATCAAGACACTGGAAGCCAGATAGAGAATAAGATACATATACATTGCGAGATTGCCCTGTGGTCTGTAGTGAGATGCTTCACATCCAATAAATGCTTCAATGCAACTGTTAGAAATCGGAAATACTATTCATTTATTCAAGCATGGCCAAGTGTTAGAAATCGGAAATACTATTCATTTATTCAAGCATGGCCAACTTTTGTTCAGGTTGAAATGAAATGGAGATTTTATATGTCTATTTTCCCTACTTTTACCAGACGTACACAGGAATGACACGAGTATAACTCGCCATGACACCTTATCAGATATGGTGTAGCGCTATTGAGTTCAAAGACATGGCTTCGTTCATTCTTCTAGGTGATGGCTGCATTTTAATGGAGGCAAAATGCAAAAAGGCCCATGCATTTAGATTTAGGCGCATGTTCAAAAACCTCATATGGTCGACGTTATTCTAAAAGTTATGGTTATGCTAAAATACACAATTATGCCAGCTTTGGCAAAATTAATAAAGTAGAAATGCGGAGGACAAATAGCCTACCACACAGCAACAGTTCAATTGAGCTCTGGACTTGATACTGTAACAGAGCACTATAGTAGTGCCTAGCCAGCCAGAGATTTCATTGATATGTGGGGTTTAACATCCCAAAACCACCATATGATTATGAGAGACGCCCTAGTGGAGGGCTCTGGAAATTTCGACTACTTTGGGTTCTTTAACGTGCGCCCAAATCTGAGCACACGGGCCTACACATTTCCGCTTCTACTTAAACTAAACTAGCAAGAGTGCAGTTAGGTCACTACATTCTTGGTATCTTGCACATTTTTGTTCGTGCCCCGCCGCGATGTTTTAAGGGCTAAGGTACTCGGCTGCTTACCCGCAGGTCGGGGGATCGAATCCCGGCTGCGGCGGCTGCATTTACGATTGCGGCGGAAAAGCTGTAGGCCCGTTTGCTCGGATTTCTGGAGCCCTCCAGTACGGCGTCTCTCATAATCATATGGTAGTTTTGGTACGTTAAACCCTACATATCAATCAATGAATCACATTTCTGATCTCGGAGGTCATGCATTTGTAGTAAAGATATCCAAGTGGCATAAATGAAAGTTTACCCTAATAAAATTCGTGATCGTAATGTAACAGATGGCGGTCGAGCGAAAATATCTAATGGTTTGCGCTTCGCCCATTTTGTTCACCTGATGGAGGAGGGGAGAAAGTTCTTGTTTTGTTTACTTGTTCAGTTCAGTTCAGTTCAGTTTATTCATTCATTCAAAATAAAAAATTCGTAGAATGTAGTATGCAGACGAGGGTCCGAAAGTCAAGCGACTGCAGTGGGACCCTCGGTTAACAATAACAATAAAATATTAATTAACTTACATAAAATAACATCAAGTAAACAAAAAAGGCAGTCAGAATGCGACACAAGAACAACAGTAATAAGTTATACAAGTGAAACATAATCACGCCATAAAGCAATAACCTAAATTTGCAAAGACTTCCCAATTTCATGCCCGGATACATAAGAATCGTTAAGTAATCATCGTTGTCAATCTAGTTATGCAAGATGAAGTTTTTAAGATTATGTTTGAATGCATGAAAAGATGATGATGATTTTAGTGTATAGGGCAGGTTATTCCACAATTTATTGACCACGAAGGCGGACGTCATTTCGCCATAATTGGTGTTACATTTAGGTAAAAGGAAGTTGTGACTGTGGGCGAATCTAGTGCTATTGGTGTTAGTGAGTAAACTAGCATCGATTAAATTAAACACAAGCTGTTTGTTAAGTTGTTCATGTAACAATATGATTAAGTGAAAATTAAATAAGCCAGACACAGTAAGAATACAGTTAGCCTGAAGGAGTGGGGTAGCATTAGAATAAGATGAACTGTTGGTAATAATGCGAATGGCCTGATTCTGAATGTGCTGTACAGACGAAATATGAATGTTATATGTATTTCCCCATGATGTAATGCCATAGGTGATGTGACTATGTATGAAAGCAAAGTATAAAGACAATAAGGCTTCAAGTGAAAAAAAAAAGGACGAGATTTGATGAGTGATCTTATACCAAATGCTGTTTTTTGTTTGACGTAAAGAATATGATTGGTGAACTTTAAATGAGGGTCTAATTTTACGCCCAGAAAACACACACAGTTAGACGCAGGAATGAAATGATTGTCAATGAACACTTGTGGAATGAAAGGTAGCATTTTTTGTGATGTTTTAAAAACCATGAACTGAGTTTTGAGCGGGTTTAAAATTAAGTTGTTTAAGCGACACCATTCAACGACATTAGTCAGTTTTTTGTTCAACATATTGATCAGAGTAGGTAATGATTTATGCGGGATGGAAATGGTCGTATCATCAGCGTAAAGAATAACTTTAGAATCTCCAAGGCAGTCAGGCAAATCATTAATATAGATACAAAACAGTAAGGGTCCAAAAATAGAACCCTGTGGGACCCCTTGATTAATTATTTTAACATTAGAATTAACGCCCCCAATGCAGACTGATTGTATACGATCAAGAAGGTAGTTTTTTATGAAGGTCAAGGATGGGCCAGTGATACCCAAGGAATCTAATTTGCTAAATAAAATATTATGACTAATGGTATCAAAGGCTTTCGTAAAATCAAGAAATACAGACCCTGTGAAATTACCGTTGTCGATGGACGTTTTCAAGAAATCGGTTAATGATAGCAATGCTAAATTCGTAGAACTACCAGCCCGCAAACCGAATTGACAAGGCTTTAGCAGCTTAAATTTATTGAGGTACTTGTTAATATGTTTCACAAATAATTTTTCAATAAGTTTGCTGATGGAAGACAAAATAGAAATAGGGCGGTAGTTACGGACATCTGTCGTATCACCTTTTTTGTGTACTGGGATTAACTAGGCTTTTTTCAGTGAGCTCGGAAATATACCATGTTTAAAAATGACATTAATTATATTGTTTAAGACTTCTGAGATGTCTGGAGCAGCAAGTTTTAAAAAAAACGCCGATACATTGTCTAGTCCAGCACTACAGTTTTTTAGACTCAGGATTGTAGAATAGAATTCGTCAATGGTAACAGGAAATAGAAAGAATGAATCGATACAGCGGGTAAGGGTGTACAAGGATACTTTGGGCCTATCATTGTATACTTCATAAATGTAATCACTAAAAGACTCGGCTATGTCAGAGGACTCAGTACAGATTTGCTATTTACACCTAACTTTATCAATGACATTACTAACCTGAGGTCTGTTTAAAAAGTCATTGAAAAGTTTCCATTTTTTCTTTGGGTCATTTCTTGCTTTACAGAATTCTTTTTCATAATAAAGTCGTTTTGATTTTGTCAGCAGTTTATTCAACATCTCACTACATTTTTTATACCTAAGTCTCAAATTCACATTAAATGGCTGTTTTTTGTTTTCCTGTAGAGATTATCTTTTTTCCACATACTAGTTAACAAGCCTTGAGTTAACCAAGGATTATGTTGAAACCTATATATTTTCTTGCATTTAACAGTTTTAGTGTTTGCATGCACAGCTTTAAGAAATAGGGAGCAGAAGTTGCCTAGTGCTTCTTCAGGATTTTCTAAGGTGCTAATGGAAGACCACTCAGAGCCTTGAATTGCCTTGATAAAGTTTTCCTGATTGAAGGTTGACGGGAAATGGCACGTGTTAAGGCGAGGTAGATTTAGCGCGAAAGTTGCAAAGACAGGATGATGATCAGTGATGCACATATCAATGACTCCTGCGCTAGGGATTTGCAAAAAATTGCTTAATACGTGGTGAATGAGCGTGCTTGTTCCAGTGGGTGAAAATCGAGTAGGGGATGAAATTAAGGATTCAAGCCCGAAGCCAAGAAAACAATCACTATATGCTATGGTGCTGTTATCTGTATCCATTAGGTTAATGTTGATATCATCAACCAAAACAACTTGCTTATTTTCTGCGGTGATAATGTCGAGTACAGTAGCTATATTATGTAAAAAATGCGGAATAGACGAAGACGGAGAACGGTAAATGCATGCAATGATCACTTTATTTATATTAACAGAGGAGGGGAAGGCAACCTCGATCCATACATATTCACAGTTCGGAATATTCAAAGATAGGTCAGTCCTGCGCTTGTACTTTATCTCGGGCGATATAAATATGGCCGAGCCGCCGTAGCGACACGAATTGCGGTGACAATATTCAAAGTTGAACGATCGAAATCCGTACATATTGCCATCACAAGATCCTAGCCATGTTTCAGTAATACATAAAAATGAAAAGGAATGACAGAGTAAGTCAGTGAATCCAATAATGTTATCGTAGTTTTTTGGCAAACTACGCGCATTGATGTGCAGCAATGAACAAGTAGAATTAGCAAGGAGGGATTTAGTTTCCTCGAAAGGAAGCAACGACATGATGATACACGACGAAAGCTATGAGGTGGGAAAAGCGAACCGAAATTGTCAACGTCACGTGAATAAGTTGAGATCAGATTCCGTATTAATCCAAAATACCCTGCTGTCCTCTGTCTTGCGGGCCTTGATATGACAATTCTCTGTCCAGAGGAATCGCCATTTCTTTCCTTTTTTAGAACAAGTGCTTTACTAAACAGCTTTTTATTGGCGATGGTGAGATGTTCATTGACAAAGACTGGATTGTCATTACTACCAGATAGTCCTAACAGGGAAGCACGCAGTCGCGCCTTACGCGCTTTGCGAAGGAACTCATTTTTCTTCTCGCGTGAACAAAAGCGTGCGATGATGCACTTGTTTCCTTGAAAGGAAGCAATGACATGATGATACACAACGAAAGCTATGAGGTGGGAAAAGCGAACCGAAATTGTCAACGTCACGTGAATAAGTTGAGATCAGATTCCGTATTCATCCAAAATACCCAGCTGTCCTCTGTCTTGCGGGCCTTGATATGACAATTCTCTGTCCAGAGGAACTGCCATTTCTTTTCGTTTTTTAGAACAAGTGCTTTACTAAACAGCTTTTTATTGGCAATAGTAAGATGTTCATTGACAAAGACTGGATTGTCATTACTACCAGATAGTCCTAACTGGGAAGCACGCAGTCGCGCCTTACGCGCTTTGCGAAGGAACTCATTTTTCTTCTCGCGTGAACAAAAGCGCGCGATGATGCACTTGTCAGCTGTTTTACTGGCGACGCGATGAACTGCATCAATATCTGTCGATGAAATAGGACATTCAGTCACTTGTCCAATGGTTTTCAAAAGAACAGCGCAGTCCTCGCCTTGTGTACATTGAATAACTTTGATTTCAATGTTACTGAGCCTACTGTATTGCTCCATATCTGCAATCTTTTTGGTTAACTCGTCATTTTCTGCCTTCAGTGCTTTGTTTGACTGCACCAGCTCATCTACAGATTTGCGCACTGAATGATATTGGTCACTGATGAAACGTACACTATCGGCAAGTGTAGAAAGATTGCCTAGTCCCTGATCTTCTAATTTTTTCGATATTTTAGACACAAGATCATCAACAAGATTGTCAAGTTTAGCATGAAGCAGGGACTCAAGGTGCTCGATTTTCTTAGCAAGTTCGGTGTTAGTAGGCATAGTGTGTAAGCAAAACCAGAAGGCAACACTTATGAGCAGCAGCCGTATGTGAGTAGGCAACACGAGCGGGGGTAATAGTACAAGAACCAACCTGTAGCGGAGAGACCAGATTCTTATTAGACGTCCGAATCCTAGGGCCGCTGCTCAAGAGTGGTTCGGGTGCGCTGGGGACTTCCTTATATAACCTCCGATGAGGCCAGCGCAGGCGCAGGGGTGACCACGCGCCGTAGCGCTCCACGTGCGAATGACAGGTCGCTAAAGGTCGTACAAGACGATGATAGCGAGTCGATGTCTATCTTCCAGTAGCCACGTAGTGCAGGCGCCGAGAGCCACTTCTAGTAGCCACGCAGCGCCGGGGCAGTCAGGCACAGGGGAGGCACAGGAGGTTGGCTCGTGTTGACACGAGCGTGGTTGCACACGGGAGAAAGCTGCTCGGCTGGAACACCTGGACTGCATTGGTCTGTAGCTCTTTCTCCTTGTGTTATGTGGTGCTGCCCATCTGACTTGTGCATTGTTTATTTATTTAAACTCCAAACAGGAGCAAATCAGATCAAAATCAACTGACATCATGCAGGTTTCACGTACAAATTCTGCTGTTTAGCTCAATTTTATCATCAATATCACTGTTACTGATTTTATCATCCATATCATTTTTTTAAATGAAGTTGCTGTCATGGGATCCCTTCTTGCCTTCTTGGTGAAGTTTCAAGCTCTTAATGTAAAGCAAGTGATTACCACATTCGTGATGCAACTAATGCTGGTCTTGATCACTGTGCGCCAAGGTCAACAAGTATGTACCAATGTAGATACAGCTTATGCCAAGCAAAAACATGTGTTATTTGATGTTTTAAATGATGACACCTAGTTTCCCTGCATAAGAACAATAGCCTCCTCAGTCCCTAAAAGAAAATTGCTGGTCAGTTTATTTGAAACTTCTTCATTTCGGTCTTACGCATAGAGGAAAAGAGGAAAAAAAATTAATTTGGATCAACAAAAAAAGAACTGAAAAACATGGCTGTCTCCAAATGAATCCTCTGGGTCCTAACAGGTGTGGAAGCCCTCACAGTAGTTTCTGTTCTGAAGGCTACAGAAAACATGCTTTGAAAAATTCGCTCTAGAAATATATTCATACTCCATTTTTCTGCTTTCTCTACTTCATCCAAGCTTAATGTTTACAAGAAAGTTTCCTCAAATGTCATGTCTCGTGTGGTGGGGTGGTGACAGAGTGATCTCGCGCCTTTGTCGGCCGGGCAGCATTTCCTTGCTTAAGTTTTCTTTTTCGTTTCCTCCTCCTCTACATTGTCCATCAGACACAGTACAGCGGCTGGCGCTTCGGTTAAACATGTTGCCGTGTTCGTTTTGAACTCTGAGTTAAGTCAACTTGAGTTTTCGAGACTATTGCTTGCTTTTACATTTCATCCACTCATTAGAGCATGATTGTTATATACAAAAACTGAGCGAACATTCATGTTTGTTCGACACAAAGCGGCTGGACACAAGGCGGCTGCTGAAGTTGACCTCGGTCATAATCCTGTAACACTTAGCCACAATTCACATTTTTTCTTTCAGTCATTCAACCATACTGTCTTTGCCCTTGACAATGCATATTATTTTGACGCTCTTTTTCTCCACTTTACTGGACCCCTTGTTTCAGGCATCGTGCCAATTGAAGCGTATTGTAGGCCATTGTTGTCCTCACTGTCACGCTCCACATGGCTGCCAATGTAAGCATCATTGCCAATAAATTCAGGATCATCAGAATGTGAAACATCAGCAGAATTTTCTTGTAGGAAGGGCTTGCATTTATTCTTCAGTCAGGTCCCTTCCAGTCATCAATAGTGTGGTCATAAGGCCTAGACACCAATTAGGGACAAGCAATTCGAACACCTGTTTACTGGAATTTACAATAAAGATTATGGCTAAAAATCGATTACAACTTGACTGGACACCCTGTAGTAGTGCTGTCTAACATACTAGCTGATGACCACTGAGAAATGCCATTTTCACACACGCTATGTTTCACAGATGCAGAACATCGAGGGCTATCTCATGGAACTTAAGTAAGGTAATGCTCTGTTCTCCATGTGTCTAATTAAGTTTAAAGTACAAAATGTTTGGTTCACAATTAGCTCCACTTAGCTTGAACGAATGGCCTCGAATTGGGGTCACAGGGACAGAAGAGAATAACGCAAGTCATTAGGCAAAGCATCCTAACAGGCACTACTTCAACCAGAAATCTCTTACTACTCAGCCAATTGAGCCATGCAGTTGGCTGGCCCTCTAGCAAGCTGCTGGACTGGATGGTGCCATTTTTTTGTCTCATCTAGCTACAGACGGTGCAGATGTTCTTGCTTGAATTCGATATTTGTCTTAGCAATCACAAAAAAGAGAATAAATGCATGAAAAACCATAATAATTTGAATGCTGGAAAAAGCAGTGCTGACGCACAGGCTACTGCTATGCCTGCCCTAATGTTCAACTGGTTGTTTCCAGTTGCTTTTGCATTCACAATACATAAGAAACGCTTAGATGTTCTTGGACTGTCCTTTATTGTGGAGAATTGTATTTTACCAGTATACATTACTTTGCAGGTGGTGTCCCGTGAATCCCCATGGTTGCACGGTGCCCAAGTTTCCAGACGTGTTCCACGATGGTGCAACGTGAATCCTAGAAAAAACAGGAAGAATTACTTTCTGTGGACAAATAAATTGGTGTGATAAACCTAAGGCATAAAAATGATGGCTGCCAATAGAGTCAGTGGACACATTCGCTGTATCAGTTTTTTCAGAATCAATAAAGACTTACCTTGAGTGCATTTCAGTGACTGGCAACCAGGGCTATTACACTTTGAAAAGACAAATATATTCTCAAAAGATAACACAAAGGTGTGTGTTATGACCACTGTGGCAATATCCTGCATTCAAATGTGAAAGCCTGACGAATCCTGTACCATTTCACATATTGTCACAATGCAAATGATATTGTCTGTACATTTTTTATGCTACTCTTGTTCTTTTTAGTAGGCATAAACTAACAATGGGTGAGGCCTCTGCCTTGCAGTGGGCACAGTTACACTGATGGAACCTTTATTCAGTACAATACAGTACAAGTAAAAAGTTAATATAATACAGAAGGAGGTCCCAAAGTAAAAACTGTCAGGGGGACCTCCTGTGAATTTATGTATAAAAATATAGAACAAAGATTGGCAACTAAGGAAAAAACAACAAGCGAATAGTTTCACTGATGATGACAATAAAACAAAATTTTATGAAGTACCCTTCATAAGTTGTAGCACTCTTGGCAATCCTGGCCGATGCAAGACTGTTTTTATTTTAGCAGGAATACACAAAAGTAGGCTTGAAGTTATATGTGCTACATTCAATGACAGCAGTATTGATGCTATGTACAAGCAGGCCTGACAGACTACACTCAACCAAACCACGTTTAAAGGAGTGCTGACACATACACGGCACAGAATATCCTTAAAAACTATGCAAATTACTTTTGGGGGTGGTCACCAAGAGGCCAGCTATCTGCACCACATTTAGAGAGAAGGCAGCCATATCGCTGGCTCTCACTGTCTCTTTGATCACCACTACTATCAATGCCAAGTGGTTGAGCTGTCGATGGCAATTGCGTGATGGCACGCATTCTATCAGGCTGCCAGGTGAGACACCCAAACTGCGAGGGATCATATCTGTAAAGTATGTAGGAGTACAAGACTATGCAGCCAAATGCAATGGCAGACAGAGGATTAATCACACAATCCAATGTTACCCTTATCCGGGCTCATCCGCAAGAGGTACGGTACAGTAAGGGTACATGTCATGCACCCACCAGAATCGCTGCACATGAAATGTCCGATGAAGCTTGTCTGGATACCTAACTTACCCATAAAGCTCTCAGCTTGTAGCTGTCATTGCAATCTACACAGTCACCAGCAAACTTAGAAGCATTACATACTAATACAGAAAAAAATTGCATTTGTTGTGGAGCCAACATATCGAAAACTTATGCTGTACTTCGATCCAAACTGTGTAAAATGTGCTATATAATGTTATTCTTGAAGAAACAAGAGCCAGCGCCGTTACCTTGGTGGCCACTAAAGGAAGTGCTGGAAAACCAGTTGTGATGCAGCTGCAATAGGTTTTGGAGCAGCAAAATGTTGCTACTAGAACACAAAAATGCATATCTGGAGCAGGTTGAAGCACCCATGACACCAAATTGGGAAGCTTCAGATGCTTGTGCTGTTTAATAGTCCTCCATGCTTGGCCACTTCTGAGCGATTACTAGGGACGAGCGTTGACTGTAAGATATTTTTTTATTTGGTTTTAAGGTTATTATTTGTTCAACTTTTTTTTAACGTGTGAAAATGGTCATTTTTCATAAGTTTTGGGAAGATTGCTTTTGCCAGTTAGAAATGTACTCCAGCACGCATTGCAGCATACGAACTTTTCCACAAAGATATGGTCTTTCCGAAAATATATGTTGTGAAGCAACAATAACATCTTGTAATCAATAAAAATGTAGAAAGTGTATAATTTTGGGTCCCTAGCTGGTAAACAGTGCAATAAACAATACAATCTATGCAAAAATATTCAAGACAAACAAAATTCAGAATATCTATCTTGAATACAAATGACCCAGGAACAATATAAAAAATAATAAATGTTGTACAAAATGTTTCTATTACCATAGACAAAGAAAATCGGCACAGAGGTGGTGCTTCCTTGCTCGTGCCACGTGATGAAGTATTGCTCAGTATTTCGTGAGACACAAGGGAACTTGTAGAGTTTTTTCACTAGTATTTTTTTTTTGCAATAAGAGCCTCCCCCAGGTGTTCTAATATAGTTGAATGCACGTGATGTGAATAATACCTCGATAAATCAGATGTCTAATGACCTTCGATATTTTGTCTAGCGTCACCTCTTTTCATGAGCCACCTCGCTCAGAATAGGTTGGTGCTTCTATATTGCGTCGAAGCATATTTTTTAGCATTTTGCACATCGTATTAAAAAAATCAATATCGCGAACAGTTCTAAGACAATTTGCGCTGCTCCGTAATCAGAACCAAGCTGTGCTCCGGTGGCCTTCTTACCGTTAGGAGAAGCTTCTAGTAATGCTAATACACATGTTCCAGTTGGGTCATTCCACGCCAAGCGTCCCAGCCATTTTGGTGACCATTCCAAATGTATACGAAAGAAATTCTTATTTTCTGCATTGAAAACGGTGAACTGCTAGAATATTTCAGAGAAAAACCATTATTTTGGTCACGTGGC
Source organism: Rhipicephalus annulatus (assembly GCA_013436015.1). Lineage (NCBI taxonomy): Eukaryota > Metazoa > Arthropoda > Arachnida > Ixodida > Ixodidae > Rhipicephalus > Rhipicephalus annulatus. The sequence continues at coordinate 2,136 of WOVY01003679.1, read as the reverse complement.
TGCCTTCTGAACTTTCTGAGATGTTGTTTTGGTGTTGTTGGGGGAAAAATTTATTTTTTCACGAACAAAAATTTATTATGGCCAGCCGCCATATCGAAACACCCTAGTGCTATTACACCCAATTTATTTTATAAGTAATTATAAAGTATACAAACATTATTTTTAGTTATATTTAGTTCAAAAATATATTTACATGTAGAAGGTAACGAAACTTATTTCACTTATTAGTAAATAGTCATTTTGCAATCTTTTTACGATTCCCTACAAAACCCAGACAGTGCTACCATCGCTTCCAAATCGCTGCCCCTATTTGCTCTATGGACATGTGACAGCGGTGCGGTTGAGTTGTCGTTCACCTCCCGTTGCCATGGTATGACTATAGTGTACTATAATATTCTAGTACACTATAGTATGACATCAGAACGTCTTGTGTTGAAGCAGCCAATCCGCGTGCAGGCGCGGTTGCTCTGCGCCTACTAGAAAACCCGGGCACACCGTGACCCCGGGTAGTCAACAAGGCTAAGACCTCGCTAGCTAGATTCCGTGCCGAGCGTTGGTGCCTTCGCGATCTCCGACGACAGCGCAGCTCTGGCCAACTGGGCTGGTCCTACGCCACCTCCTGCCGCCGGTTCCCTACCACGACATCAGCGCAGACTCTGGTTGACTAGACTAGCCCTACGTCACCTCCTGTCGCGAGCTCTCACAAGTGGTTCCCCGTCCTCGGACTCCTGTGACCGTTTTCCCATCTTTCATATCTCTCATCTATCGTCGCTTGCTGTTCTAGCGCATCTCCATTTCTCTCTATACCTTCAATCCTATCCTTTTAATCCCTCCTCACCCCATCCCTTGTGTGCTACTGTTGAGGTGTCGCACGCTGATACAGACACTTACGGGGCTCACTTTTCTCTTCTTTTCCCTCTTATAACCACAATTATCGAGGCTAAGAAAAATACGGTCTTTACAGACAATCGCATGACAAAATGGCAGTTATGCCCATAAAAGATCCTGTTAGCTAATAAAACCGCTTGATAGTAATATATTTTAGTTGAAAAACATTAGTTTTTTAAAAGAAAAAGCTTTAAAACTTGCAGGTGACATCAAACGTTTGATTGCCATTTTTTTCTGCCCTTTCTGACGAGTTGCAGGAGTTTGTGACATTCATATCGCTTGAAATGATGATTGGAAACTGATGTATTGCATATGCGATTGTTGAGACGGGAAGGCTTTACGCTCTCCCATGGTAGAGTACCAAGGGAGCACTTTGAATCGTTAATCACTCTTTGTTAACACTCATGCAAACGCTTGAATGGCGTTGTCTTATCAAGCCCTGGTCAGCCTGCGGGACGACTCCATGCTCTCTCATAGTAGAGTATCATGTATTCCAAATGGTTACCCAGTTTGTCTAAACAAGTGACAGTCCCGTAGTTCTTTAAGGACGGACTGAGGCTCACTGCGCCCTAGTGGTTAGGAGATGGGCCATGTCCACAAGCAACGTAAGAAATAAGAGTGGTCTTTCTGGCCAAAAGCGCGGTGCCACGCAGCTTCACGCCAGCCGTAAGATGTCAAAATATCACTCACTGCTTTCAAGGAAACGGGCGTTTTGGTTAACTAGTGCCTTTTCTAGTGCATTATACGTCTACGTGTCTTTGCGACTGCGATTGTATGCTCTTAGCCGGTGTGCTATACTTACACAGGCATCAACACCATGAACTGGCCTTAAATGTGTCGACTGACAGTAATCCAGCCAGCCTCACCCCTGTGGTCTAGTGGTTAAGGTACTCGGCTGCTGACCCACAGGTCGCGGGTTCGAATCCTGCCGCAATGACTGCATCCTCAATGGAGGCGGAAGTGCTGTAGGCCCGTTTGCCAGATTACGGTGCACTTTAAAGAAACCAGGGGTCGAAATTTCCGCCACTTCCACTACGGCGTTTCTTATGTGTGGTTTTGAACATCAAACGCCACATATAATTCAATCTGGCCAGACTCACGCCTTTCATACTTTCTTTAAAGCCCACTGAGCGGCAATGAGCAAGACTGCCAGAACCACAGGTCTACGCACTAACTACATGAGGTAAGTGGCGAAGTGCATGAAAAACTTTCATTTGCTAAATGACAATGTCTATGTATATCTATTGA